>CM056995.1:70216245-70816245 GCA_029891345.1 Dryococelus australis | reverse complement strand
CCGCCTAGGTGGTCCAGAAGTTGGTTGTGTGCTCTCGCTCCTTCCACATCTGACTCGGTAAGTGGTCCAGGAACCCACCACTGGCTTTTGCTCCATCCACAATTAAAATGTTACTTACACCACTCCTACACCAACATTAATACCTACACAGAATGTCATCAGCTTTGCGATAAACCGCGAGAGGACATTCCTTGCAAAATTTCAGTTCGAAAATGTCTGACAACGAACAACAGGAAACCACTCCTAAGGGCAGGAAACATTTGTGGAGATGGGGTTGCAATTATGAATTTTATTTTATTACACTGAAACCATGTGATATTAAGGGATGAATTTCTGTAGGCATGCCAAATAAATTAGTCACTGTAACATGTACGTACCCATGTTGACCTACCACATACTCTACATAGTAAAATGGGGGTTGCCACCTCAGTGAAAAAGGGTCGCCGTACATCGTTATGTAAATTATGATCAAGGCCTATGAATTACCATTGCAAGACTTGAAAACAAGTCTTCTTGATAAGACAACCTCCGACGAATTGTTTGCGAGAAAACGGACCTCCAGGATATTAAATACTATGTAATGCTTATGAGGCATTTAATATCTTGGAGATCTGTTCTCTCGCAAACCATTCGTCAAAGGTTTTCTTACCAAGAGGACTTTTTTTTTTTACATCTTTCAATGGTAATTCATAGGTTATGATCATAATTTACGTAACTATGTATGAAGACCCTTTTTTTCACTATTTGAAAGGGTGGCAACCCCCATTTTACTATGTAGGGTATGCGATAGGTCAACACGGGTATTTGCATGTTACAGTGACTCAAATGTTTGGTATGCCTACATAAATCCATCCCTTAATATCACATGGTTTCAGTGTAGTTAAATAAAGTTCATAATTGCACCCCATCTTCACAAGGGTTTCCTGCCCTTATGGGTGGTTTCCTGGCAATCGTTGTGAGACATTTTATAACTGTAATTTTGTAGGGAACGTCCTGTCGCTGTTTGTCGCAGAGCTAATGACTCATTCTGCATATACAATTACAACTCATTCATGTGTTCACACAGAGGACACATCGATGCTGTTCCGCCAATATCACCCTTATGACAATTAACCCTTTTAACAACAATACCAAAGAAATTTCATATCAAACAATACATTTTTTTTAAATTAACGATTTAATCAATTTGATTGATTGCACTAATTAATTCGATCAATTAATCAGCAATTAATTGACTATTCGATATATCGATGAATGAAAATAGATTATCCACTCCATCCACATGTCATTCTACAAGTGGTCCAAAAGTGGGTCGCCGGTACTACTATGGTATTCACTTTAACAAAAACACCCCATGTAAACAGTCCTTCCCCCCCTTCCACCTCACACACGCACTCCCACCACTACTCTCCCCTTCCCACTACCTACCATTTATGAGCCAAAACGAGCGTCCGAATTCGGGTCAGAAAAATATGGTCACCTTAGTCTAGAGGAACTCCCTTCAAGGCTTATTAAATGTGAGTAAAGAGATTTTGGCGGCTCTTAACATCGAGGTCTTGAGAGTCGGTAAGAGTGAAGTGAGGTGATTATATAGAGCAGCGCCGGACCGAAATGCAAGGGCGGGGGAAGCGGAAGATCCCCGAGAAAACACGCCGACCAATGGCATCATCCGGGGGCGACCATGCCGGGATCGAAATCAGTTGACCTTGAGTAGTCCTACCACTGCACTACTGCGGCCCCAATGTTTCATTAAGTATTCATGTATTTATATAGTACAAGCATGGCACTTTTTTGTCTAGTTTGTGTACTTCACTGTCTGCACGTATTACTTGAAACGGCACTTCTTTCAGTGAAACAGTGGTAAAAGCTGCATCTCGGCTTTAGTTGTATTTTCTTGATAATTTTATGCGTTATAGGCTTTACTATACGAAATCTTTGCGACGACTAATTGTATCTTTGGTTTTCTTGTCACTAGTCATGGAAATTTGTATGCCAGCATTTTTGTATCAGTAGTCAGTAAATACCTAAAGTACCTAATTGCATTACCTTACGGGTAGAAATGTGCTATCAAATCACGGAGCTATCTTTTATAGGAGCTGTTGATTTTCGTACCATGTAATTGTAACCAAGTTTGAAATGTATATATACACTCTAAATTCGAATCAGCGGGAAACCACTGATTTGCAGTAAAATTCAACTACTCTGATCAGTGAAAATGGCTTCACTTAAAACAGTCGGTGGTTTTCCACTGATTCTACGTGAAAAAATTACACTAATTAAATTAGTGACGTGAATCAATTTCACTGATTCAATAAGTGACGGCTGACTGAAGTGACGAATTAAATATTGCTTTTATTGAATATAGGCAAGTAATTAGTGAAATAAACATGTTTACGATAGTTTACTATTTATATTGTGTAATTTACCGTAATTTAAAAAAGTAAAAAACATTTCGTAGCTGACCGGGCTTGAACTCGCGCACCCTTCGACTAGGCCATTGCCTTGCCATGTGAACTACCACGCGAAGTTAAAATTATGAGAAGAATAATGCATGTTTTATAGTTCCGCTGCAAAATCTTATCGTTTGAAGACGTTAAAACGGAATGAAAGTTTGTGTGTTCATATTACCTCGTAAAATGGCGTTCTGAATGACGAAACACATTTTAGAAAGCATTTTGCTTTAGTTTTCTTCTTTTATTCGTTGTTACTTCACTTGATACACGTTAACGGACATTTTTAAACTATGTCCGACAGCCATTTTTACACGTAGTTTCACTGATACATCAGTCAAACATTATTTGAGAAGGAGCAAGTAGCTCGGATGTTTCACTGGTCCATCAGTCAAAAAATTAACCAATGAGAAAACAGTGGAAAAAATGACTGACGAATCAGTGGGAAACGTCACTGAATCAATCAGTGAAGGAAATACGGCATTTTTTCACTGGTTCATCAGTTAAAATCACTGAAGTGACTTGTATCAGCCAGATACATGTGACTGATTGAAACAGTGAAATTTTCAATGATTCAGATCTTGAGTTTATTACACGCGTTATATTTAAGCGTACAGCTGTACTCGTCATTGTCACATGGATTTTAACTGTGCTGTTTTTCACGTGTTCGAAGTATCGCTCCAAGCGCGTTTCAGTTTCGAACGTTAATTGTGGAAGCGGTGCAACTATTATGAAACGTGTAATTTGTTGCACATTTTATTAACGTTTGCAAAACTCCTGGCGAGTCGTCTGGATTAGTCTCGCCTACTGAGCCCATATCTGGTACTGGTATAATGGAAGCTGCAATTCTTCACGAACCGTGTGTTATCAAATTACATTGATCGTTGTGAGTAGTTCAGGTAGAAATCACCAAAGATGATCCAAACGCTTGCAAATCCGAGTGTCCCAACTCTCAATTTAATTGTCAGTTTCATGAATTGTTCCTCTGCGCTAGACCTTTTGTCTTGTCGGTCATTAAACTGATTCTTGGGGAGGCATGACGCTTGGTAGCCGTCGTTCGAGGCTCTACGTCTTCCAAAATAATTCAGCCACTGGTTGAAAAATCTGAAACTGACCGCTGTGTCAGATTAGTCTTCTCAAACCCTATTAGTGACATCTTACTTTCTTTTGTAATTGCAAGATCATTATGACTGCCAAGACTGCGAGGCACCGCTACGACGGCTGTTGCAATCTGACAAGACGCTAGTGTATAAAAAAACACTAGGGAACAGAAACGGTTTCACAGAAAAAGTTTTCGTTCAGATGTTCAGACGCAATAAGGTGGGGGGGGGGGGGGTTGGGGAGTGGGGGTTATTTTAGAGAACATTTTAGGCATGTCAATTTTTATGAAGTTTCTCACTTCGAGATAGGTAACTTATAACACTGCCAGTATTTTGAACGTACAATACCAGGAAACATTGCATATTTAAAACACATTTTTATTCCAAAATTAAATCAAGTAGTTATATCATGTACGCAATGTATCAATATTATCAATTTCCGGCCGGTAGATTAGCACCGACTTATCTGTGATACCTATTTTACAATATAAGGTATGCTGTGTCAAAGTGTAATAAAAAAATTAAGAACTGTATTTGACCAGATGCTTTTTGACAGTCTTGGAGGGAGAAGAGGAAGGATAAATTACCGATTAAATTGTGAAACATTGCATTCGTACGACTGAGAAAATACGGAACAAAAAGTTTGGCGGCCCCCTCAATAATGTCCTTGCAAACGAAGATAAGGACTTCTCTGTGGCATGAAATTCACACAAGGTCCTGGCCATAAAACATCACTTTAAGAGGACATGTTCCCTGATAAATACTGCTTTAAAACAGTTCGTTGACCAGTGGTGGAAGCGCCTGTATACAGTCCCGTAAACGACTTACCAAGACTGCCAGTTACAGCGGCTGTAAATTACCGAGACTATAAAAGGCGATTGTAACCAACAAGCGAGAGGTTAACTACTGGCTCGACGCTGAAGACCAGCGGCGAAACGCCGAAGACAGATGAGCCCGAGTAACTACAAGTCGTCAGTTGAAGGGCTTACCGGGTCACCTACACTGGACCCACGCGAGTCTCATTTAAAAGCTGCCCAGCAACAGCCAGTTGGATGCTATTTTAGCTTACAGAGGTTAATTCAACAGCGATGACCTTACTTGGCAGGTCGAATGTTTACATCACCTTTACAAAACAATGTAATAGACTGACACACAAATATGCAGTGTGCACTGCAGAAAAATTCTGATAGCGTTGTAATTTTTACGCCATACGAAGTTCCGAAATTCCGAGTGGTTTCATGGTTACTTCCAACTAGCACTTACTTAAGTTGTACTTTCAGACTATTCCTCCGCTTCATGCGAATCAAGGGACAACGCATATTACTTGTGCGTATTCACTTTAATACTACTTTGCAAGAGAACTACTTCGTACTAGGTATATACAATACACCTATTTTCTCACTGTTTTTATTCATATTTATTATGAATAAAACATATTTGACATTCAGTTTAACCATAAATAATATAATATTAACGTACTAAGTATAAAACGCTCGAAAAACAAGACAGATATATGGAACAACGAAACACGTCATATACGTATAGGGTTATTTTTCAAATGTTGGATTCGAACAGTTTGAAGAAACTGCGAATAGCAGACTGTAACATTTGATGAACTCTCGCCCTGAGGAAGATAACAGCAAATTAAAGATGTAGGAGTAGTTATTGAATCACAGGTTGCCATCACGTCGTGGCTTTTACACAGATGTCCAGGGTACCCCAAACAACTACCTACAGGAGACACTTGGCTCGTACGCTGCCAATGCAAGGGGGCCACGAGTTTTGCAGGAAGTAAGGGAGGGAGGCTCGTGTTCCAAGGAAACCCACACTTCTCCCGCGCACGGGTGACGGCTGGTGGACTCGTATAAAAAGTATGTGCAGGAGGGACCTTTCAGCGATCGGGCGGGCCCCACGTTGTATATCACCACGGGGGTATTGAGGGGTTGAAGCGGGCAAGTAGATGTGGTAGGGTCTGGGGGAGCGGGCAGAACGCTCGTTACCTTCCTGCCCCGCATGCGAAGCGAACATCCCATCACCAGAACTGATCCAGGGGACAATACCGCCCCACCTGCCCGCCATACGAGTTTTCTATCTCCGGGCTACGTTGGATTCCCTTCAACCCCCTTCATGACCGTCCCAGCGAGACGTCACTTCCGCGGCCATTTTTCTCTCCCGGCCACAAGGGAGCATGCGTGGTGGATGGGGTGAGCCTCAACGGAACCAGAGCAGGAGACACACACACAACCTCTCCCTCAATCTCAACTTCTCATCTTCCTTTCGGGAACACGATCCAGTTTTGTTTTTTTGGGCATGCAAGACGCCGCCTTGTCTTTATCGTCTTCTTTCCCTCCTTCGTATCACCCTTCCCCTACCGGCAATTTGAAATTCCTACCCCCTCTGTACCTCGCGCGGTCCCATAGGGGTATGTAGACTGTTGGAGGGGCTGTGCATGTCGCCTCGAGATGAAGATTGGGTGGCACGATGCTTCCTTGTTTTCGGGCCCTTCTCCAAGACACGGAGATGCAAGCCGGACTACGGCGCTATGATCACGCTAGACAAACGCGCAAGATTGGTACGTCAAGTACATTTACATTAATGTATAGGAGCGACAGTCCTACCGCAGAAATAAGCTTTGGCGGAAGAGGAGTCGGGGTAAGATAATATACACCTCTGTACATAATTACCAGCATTGTTTGGATATGAAAATGTAACATAATATAACCTCTGTACATAATTACCTGCATTCTGTTTGAATATGAAAAAATTATCACCAACTCGCATAACACGCTTTACAGCCGACAATCCTGTATAAATATATACGAAAGGATGACCGGAAAGCTACTCAAATGCGGAAAAAATTACCAACAACTACGTTGCAAGTGCATAACTTGACATTAATTTACTGCTGGAGAGCTATGGTGATGTGTTAGCACTTACGTAAACCGACCAAATATTCAACCCTCCGGCAAATTACGGCACACAAGGAAAGTTAATGAAAATAGATGTTTAAATTATATCCACTCAGTTGTAAAAACATGAGCTTTGGATAAATTTACGAGAATTGCACTGCAGTAACGTGAATATAAACAATTCAAGTAATTTCATTTTTATTCTGATATAACTGGTATTATCTCCAGCAGTTCAAGGAAACAGTGAACAATGGCCGGGCATAGCACAAAGCGTAAGTTACGTAAATCTAGCGGAGTGATTGTAACATGACTAATGTTAACAGAAAGACATTATTTCGTAGGCAACGTGTGGCTTCAGTAGAAATTTACGTGTGATTTAACCATACTAGCATACAGCATTCTTTCATTAGATCTTACTAACTACAGCGTACGAAATCTCGGCATCTCATAAAAACAATTTCGATATAAACTTGTTAGGTAAGAGTTTATCAAATGATGTACGAAACATTATTTTTGAGCACAAGAGTTTGTAATAGAATATAATTTTAAGCAAATCGCCTTCTTGCAGTCGCAGGTAACCTGTAGCTTTGCGGGAAGAAGTTAATGTCATCACACATCGGAATTAAAATAAAAAATTTCAATGTCGATATCGGTAAAAATATAACAAAATTTTAGTGGACCATTTCTTTGAACGATACCGACGAAACTCTAAGAACACTAGACACATACATCAAACTATGTTTATATTTTAATACAAGGTGCTCATATATTAAGAACACACGCACAAATTTTCCGACAAAACAAGTTATTTATTTTTCGTTAGAACCGCTCTTATTAAAAACATTTAAATATCGACAAAAGAACAGAAAACAAAACGTACGACCATAAAAATTAGTCCTTTACTATCGGCAGAAACACGCATGTGAAACATCTTTAAACTTGTTAAATAAGTGCAGAATGTGTTGGGTGGCTGTCACGATTCAAAATTAGTTGGTCGTCAGTTCGCTTCCCAGGTAAATGTAATCTAGGAATGTTGGTTTCATGGAAGAAGCCGACGTGGTTTGTTTCGAATGAGCTTCCTCCATGAAGAGACGGTTCCTCAACCGTGTAGCAGTGGTGAAAGTCGACCAATCTTCTTGGAAATTTCGACGGCAGCCACTATAAAAGTGGAGAGATTAAATGGACCAAAGGTTAATGGAATTTCTAATAATTCTGATCCTCCGTCAACAGTTATCAGAATTGTTTGCTGCTGATGACAGATATTTCGAGGAATGTTGTGGTCTGTTAGAAGATTCTCCTGAAGCTTACAATAATGCCTAGGTTAGGTTGTAGTGATGCATAGGTTAGATTGTTTATCACAAAGTATATAAACTGTTGAAATAAAAAATAATCTTCCAATTTACATTAGTTGTAAATTTTAATTTGTATCTGTGTCCGATAATATTAAATCCACTACTGAACTTTTATGTATCCATACAAGGTAAGTATCTAACAAACCAGTATTTATTTAATAAAAATGTTTAATTATTTTACGCAAGGAAACCTAAGATAGCGAATTTCTGGGTGCTATTAAATTTGTTACTTCTTGCAGTACCTTCGCTCATGTGGCGTAATTCCACTAAAGACTGCCATGATCAAGTGAGCACTTTTGAAATCAACCTTAGAAAAAAAGTCACTGCTCCCATCTGCAGATATTTTAACGGGCGCACTGCGTGATACGTGCCGAGCAAAGTTGGTAACGTTAGAGGAAAAATAGTTCCATATCTTAACGTCGAATAAGAAGTGTTACGCAACTATTTGTAATAACTTAAATTATTTTTATAGCATTCCGTTTTTTATTTATGCAGCGAAGTGTAAAAATGAGCAGATTTTTAAATATTTCCTATTCTAATAATTTCACAGTTTCACTCGGCCGACGCATGAATAAAGTGATAAGGCCCATATCAATGTTAACTGTACATAAGGCGGAAGAATAAACAGGCATACAAGTAGATCTTAAGCAGGGCTATCAAATGTGCTCATTTTCTCGTGAACAGCCTATAAAATCAAATTAAGCAATAGTCAGACATATTATTTCCTATTCACTGCCCAAACTCAACTCGGTGGTAGAAAGCAGTAACATAGCGATTTTTTTTTTTCTTTTTTTTTTTTCATTCATGAATCCATATAAAGTAAGGATGCAATGTTCGGCCCCAGGCGAGTCGAAAATGCTTAGCACTTGCTAATACACGTCAGTAGATATAAGGGAGGAAGAATATTCGTAGCAACGTATAAACGGAAATAATTAATAAACGTGTGTACTATACTAATGAGGTGACGGAAGGAGGGTAAATGAGAAAAAAACCCATGCCACTTCACAGTTGCAGGGAGGAAAAATTCTCGCGAAATATAACACTCCACAGCGGACGGTCGAAGGCGACAGGAAATCAACTGTGTTGTATAGACTGCATAAAAATGCTCTAAAAATTCTCGTATTCGAAGCTTCGGTCCCGAAGGAGTTCTCCATTTATTATTATTATTATTTTGTTTTGCTCGTTTGGTGTAGGTACAGTTGCCCGCCAACAAAAGGCTTGATTCTCGCTCTCCTGAGGTTCTGTGGAGTGTTTACTTAATGCCGACCCAGGCCGCCTCACACCACCACCACCACACATAAACGAGAAACGCTACCCCCCGGCAAAGCGCTCGGCGGACGGAGTTTGTCCAAGGCGGTATCGCTCATGCAAAGCACACAACCAACTTCACCGCCACATCTTTCCTCCGTCTATATAACCACGTCCCCTTGCTTTCCGCTCCGCTATTTGTCCACCATTTGTACGGCGTTTGTCATTCGGCGCATCGTCTGTCTCGGCTCGGCTGGCCAACCTCCCAGAAATTTATAATATTAAAAATATTCATCCATAAAAGTCTACACTACGTTAAACTTACTTTTAATTTAATTGTAGTTTATACATAAAGACTTGCAAGTAAGATAAACGAAATTGGCGAGATTTTTTAATATTCTAAGTATACGATATAATGGGGTATGGCGGAGGGGTGTTGTTGTGGTAAGGGAGGAGGGGGAGTGTAGCTGCCACCTACCACTTCTCCCTTGCTAGCCCTACGAAGCAGAACTAGAAGTCAGGTTTCATTTCCTCCCCGTAGGCTCGGCCTTGGCTATTTGCTAACAGAGGTTCACGGTACTTTAGCTGGAAACTGAAAGGCTGGAGCCCAAGGCGGGACGGCTGAAAGCGAAATGGGCGGGAGGGCAAGTTGAATTTAGGATTTACAACGACCATCTTCGTAACATGGGATGCGCCCGCCCCGGCAGCTAACGCTTTTAATGCGTTCTCCAGGGTACACGGACTGGAGAACTGCCTCTGGGCCTGAAACAAGGCGAAACGGAGCATCGAGAAATCTCCGGAGAATGAAGTGGGGACAGGAAGAGTGGCAGAAACAAAGTAGCTATGCTAGGCAGCGTGAAACAAAAGGAAAGGGTGTAATTCACTTGAATTTTCTCGCACTACTGGCGGGGCGTTAATAAGCTGCAGAGAAAGACGGGGAGACAGTTTTGTTCTCGGGTACAGACGCTCCGTACACATACCGGCACAAAATGTTGAGGGAAACAAACGCCATAATAAAGATTTTTGAGCAGGGGCGCATCTAGAATTTTTCGAGGGGGGGGGGGGGGTGATGAGTATTAGTATTGTCACAAGTAGTACATCGTTCACAAGTCACAGTGGAAGGATAAAAAAGGAAACGAGGATAGAAACTATTTATGCAAAATCGCTCACATATACATACAAATTTACAATAGTGCAACACAATATAGGATCTTCACGATAAAGTGAGCACTTTTTAAGGCCCTCCCAACCGGCATTAACAGCTAATAAATATTACTTATTTCGATGGTGGGGAAATATATACACTGTGTTTATTGGTAACATTGCAATGTTTATACTAAAAAGCAGCAGGAAGATGGAAACTGGGTTAAAGGAAACATTTATAAGGGCCTTAAATAGTGCTCACTTTACCGTGAATAGCCTATGCTTTAAAACAAAATACACTCACTGACCTTTGAAAAGAAGAACCAGGCTACAAGAGAGCAACTAGGGATAAACTAATAAGAGTTTGTGTTTTTGTTGGATCTATAGATCATAATTTAACAAAATAATGTGGCCCTGGCAAAGAAGCACAGTGTTTTCGTTTAAAAGCAATATCATGGCAGATGGAAGAAGACACGTCTAAAATCACTTACCATGTGGAATATTATCCTTTTACTCTGCCATTCTCTTACTATACAGCCGGACTAGACAGTCGTGGCATTTTTAGAAGTTAGTAATGTATTTTGTTTAAAAACAATTTCAAGCTTACAAAATTAGAAATAAATTTAGAATAGTCATTTTATAAATAATTCTTAGTAACTTTTATTCTGAAACCAAAAATGTATTGAACTTGCTTTGTACGCAGTGTTAGAAATTACACCATGTATTCTCCTTGATTTTTTACTATTCGTTTTGGGAAAAAGGGTTACAAAGTCACAGAATTTAAAGTAACGCGTATCGAGTTATAACGTTTTAAAATCATGACCCTTGCTGACTTACAAGTTGTGTTCCATGTGAACTCATGCTTCGTCAGGAGCGCCATAGTACCTGAAACATTGTCTGCCCGAATTATTTCCGTTTAAAGTTGACGATAATCTGTATAAATTGCCAAATACTATACGTCACGCTCGTCAAATCACAGACTGCAAGCAATGCTGCAAGGGACGCGTTATAAAGATTAGACTCTGGCCTAGTCGCGCGAACAGCAGTATTGGGCAACCAGTTCCCATATTTTCAGTCTCCGTGAACAGCGTTAACATTCAAGAACCCCGGTCTACTTGGGGGTACTTAGCACTGTCGTCCTTAAGTGTATCAAACGTGCAAAGGTTGAAACTAGCACGTGCATGAAATGCCTCGTCGCCTGTATGTATAAAGCATGTAGTCTCGTCACCACTTCGTGAAACTACGAGAATACACGGTAATTTATTACTTCGAGGCACAATAAAATAAAAATATATTGCTCTGCGTAGTTATAACACTAAAATTTATCCGCCGGAATATTCAACACGAAGAATCAACAAGTAAAAACCAGTTTTATTTATGTTCATTTTATAAAAAAAAATATCACATTTAATTAGATCCATGTACAATCTTATTAAATATTACGCATGCCCAGAATGCTCGGTATTTTCTAATAAAGCGCTGATTTCTGTAATCTTCTAAAATATGTAGGCGGGCACTTGAAGCAATCCACATGTACATAACGCATTCTAGTCATTGCCATTCAGTTTTTATAGTAAAGGCTGTTCACGATAAAGTGAGCACTTTTGAAATCAACTTTAGAAAAAAAAAACACTGCCCATGCCTGCATATACTTCAACGGGCGTACTGAGTGGCATTCGCCCGGTAAAGTTGGTAACGATAGATGGAATGTGGTTCCATATCTTAACATCGAATAAAAAGTGTTGGGTAACAATTTGTAATCATTCAAATTATTTATTTCGCTTTCTGTTTTTTTTAATGCATCAGTGTGTCACAGTTTCACTTCACTGACGCATGAATAAAGTGATGATGCCCATAGCAATGATAATTATACATAAGGCGGAAGAATACACAACGTGCATACAAGTAGATCCTAAGCAGGGCTTTCAAAAGTGCTCATTTTAACGTGAACAGCCTATAGTTAAGAATTAAGTGATTACACCACAGAGTTCCATGCCGTTAAATTCACACATTTAAAGAATTTTAAGGTGAACATAATTAAATAGTTCTATTGAATTTGCAATATAATCTTTGCATGGCATTACAAAATTACATATTAAACTTACTATGTAGGCCTATGTTTCCATTTTCTTGTTATAATATCCACACTATTATCATTTATTTCTATACTGCAGATATAATTAAATACAGACCCTCCTCCCGGTCATTTTAATGGCATTGGATAGTAAATTCCATTCAACCCGATGCTGCTGAAGCTTTTTTACACTATACAAATGTGTAATTTAAAAATAACATTTTGATATATACTTTTATATTATAACAAACACAGACGAATAATGCACAGAAAGTTATAATATACATAATTTTTGGTCAAGAAACATTATACAGTATTTCAATAAATTCGTGATAAGATCTGCACTGCAAGCCGTAAGCCTTGGTAATACCTCAGTTAGGAAAAAAAATTAAAATAAAATATAACGGGAGAATTTGAGGTTCTCCATTTTCAGCTCACACTACTGTGCTTTATTGAAACTTCCGGCTGTAGAATTAGACAAGAATATTCTCGTCATTCCTGCATGAGGCGATGGAAGCAGATGATCACGGCTGACGTTGGGGTGATTTGTGCTTGCTCGCGCGTACTCTGTTAACTTTCTTGTCCAAATGTGTTAATCTCTCCTTACCAAAGTGCACAACACTCTTTGGTTATCTTTAAGGCCACAATCTCCCATTTCTACAGCTTTTGCGAGAATTAATTTTTTGAATCTAAACTGAAGCCGATATTGTAAAATCCTCCTACGATATCGTTAGAAATAGTTTTTATTATATAGTCAAATTTTTCAACGCAAAAAAAATACAATTTTAACTAATTATTAAAAAAAAATATTTTCGTTATTAATTAACTGGATAAAAGTGTGCCGTTTTTTGTGTTGAATAAATTTGACTGAATAATTTCAATTCGTAACAAAATTGCAAAAGGATTTTACAAAATCGGCTTCCGTTTGGGTTCATAAGATTAATTCTCGCAAAAGCTATAGAAATGGGAGACCGTGGCCTTCAACTACTATTTATGGCTAACGTCTTGCTACAGTTAAATCTTCACTGCGTACTATAGTCTGTTCACGACAATGTGAGCACTTTTTGAGGCCCTTACTTTTTCCTTCCAGCCATTTCTTATCCTTTAACCACCATTTTAAATCGATATTCTTGCGTAAGTAATAAACACAGTGTGTATATTTCACTAGTTTTCAAAAAGTACTCACTTTAACGTGAATAGTTTATATTAGACACTACTCTATGTAGAAGAGACTCATATTCACATTGATTTCTTACGTAAGATAACGAGCGCGATTATCGGGAACTGGATCAACAAAAGGAATGTATAATAAATAGAAATAAGTACGAAACTGCATTAGTGCTTTTTCTTATTACATACAACATCGTGACTCAGTCCTATCAACTGATTCCGACTGGTGGTTCTATCGTGCTCTATTTCTCCATCGCCCTAGACCTTTACGCAGTCGTGTTCTCTTTTCCTCGTCGCCTAAGTCCAGCCACCACCCCATTTTTCTCGTTCTTTGTCGATTTCATTCCCTTCTGCATGACCGATCCACCGCAGCCTTTGAGCTTTGATCAAAGCTACAACAGAAAGTTGTTCGCACAGCTTGCTCCTCCAGTTACTCATTCTTGTCCGCAATTCTTTCCTCACAGTGGGTGTGTTTGGTTCGTAGAATTTTTTCAATCTATTTTCTTTCGTTCGTTGTTAGCTTTATATTTCAGCAGTATAAACAAGACATTTCGGTTGGCTTCGCCTCCATATTTTTTTCTCTTTCGCCTTACATAAGCAGCAACGCAAATTAGAAATTGTTGTCCGCAAGTTTAACGAGAAAATATTTTAGTTCCAGGATGAAATGCTTTATTCATTAAATTATAAACCTGCTTTATTCCGGAATTACTTAGCATACTTAGGTGGTCACTACATACAATGTAGTTGTGCGCACGTCTTTCAGTTAATAACTTATCGTATCCGAAGCTTTATTAAACGATATATTCGAAACTGATTGAGGCGGGATTTAACATAATCTAATTCAAGACTGAACCTGTGATCCTGCGACGACTGAGAAATCTTCATTTCGGAACTTGTGTAAACTGCTCAACTCTGCAGTATAACAACAAAGACGAGCACAGCGAAAGCAAGTGGAATAAATTTTGCGCTTTAAATATTTCAAAGAAATGAGTTAGAAAAGATATAACCTACAATGGCAAGAAAGAAATTAAATGCGTAACAGAAATGTTAATATATCCCTCTCCTTTTTCATTTTTTCTAAGCTGAAGAAGCAATGCAAATATTAAGTTACGAGACTGTATTGAACACGAAGTACAGTACGATGGGCACAAATCGGCGCAAATAACAATCGCGTTCTAAGATTTTATGAAAGCCATTATAGAATAGTCAAAAAATTACAATTCTTTATATAATTTATTAACTAACCTATTGAGCATATATGTTACCACAGTGATGTATTATGCACTAGCTACTTCCTAGCCGTACATGTTTATATAACATTGTGACGCAAGCTCCGTCCATGTGACAAAACTTTTGCTCCCAGAGTTGGGAAAAAAACCGTTATAGAGTATTTCCCTTTCTTTATTTACGTATACTAGTTCCTAAAAACCAGCGAACTTCAATAATACTTCAATAATTTTATCATATGCATGTTTGTTCTTTTTACACATAAAGTATTCGGGGTTAATTTATGTTCGACGTATATAAAATGATTGTGACTTTCATGGCCCAGGATGCTCTTATGTATGCATACATATCGCCTGTAACGTGCGTCCTAACTATGTTAGTAGTTTTGTGGTTTCGTAGTTTCGGTACTTTCGTGGTTGTCATCGCTTTAAAGAACAATCTTCGAGAAAAGCAACTTCCCCATAAGTTTTATATGTGAAGTATTATAAATGTCACGTTTGTTTTACGCACATGACAGTAAAATTATAACATTTCTTACATTCCGTTTCTTAAATCCAAAATCACATCTTAAATTATCGCTTCAACGGCAATATTAATTTTAAATACGATGGAAAAATACAAAATAGGAAATACATAAGTAAATCCTGGGCAGAGGCAGAGCTTTCAAAAGTGTTAGACCGTGGATAGCCCGTATCAGCTGTTTCTATCATGTAAAATTTCAAAATACGGAATATCTTTTAGTCTCTGCAGATCCATCACTGCCCAACTAATTCAACAGACAGCAGTGCGGCCCATATCAGTACATGTTCAACGTCAGGCAAGGTTAATGCAGTCTGTGCGGCCTTCCTAACATAATTGTGATATTGCTTGATTCTGTCCTCGGGCGTAATAAAGTTAATGAGTGTAGACGTATCCACATCACTTATTAGCTCTTTCTAAGCATCGCAAATACACGAGAACGAAACGTTGACCACTGCATTGCCGAAAACAAGTGAAATTCTATATCTTACAAAGATCTCAAGGTACTCATATTTGGTACAGGCCCACTCGGCATTCGTTTATGAATGATGAAGACAATCGGATTTAAATTTCGAAAGCAGCGTTTCGAGCAGCAGTAACGATAGCCTTCAGTAAGTCATTGCGGCTCCAGGACATTTAGTGTGGATTAAAAAACTTAAAATTCACTTGCCTGAAAATCGCAGTTTTTTTTGTGTGTCACTTCCACTACCCAAGGAAGTATGAATGATTCGCTCACCTGTAACAAGAAAAAATCCTTATATAAACATTAAAAAAATCTTACAAGTTAATTCATTGATTATAAAATAATTTAATATCTGTAACAGGTGGTACCTTATTTTTATACCATAAACTAAAAGTATAATTAAAATTAATGCTTCTGCGGTACTAGTGTGGTTAGTATCAGCCTAAATGTGTTTTACTTTCATTCTTTTGGCTCGCTTCACTATAACCAAACTTGAATACCACTTTGCCGTCCCTCCTGAAAATAAATGCGACAGTCTATAAGACAAATAATAAAACATTCCATAAAGATCTAAGACACCGACGAACCAGTCAGCTTACTGGCTAGTCACGAGCATTCCACCCCAGGTCACCGAGAGCGGAAATATTCTGGACGGGAATTTAACTTGGGAAGGTGACGGGACACGTGGGTGAAACTGGGAAATTCTCGGTGCGATCCCATTTCCTACTGTTTTTTCATTCCACATCACATCACCCACGTCGATACTGACGGGACAACATACAAATTATCAGTTTTCTTGGCACTGCATCTGGCGTAACAAAGAAACTGCTGTGTTGTAAGCGATTTCTTAACATATTTCGATGGGCGAATTTTAGTTAGATTAACGGGCAATAAAATGTACACTCTTCGACGCCCCCTCCAATTTTTTCTAATGATAACTTATAGAAACAGCAGTATCAGTATACGCCAAAATAATTTATTTTAAATATTTATAATTGAATTAAGTAAAAGCTTAATACAGCTAAATTTAATCAAAATAAATGTTAACTAAATTTCATTTTTAAAAGCACCCATTAAAACTTCCTGCTTTTAAAAACAGATTTGTTCTTCAACATATGTAACTTTAATATAACAGAAGCGTGTTTAATATTTTTTTGTTGATAGAAGGCTGAAAATATGTTAATGTTTAGCATCGCTACTATACAAAGTTGGGGATTTCCCTACGCATTTGACTCTTTCCTGAGCAATTGTAGAAACGTTACCATGCATGTATAGGAAAATATTTTACCATTTGCGCTTTGTCACTGTACGTATACACTGATATGATAAATTTGCAAATAATGTGGGCACACAAATGTGGGCTCCCATTTAACCATTTAAGTTCGCAGTGAATTAAGAAATATAATTCTAAGTCTTGACAAACAGTGAGTGTAATGTTTAAATTCACAGCGAATCAAGGTTTTGTTTTTCATTTTAAACACTTAGGAGTAACTGGTATATTAGCAATTTAGGTAGGTTCCAAGACATTTAACTTGACTGACGTATGAATGAAGTGATTTGGGCCATCGCAAGGTTAATTTTTCATATGGCGAAAAGTAGTGGGGGCGGACGGGTCCTTCCCCACTTTTGATTAATTGAAAGGGTTAAATTGATACCATAGGGCTAATAAAATTGATTGAAATGGTTAATAAAAGGGGCTTGATTAAGAAATTTAATTTAATAAAAGTGCTAAATGGATTGAAAGGGTTAAGTGGATTGAGAGGGTTAAGTGGATTGAGAGGGTTAAGTGGATCGAAAGGGTTAATGGATCGAAAGGGTTAAGTGGATTGAGAGGGTTAAGTGGATTGAGAGGGTTAAGTGGATTGAAAGGGTTAATGGATCGAAAGGGTTAAGTGGATTGAGAGGGATAAGTGGATTGAAAGGGTTAATGGATCGAAAGGGTTAAATACAGTGAAAGAGTAAAATAGATTGAAAGGATTAATTTTCAATCTGATCAATTCTTTTATTATTTTTTCTTGATTTTGTTTTATTTCTTTCTTTCTTTTTCGTTGGGATAGCAGGAGCTCTGTGCGATATTGATGGTGTGGTTTGTCCTGGAGGCGACTAGACCAGAGAGGTGGGTTGCAATGTGTGATATAGGTGTTGACTTGAGTGCAAGGATGTTCTAAGGGTCATTTTTTTCTAATTTTGGTGTGTTATTAGAGATGTTGGTCGTAGATACGCGATTTTTACGAATATATTTAACACACGAAAGAATTTCAGTGTTCTATGTAGGACTAAATTACATACATCGAATCGCAAATTTCAAATGACTAAGTTAATAATAAGTGCAATTGATCCAGTATGGAATTAAACAATCTGAGTATCGAGCTTAGAAATATAATTTGCACGAGAGAGAAGTATAACAAATGAACACACAACATGAATATGGCAATTATGTGAGAGTGCAGTATGGAATTAAAGACTTATACCTACAACAAATAAAAATCTCCCTATAAATTAAACACAATAACAAGACACATATGACGCCTCTCGCACATACCTTACACATCCGTCTGCCTGTGATACTAGTGAGGAGGAACGTAATCCATACATAAAAAGAAATGAATTGATTAACATGCGTAATAAAATTGCGCCCCTCCCAAAACACTTCTGTCCGGCTGCGAGAAGGAATGACGTTACTATATGATTTGCGGAGACTTATAAGCTGTTACGTGGAGCACAGCCATTGTCAGTTTACTTCGGAGGTCACGCGATGAATGAGTGGATGGCATGACGTGCGCCTGCTTATATATGTATAGCTTGTGGCCAGCATCTTAAAGGCAACTCACAGAACCTATTTCCCAACCAAGCTACTATTAACAACTTGATTCGTCCTAGAAGTACATGAATGTATAAAAGTAAACTATTTAAAAAAATAACGGCTATAATACAAATGTTTTAGTTAAGTCCGGTAAATAAACAGCACTTGTATTTAACACAAACATGATTTGAAAATGCTATGAAGTTTTGTCTACCGAACACAGAAACGGGGTTTACAAGATAAATGCACCATCACATAAAAATTGATATTTTTCACGATAAATAAAGTTTCCAGATAAACTAGTTTTATATTAAAACATGTATATTATAAAATGTTAATCGTGCATACCACACTCTGAAATGGTATACATCAGTCTAGTCCAAGCTTTTATAACTGAAGATGGTGGATGCCCTCGAGAAACCGCGTAGCTCTACCCAAGGTCAACCACTCCTTACACCAACTTATCTACCCCTTGCCAGTGATGGGTCCTTGGGTTAATTACCCCTCTGCCCTAGATTGTCAATTTCTCAGCACTGAGGCAGGATGACGACTGGATACAGAGGTGCAGATGGCTCCTGAGGTTCCTTTACCACCATCCCCACCTCCACCCATCGCCAGAGCGACATGTCCTGGGATCATTCACCCATCTTCCCCGATTGTCAATTTTCCGCCACTGAGACAAGATGACGACGCCTGATTAGAGAGCTTCACATCGCTAGCTCACCTGTAGGCATCGCCTACTCTCCACTCCTTGCCCAGAGAGATGTTCCACGAGGTCAAGAACCCAGACCTTCCCTCCCACCCCTACTCCAGAAGCTGTCTTCTCCTAAAAAGCCAGTCTCTACTCCAAGGACATTCACCCCCAACCCTTGTCAATGACTGCATCTCCGGCGATCTGTCCCCTACCCTCCACCACATATTTTTCCTGTTCATCGACTTTTACCAGTATTGTTATGAAAATGCAGAATTATTGATTTACATTTTGATATAAAATCAACATAATAATTATTTATAGATGCAACAATACACACTTCCGAGCTTCAAGTTTCAATTGAGAACACAATAATATTACATGTAGCCTGGCATAACTTTTTTTTTTCAATTCAGTTAGGCCTACTTGCCAAATATTCCAACACTTTCCGCACATTGTGTGAGTTACAAAATGTAGCATATGATCACAAAAATTCTGGTAATCATTAAAAAAAAAAAATTTTAATTCACTTTTAACATGATTTATGTCACTCTTCCCACCATGACAAAAATAGTTGTATCAAAGCGACACACACTACAAAACTCTTACTGTTCACCATTCTCCTATCTCAGAATATGCATAACTGAATACTTGAATGTATTGGTTTATGTTTTTCACACATCTTACAGCTATTATGTATGTGCACCAGACTATTAAGACAAACTTAAGCCGACGTATTACAGGCAAATCACTATAAAAGGGTTTCTTCACACTTCAAATACTCTTAAAAGACCCTCATTTATCCACAACTCACAAACTCCACACAGTGTTATTTAACATGTTGGCATGCACACTATTGTTTTGTTACTACTGGTTCATGAATATAACAGTACAACTCTGTGCGGGTGTTTGCCGATATTTTTAGTTTATAGAATTATCACAGCTAACAGATACATATAACACATAAAATACAGGAAACTGTAATTTCACATAAAAAATTAATATTTTTGCTAGACAAGCATTGAGGAAAACAGTTTACAAATACACACAGAATAAACGTGGTGCCTTGACCATACCTAACCTAGAAATAAGATGTGAAATTGACTTACAAAACAAAGTAAAAAAGATTTCGGTATCACCTGAATGAAAGCTCACTCCCATACTTAACCAGAGGAAAATTTAAAAATCAGTATATCAACACAGATCAACTTTACAATATGTTGTCTTCGCGCCAATCCGACGTCATCACATGAAATGCTCGACTCCCAGATCACAATATAAATATGTGCAGTTGACATACAAACACACCGGCAAAGTTTACGTAGCCATGCTATTATGTACGTAAATTATGGTAGGTACGTTAAAATATTATCATCATCTAACACTTCATGACCACAAATAGAAAACGCTTCACATCAATGGACTTTTCGTGCCAATTAAAAAAAAAAAACAGAAATACAGTAGTATAAACTTCAAATATTTTTTACCACTTAACACAAATTAATGCGTGAAGAGACAATATGAATGACTTTCAAACGCTGCAACATAATTTTAGTTTATAAACAACCAACAACGTTTGGATTTGTCTAGCCGCAGTCAGTGTGTGAGTGTGTGCCACGTTCAGTTGTCATATGACTGGATGCATGCTGGGTAAGATATTGATCGATGTGTTGCGCCCAGACAGGCACACCACTTCAATGCAACAGCAACCATTTCATTCTTTTGCGGAATGAACTTATCTACGTTTTTGACAGTTACTAGCACCAGTGTCATAATAATGCACCGTAGAAGCATAAAAAAATAAAAATAAAAAATTATTTAACTAAAAACAAGACATAATAAGACTACATTAAAGTGAATCTTAATAGTTGCTGCGTGCACGTTCCACACTCGCAGAAAAAGTCCTAGCATTTTCAAGGATTTCCCGGCACTCGAGAAAATTTGCGACTTTTCCCCACATTTCTAGATTCCCCGGTTAAGTGGCCACACCTTGAACTATCGTGAAAATACGGCATATATGTGACACATTCATAGAGGCTAACAGCCAGAGCCCGGCCACCGCTACTGCATGAATTTGGAATCCGTCCAAGAGAGAAATCGTAAGATATGGAGAGTACAATCGTAAGGTGCGAAACTTTCCGTTAAAAATACAGGAAAATTGTAAGGGTTGGCGGGTCTGCAAACTGATTAAAAATTAATCCTTTCAATTCGTATAACCCTTTCAACAAATTTAATCCTTTTATTGACAATTTTTGATTAACCCTTTCGATCAATTTAATTAACCCTTTGATATAAATTTTACCCTTTCAATTAATCAAAAGTGGGATAGGACCTACCCGCCCCTATTACTGCGAAAGGATACAAAATGAGGATCTGAACCAGGTCTCTCAAAAGACCTAAATTACACGTGAATTACACTAATCTATACATATTCTCAGCTACAGCTTTCTGAAAACGCATTTCTGGGGAAGTTGATAGCTCCAAAATATTACTTCAAATTACTGCCAAGTCTGGGAAGTACCAGCCGTAAGCCATTTCTAGTGTGCCCTCTTTTCGTAGACACATTCGGCTACATGTTATCCGTCAAGATGCAGATTGTAAATTCCGCTGCAAGGCAATACAAGTGCTGGGTAGGCGGGTGCTTCCTCGGTCATATTTGGGGTGTGAATATTTCTCAAAAATTGGTGGATATATCGCGTACTGTGTGTTATAAGATGGGCAGAAAAAGACTTGCGACATTTCTTAGTATTTCTGGAATTTTTTTTTTTTGTGTTCCATTACCACGTATTGCAGCCCGCAAAAATACCCTAACTCCTCTGGACAGTTTATGGTTAACATCAATTAACTGTGGAGCCGCGACAATTTAAAAAAGAAAGTTTGGGTGTCAACTATTTAATGTGCTCTGTCTTTCCAGACTTTTCGATACGCCCTCTATGAAATTATAGCGGGAAATTGAAAAATTCAAAATGTTAGTGATCATGTTCCATTAATATTTTAGTCTTGCTTATCAGCGCTAGACAAATTACATTGGTGTCTCGAACAAACACAATTGTCATTACTTTCCACTTTTACAACTATAGAATCCTAAAACAAATATTCTCCGCGGATACACAAAATGTGCATCAAAGAGTAATCTCTAATTTTGTAATATAACTGTTACGAATCTCTCTACAGTATTAGTCATACAGCCCTTCTGATAGACGTGCAGGAGGAAAAATATATTTTCATGAAACGAAAGGGTAACTGAAGTTTGGTGTTTACCGCAGGAAAGTTTCCTTTCTTTCCGTTATCTGCCCCAAAAAAAGTTTCAACCTTCCAGTCCGCCTACACATTTTCATACAATATAGCGACATCTGGATCACAAACAAACACATGGAATTCTAAAAAGAGCTCGTTTCCCGCAGTGTATTCAACTCAAGCCCGTCCGAACATTTACATAACGAGGTTGTTAATTCTGGGGTACATGTCGCGGTGTTATTCTGCTTTCTATTGTGGCCCTGCTTAACCCGCTCGTAAATCACTGCGGTATATTGCAATAAACACACACATGCATTCAACGACACGTTTAATCAGGTGCGAATGTAGTGTTGACAGAATGAATACAGGCTTTTTCTACGAAGGTAGCAGTACGAACAACCACAAAACATACCAGCGAAAGTTACAGCGCCAAAATTAAAAATTAATGTAGGATCTGGGTTTGTAACTCCTAATAGTATACACATACATACATGCATACCACTCATACATATATGTGTATATTTATGTACAAATACATATACATACATGCACATCCAACATGGTTATGAAAATATTAGGTCTACTTAAAAAATATTTAAATGTAAAAACTTAATATTTTCTAAAGTTTTTGTTGAAACAAACATGCGTGCCGGAAAGCTTTGGTTATTAAGATTGGAATAACCATAATTGTGTCACAAAATATATACACGATGTACTAGAAACATTACGAGAATACGATTCGCATGCATCAATCATGAAAGGAAACATAATGAACCACATAAATATTTAATCGGAGAGAGGATTTCACAGTGCAATCAACGAACCTTACGCAATACAAGCAGGCACACAATCATTAATGTGTCTCCAGCCAATTTTTTTTTTTACAAAAATACTGAAATCTTGGTTATAACCAGCCAGTAATAATATACACATATAATATTTTGTGTATGGCACTATCTTAACATTGTGGTTGGTTTATTTCTTTAAAATAAACGTAGGTCCCGGAACGCAAAATTCGTTGACAATGTTGGCTGTTAAGTTGAATATGGTTTTCTTCTATGGCACGTAAGTATGTATACAAGCTGTGAATAGTGCATTCAAACTCAAATTTTACCACAAAATATAAAATGAAATAACGCAATGGCTAGCCTGGTCCCCGTACCATGTTATCTAGTAAACAGCAAGTACTAGCGCCTAACACTATGGGCAACAGTATGTTACACGAGATCAGCGGGTTGTCGCAACTCCAGGCGTTGAATTTATAGATTCTACGCCACGTCTTTGAAGAAGCTGCACTGAGAAATAGGTTTTGTTGAATCAAAATTTGTTTGGGCCGAGCCAAATTAATTGTTTATACAAGGGCAATGAAAAATGTTGTCACCAAATTATTTTGTTAATTGGTTGCACAGAACAAAGTTTTGAATTGTGCAACTAAAGATTTATTTAGCTCTACGTAAATTAAACAGCTTTGGTTAATAAAAAAAATTAAAAAAACAAGTTGGGAACCCGACCGAGAATCAAACCTCGGATAACTGAGCCCAAGCACTACGCCTTAGCAACCTCAGCTAGAGAGACTACTGATGAAATTGGGATATTTTTAAATACATACATTTAAATAACTGGACACTGTGTAAATAACTATTTCAAGGTTCTGCAGCTTTACTTTCTAGTTTCCCCATGAACTTATTTTATTGGGATGTTTCTACTATTATTAAGCATAAATACTGTATATGCACTAACAAACACCATCCTTATTGCCACAATAAAAACCGAACACTCGAGCTGTATTTTCGAATGAAGGCAATCAAATGAGCGGCCAAACAACTATATACAGTTGACTCAACAAAATATTTTGTTGGCAGCCTAATTTTATTTGGCCCAACGCAAAGGCCTATTTGTTTAGATTAACATAATTAATTTTGTTACTTTTCAAATTTTGTCTATTCAATAAAATGTTTTGTTGGGGCAAATAAATACATTTTTGATCCCACACTAACATTTTGTTTGCTGTTCTCTCAGTGTAAATACATATTTTGCGCACTGTCTTACCTTAAGGTCACTGCCTACCTGCTGGCAGCTGAGAAATGTAAATAGGAAATTTCGCCTCAGTGAGTTCATTTCAAAGATAAGCGTTTCAAACAAAATGTATTTTTCACAAATTTTTAAAGAGAAGTTCCCTGCAGCAGAGATTTTTCCACAGCATAGCCTGTTCGCAAGAAATATTTTTAATTTGTGTTTTACAATAAAGCACGTGCTGCCTATCTATATTACAAATATACACTCATAGAGGTCTTCTAAAAAAATCGTGAAGAATACATTTTGTTTGAAATGCTTATCTTTATTATTAATGTTGTAAGGCGAAATTTCCTTAACATGGGATTTCCTATTAAAAATTCGATGCTGCCGGTCGGTAGGAAGGAAGAGTGTAGTGGAGAGATTTGGGAGCCGATGAGGGTGACGAGGTGGAAACGGAACAACGCCGGAATAAAAGGGCGAGGGAAACGAGAGATCCCCGAGAAAAGCCGCCACCCAGGACGATTCCTACGTGCGAAAATGCGTGAGCGACCACGACAGGAATCTAACACTGTTCCCCTTGGTGGGAGGCGAGAGCTCTGGTAGCTGAGCCACCGCTGCTCCTACTTTCTGAAGGAAAAATATACTTATGACACTGAATATATTTATTTTTTTTTGTGACGGTCAGAAAGTGTTTTGTTGGCATTCACCTTACCAAATTTTTGTGCAATGAACACAAAATAAATCTCTTAGTTTTCACCAATAACTTTCGTGGCTACAAACGAATTTTGTGGTTATCATTTCCTCAGTCAGTCTTCTAGAAGATAACGCCACAGGCTAGAAAAATAAAACTATTATGTCAGGAAACACTTAACCGATTTCCGCAGAATTTGGCACATAAGTATTACTACAAAACAATTTGGTCAGTTCCAACAAAACTTGGCACGTTGACTGTACCATATCTACTGCGAATATTAAATACGGAAATTCTCTATCTTTTGCCAGTAATTTCGTTAACAGTGTTGCAGTTTAACTGTTAAATTGAACAGGATTTTGGACCACGCACTTTACAATGGTAACCATATTAATTTATATATTTTGTGATAACGATGCCTGGAATGTAATTTTAATACATTTTCGGAAACTGCACAATTATTCTTCAGCAAATAAATTAGACAACACTGTCACCGACAGCCCGAATTAAATAATTTTAAATTGATAAGCTACGTATTTTCTAAGATAATGCCACAATGAAAATATGTTATAGCCATTACACTTCGGCTACAATTACACCAACCTGAACTATAACTTGGTAAGGGTATGCTATCACTTCTTTCTTGTGTCCATTTATAAATTTATAAGGTTTGTTAACAATGTTAAATCCAGCATTTGAAATAAATCCAAACGTTTTATCGCAGTAACTTTTCAACAAACTCCTATCACATTTTGCACGCGAACAATAATTCTACATACCACCTACACTTTATTAAAGTTATTCTCACATATTTATATAATTGAACACACTTTTTGTTTTGAGCTGAAGTAACTAACTGTGGGCAATACATTCATTACGCAATGACGAATTATCCGTCATTCTGAATGGTACCGCCATTAGAAAATTATATATCTAATTTCAAAGTGGGAAATTCATACCTACAAAATTCTTTAGTTCAATCAATACATTTTTAGACGAAAGCCGTACACAGTCATATCGGTAACTATAATTCTTTTCTCCTGCGATTAGTTTCAACATTTCACCACGTAAGGCGCCTAGGCATAAAATTAGAATATTTTTTCGCCCCAATCTTCTGCTGAGGCCCTCGGCATTGCTATTTTTCACAGCTAAAAGCACTGTTTACAAGCTGCAAACCGTTTCCCACGGAAAGATTTCTCCCGGAAATCGCACGTTATTTTTCACGGACTGACGCGCCTCGGTACTCGCCAGTTGCGCTGCTCGACGTGACTGGTACTTTCAGACACCAGCCGAGGTGAGGTGGTTGACCGTTCGGCTAAGCAACATGTCTTCCGTGTTTAACACCTAGCCCGGCCAACAACCGTTTCTACTCCAGCCAGTTTGATTTAACGTTTCACAAGTGCTTCCAAATCACTGCGCAAGTTCATCAGTTGTTCATGTTCAGCACGTGTACTTTCAACGAGTGAGTGAGTGAAGTGATTTGGGGGGCTCTTAACAGCGAGGTCTTGAGAGCCGATGAGGGTGATTGGAGTGAATATGGAACGGCGCCGGAATGAAGAGGCAGGGAAAACGGGAGATACCCGAGGAAACCCGCCGACCAACGGCATCGTCCGGCACGATTTCCACTTGCAAAAATCCGGTGACCCGGCCGGGGATTGAACCCGGTTCGCCTTGGTGGGAGGCGAGCGTGCTAATCGCTCAGCCACCGTGGCTCCTTTTAACTAGTGTCGCCAGATACACCACGCATCACAAACATCCATTGTCCGTCCAGAGCTTACTTGTGGCAGGAGTGAACTGTAGATGGCAAGTTTCATAGCAGGGAGGCAGTTTGCTAACTATGATGGAATACTTCCAAAGTTTTTACTGCCATGAAAAATCGACCGGGATTTAATTGTAAAATATATTATTCACAATATAATTCCTTTGGCTCACTTCATTATTCTTTGGTTAATGTAGAAAACTACTTTAGCCCGTAAAATAATATTTTTATGGGAATATCGACTATTTAAAACAGGTTTGCTAGCGACACCGCTATTATAAGCGTACGGTAATTGATGAGGGGGGGAGATAGAGATGCGACGGATTACATTCTGACACAACGTAATCTTATTACCTTAAAACACTACATGTAGCAATCAAAATTAAAAACTGGAATACTAAGGAAAAGCATTAACGATTTCAACGGGGGTCACCCATCGATACAATACTTCGCAGCACTATCTGGATACCCCACAAGAAATTACCATTCGGCAAATATTCCAACAAATCATACCTGCATTTGAGCTACATATTAACAAAAAATGAATGCATCAATTTAGCTGTCCCAGTATTTCGTCACCGTAATCTGTTCAACGCGAGAAAAACATGGCTTCCGCAGTAAACTCTGTAACTGTAAATACAGGAAAGAATTTCTCTCCTCCCACGCGTATTGGCAGTAAAAAAAAAAAAGTCCTCATTTGGGCTACGAATAAGCAAACTAATGCAAAATGTTGTGTCCAAAACCCCTGAAGATGTGCACTAGCATACTTTAGCTTCCTTCGCAGCACGATTATGTACCATCAACGGGTGGTAGGTGGTGTAACTCCCTGAAGCTGAAAATAAAACAACTTTCTCCCCCACGCAAATTCATTAACTGCTCAAGTTGCTATATTTTGCTGATCATGGCCTGTGGCCAGAATAATGGCGGTAAATTTTATTAAGTCGGCAGAAAGAGTAGAGAAGATGATCACTGAAAGCTGTGCAAGTTTGCTCCAGTATGAATGGATTAAGGGCAGATCCGGCCCCATTCTGATCAGCGAAACAAGCGGAGCGGCGTCGTCAAAGCGCTTCCGTGTGTACGCACGCTGGTGCTGCTACTGTGAATCAGATTACTGGAGCATGGTGGGGAAGTTGCTGTGAGATCAAAAGTGAGCTCATTTTCTTACTCTTTAAGCTGTCCCTAATATCATACCGCACATTCACAGCGTCAGAAATTTTTTTTTCTGGCTAAAAAACGTAGCGCTGTGCCGTAAAAAGAAGTTTAAAAAATGCAATGCAACCGCTGTGCCCCCAATACTTCACATATTCAACTCATAAAAAAAAAATATTCTGAATACATCTGGTAGGCTTTACCACAAACCAAGCTCGGATTATTTGCGAGTTCCATAAACTGCGTACGCGATTCCCGTTCCATAAATTGAATAGAAGTGGCCAAAGGAAAGTTCTGGTCATTTTAAAATTAGAGAACGTGGAAAAGGTATCAGAAACGGTTATTTCCTAAATTACACTACACGCAAAGTAAAGAAATAAACCAAACCTGTGTCTGCTTATCTGATTACCAATAAAATGCCTTTAAGTCAACCAATACACAATTTTTTTAATAACGAAAATTGTTACAAGCCAGTTGAATTTCTCAGGCAGCCATTGAAAACTGCTGATACAAAGCAATTGCCCGGTGTCCTAATCATTTACATACATGTATCAGCTGATGAACTGCTGCAGGATCCGTGTTGTTAAGTTGGCTATTCTGATGGTGGCTTTGAAAGAAAATAGTACTTAGAACCAAAAGTTGTAATTTAAAATCTTAATTATACTTACAACATTTATCGTTTAAATTATGTTTTTAAACGAATATTAAATTTTTTGGCTATTAGTGACAGGACTTTAAAAACATGTTTAGCATTTATGACAGGGGATGTTGACACGTACGAACAGTAAACGTTTCCAGCCAATGGCTAGTCATGTTTGTGTTTCCAGCCCGGTTAAAGCCCTTGGCGTGTGGATTTTTCTCATCGTGTTTATTATACGAATATCATGTTGGTGTTGTCGGAATATTTATTCGGTAGTTAATTGATCTTTTATTTGCTTTTTTCAAGCATAGTTGGTTGTAGGTACTGTTGTAGTGCGTTTTCTTGAGTGAAGTGTAATATGAATCAACACGTCTTTACCGCTTCGTTAAAACTGCTCGTTCCGCCAATTTCCTTACCGCCTTCCACAGTGAAGTGAAGCGAATATACTTTACGTACATAAGTTTAAGTTTGTTTGTATCAGGAAATGTACGTAGTGTTGAGTTTACGGAATGATTGTACAAATAATTTATATAATGCTAGTGACGAAGAAACGTGGTTTTAGTGAAGTAAACTCGCAAGGATTGCCAAAGAAAAACACATATTCCAGAGATGGCAAATTTTACAAACAGTAAGTTTGCGTGTTTTGTAAACGTATTTGTAAACAGGTAATATAAATATTTAAATGCACGTGGCCTGGAAAGGTAGCACTTTCCACACTTTTGTAGTGAGTGAATAATATTTGTTTATTTGTCTATATTGTAAATTCAACGAATGCAAGGTTAATTTCGGTCAAAGAGTGCGTGTGTATATATTGCTGCATCCGTACGAACCTGAACAGCAACGTATGCATCGCCTTTTGTTTTTTTCATTAAAGTTAAACTTTTCGAAGTTAAATCATTTATATGTAATTTCCATACAAGAAAAATTTTCCGCTGCTCGATCGAAAAAATACGCAACTCAAAATGCCACACATGCGTAAGAACATCAAAATAATGCCGTATCACGAAAGAAGATTAAACTAAAGGCCACCGCACCGTTTCCTTTTTCCATCGTAATAAAATAAACAGAACCCCGACAAATTTAACTCTGTAGTTAAAAGAATATAACAGGTTGGAATGCCAACCTGGTTATAATATCCTACATTAATTACTGAATTAGTTATCAATACACGAGGGAGGAAAATGCAAGTTTGCTTCGGACTCAAAAAATTTGTTTACAAACGTCTTTTTCTTCAGTGACAAAACAGCTGCGGTGGAAGGATACATTGTGGGCGTGCTACTTTTCTAGAACTGTCCAAATTTACCCCCCTTACATGGAATGGACACTTAACAGAATTTCCATCAGTGCAATTCGTCTATTTGAAATCATCGACTATGTTTTTGTGTGAATGTGAAGCTTTTATACAATATAGATTGCCAAGACGCGTGAAATTATATTACCTATACATTTATTTACAGCAAACCTTCTGTTCGAAAGTCCACTTGAATTAAATCGGGCGCATGTGAAATACGCGACACAAAATATATTTATTACAAAAGTGCGTAAACATACAAACACGTGAAATTAAATATTGAACGTCAGTATCAAACGCATCCTATCGTCTTTATTCTCGCTAATGGAAACTAATTGATGCGGCCATTTACAAAGCGTATACAGAAACAGAAATTAGATACCGCTTTGCAAGTAATACTTTGCTCACAAAATTGGAGACTTCCCGTACCTACCCCTTACACATTGACCTATCACACTACGGTCTCTCGCTTGGCACCCTAAAAATATCCGTCGGCTGAAACTAGAGCAGTCTTGACCTTCTTGTCTTCATTTACTCGTACGTACACTACTGACCAGCAAGAAATGGCAACCTCCTGCGCACTGTACAGGGTTTTATGGTGTGCAAGTCACCTACTGCAATGAAACTAAGTCAGTGATGAGGTTTTCGATTACATTTGCATATTCAGCATGCCATCCGCCGTTTGCTGTGAAGTTATGCCCCACGATAAACAGCAGCTTTGATTTTTGTGAGGCGGTATTAAGTGAAGTGAAGAGATTTGGGCGGCACTTGACATCGAGATCTTGAGAGCCGATGAAGGTGATTGAGGTGAGTATGGAATGAAGGGGCGGGGGAAACGGGAGATCCCGAGAAAACCCGCCGACCAACGGCATCGTCCGGCACGATTCCCAAATGTGAAAATCCCGAGTAACCCGGGCGGGGATTGAACCCGGATCGCCTTGGTGGGAGGCAAGCAGGCTAACCGCTCAACCGTGGCCCCGTGGTAGTAAGTCCAACAAAATGTGTGTACCTACATCCCCAAAAATAAGCACAAACAGTCTTCTACAACACGGTCTGCACAAACCCCTACCCAGATCGTCCATTGGAGGGACTGTTTCCGACGGATGAGAGATGTGAGAAACCACGTTTTATCACACGTCGCAATAAGGATGGAAAATTGTTCGTCATGAACACTGTTTGTTGTTACGAATTTTCTCCCCTGTTACTTCCTTCAGTAACGACTTCGACATTTTTTCAGATGCCCGTGTACGGTGCAGCCAATGAAAGAAATTTTGGAAATTATTGCCGCCGAAAACAATTGTTGGAATTTTATATTTTCAGTCAAGGGTCCTTTCTAAATATCCAAACTCCACATTACAAAACTACAACTCTGCAGCGCTGTAATTACTACACAGTAATTTACGCTGCGTACTGAAATACTGCATGTTAGCAGTGAAATTCTTGGCATTCAGTGGAAAATCACAAATAAATCAGCGAAATTCAACCACTATATTATTTATTTTGCACTGATTATCAGTTGCTCAATTCACAACCTTTTCACTGATTTGGCTTAGTTCTCACTGATTAAAAGTTTATAGAGCGTTAGTTAGCTTTCATATTCCTTTAGAGTGCAAACAAATATGTCCGACGTGCAATCATGTAACACACACACACACTTATGGGAAAATACAACTGCAAACGCGCAAATTTTAAAACTTTTTTTAATTCAACGAAGTCCATCGATGAGTTAGCGTAAAGTTTCTCGCATTCATAAATCTCGTTACAGACCAGACATTACAGTCAGCAAGCTGTTCTGCTGACTAGGACATGCAGACAACGCACGACTACTGGAAATATTTGAGCAGTAGTTAATGCGACCGGGTTGTTTCGAGTGTGTGTAGTACACGACACACTTGGTGCTATATATATATATATATATATATATATATATATATATATATATATATATATATATATATATATATATTTATTTATTTAAAAAAACCTTGAAAGGTACGCATCACGCAATGAGAAGCCGCACAAGTCACTGCCTTCCTACGAGGGAGCGCGCGCAGTGGGGTGATGGCGCCTACTTTGGCTTCGTCGCAGGTGGAACTATCGTGTTCCCACCTTTAAGGCCACGATCCTTCAATCCTACATCATTTGCGAGAATTAATTTTTTTATACCCAAACGGGAGCCGATATTGTAAAATCCTCTTACGATTTCGTTACAAATTGTTTTTATTACGTAGTCTAATTTTTTCAACACAAAAAGTGTATACTTTTATCCAATTAACTAACGAAAATTTTGCTTATTTTATAATTAGTTAAAATTAAACATATTTATGTTAAAAAAAATTAAGACTACATAATAAAAATAATTTGTAACATAATCGTAAGAGGATTTTACAATATCGGCTGCCGTTTGGGTATAAAAAATTAATTCTCGCAAAAGCTGTAGAAATGAATGATCGTGGGCTCAACCCGTTTCACCCACCACCGCCAGACAGGTGCTACACTAGAGAGCCCGTTTCACCCACCACCGCCAGACAGGTGCTACACTAGAGAGTCTAATAACCTCACTCTAGACACTCGACGCACGCAACTAATATTTCAATAGAACAGGCCTGCCGGGATTTTGATAACAGATATACGTGCCTTTCTCCGTGTTCGCCGCGAATATATTTTTTTTCCCCCCCATTCTTACAAATTTACATAGAAATACAATACATCACATTTCTTGCCGGTTTAACTTTCCTCCTGCTCTTCTATCACCTCGAAACCTTTTCCTGCCGGTTTAACTTTCCTCCTGCTCTTCTATCACCTCGAAACCTTTCATCACGTTTTTTGATATCTCTTCCCCATGCCGCATCCCTTTTTCTTTTATTCTTATACTCCTCGGAGCCAATATTCCACATTTCAGAGCAGGTTTTCACCAATCTCAGGCCGTAGCCGCAAACGCCAACATATTGTTGCGGTCAACGGGACTTTGACGCCCGTGTGTTAAGACCCTCATACAAGAAAGCATTATTTCCATGCTTCAAATGACTGTACGATACAAATTCCCATAGAAAAAACTCGCGTGGAGAGGGAACCCAGGGCGAGGCAACAGAAGCCGTAGGGTATCGAACCCGGATTGCCGTAGTGAGAGACGAGCGCCCAAGCCACTACGACACTGCTGCCCCACCAATTCCCATGTAGTACACTAAATGAATATTTAAAGCTTCGTTAGTAGGTTTGTGACATTTCAAAACACTGATTGATAAAGCATGCCATATCTGGCCGGCTCAGAGGTAGTTTTCACCAACAGAACATCAAGGGCCCTATCTTCTTTACTTTCCAAACCACCAGGACAGTTTTGACAACTTCGGGCCAGCTTAGCACCTGGATCGGCCTTCGCGAGTAGTCTGAGCACTAACACCACGTTCCTGTGGAAAAGGAGAAGAGGGGGCGACACGTCGAGTTACATCTAAAAACGCCGCTCATATCCAAGATCAATGGGCCAAGATTCTCGCGGCCCCTGGCCGTACGCACACGCGAAATACATAAAGGGCGCTCTAATCGCGTCTACAAAACAACGGAGGGTGACAGCAATAGAGATAAGAGTTAAATCTGTGCGAACAATGCGAAACTGGCAAGCCTGTATGAAGCCTGGAGTACCCCAGCGCCTGCTTAACAAATTAACGGAAACGCGAGCGATAACACAAATTGATTTTGAAGCAAAACAAAAGGGCACGCAAAACTACTGTTAATTTGCCGACGAGATAAACCGGGCACGAAAAAAAAAAGGTGGGGGATCCCATCCGCAAAATTCACTGACGTTAAAAAAAAAAACTACCGTAGTTTAAAAAAAAAAAAAAACACGCGCACAGACAGGAGTCGCATTTCGGTGATATCGCCGGTTATTTGCGCAGAGAGGAAAACGCTGATCGCAGCAGAGCTCGTTATGAAAAGAATTTTCCTGCAATTCTCATCTCTGCCGCGCACGTAATCCGGACTACGTCGCAGGGAATTACTCGGGCCGCGAGATCGCCGCCAGGGTTTATAATCACATTCCGAAGTTTGCCAGGGGGTGATCCAAGGGGTGCAGGGTTTACTGTCCAGTTAGAATGGAGGCAGGGGAAACGTACTTTTGAAAGAGGGTGTAGACGGGGGGTGGGCATAAGGGGGTGAAACTGTCACACCCTCGTCCTGTCACTGCTGGAACTTGGGGGAGGGGGGAAGAACCACGTCCCCGCACAGACCCTAATTAAACACAAATCAAATTCACCCTCGCGCGAGCAAGCGCCTCTCCTTCCGACAAAGAAGCTTTTAATCACCACAGGATGAGGGGTGGTGTGAGGTAGGGGCTCATCCTCGGAGTCTTCCCGAATGTGGTCTGAAGAAGAGGGTTAGCCGTCTGAACGCATCGCCCGGAACTCATCATCCTCTATTGATGCATGTCGCCACAGCAGCACCCGCATGCGAACGAATTCAGAACAAAGTAAAAAATCTGGCTTGCAATTCAACACTGTCATAACGAACGCAAAACAGAAACTTAACACGTGCTTGTAATCCCGTAGGCTACTCCTTTCCAGTGGCGTGTAGTAAGTTTTTTTTTTTACAGGGTAAGCAATTTCTACGAACAAATGCTACTTCCAACTTTGCTTAACCTCCACATGTATTTACCGTCTTATAATACCCAACATTAGTTATAAAAACGGAAACGAAATGAATGCAATAACAATTAAACTGAATATTAATTGGAGAGCATATTACAAATTGTAAGAAAACTCCCGTTTTCCCGAACACTTTTGTCCGCTTTCCAAGGAAAAATTTTGGAGTGGAGGATGCAAACAGAGCGAATGCTTACCCTGCCACAGAAACGCGGTCAAAGGTGTGGCGTCTTGTTGCTTGCGAGTTAGATTCATCGCTAGTCGCTCCCGTTCGTGGAAATAAACACTAGATAGCAGCACTATGCCTCTACAGTACGGGAGTTACGAAATCTCTGTTTCTGGAATCTGAAACGAATAACTCTTAATTAAATGTGTTTTAAAAGTTATGGCGAAAATTATAAAGAGTAAAACATTTCCAATATGTATAGGGTAAGCATTACATACCTTGCGTCTATGGAATAAACGCCACTGCTCCTTTCAGGTAATTTAAATTAAGGGGATAACGTCTCGGAAAATATTTACCTCTAAAAATTGTGACAATTTGTTGGTGTCGTTTGATCAAGTATGGTGAATCTTCACATTCTTATGTAGGCCTACATACATTTTTTTTGTTCCTACGTCACGTTTCTCTCAAAGGTATTTTTAGTCCGCGTACGTATCATGCAAAAAAACTGTGAGAAAGTCTGACGTACAAACCGAAGTTATAAAACAACATTTTAAATTAACCTACAGTATAAATCCTTCGGCTACAAACCTGTTAATTACATGTGACTATGATGAAGAAAAATCCATAGTGATATCTGAAAGATAACACCTTCTGGTACTGGCGTGGTAAGATATTACTTGTTTTTTTTTTTCTTTAAATAAACGCGAGCACTTGGGTGGTAATAGGTGGGTCTAATATTTTCAAATTTTGAAGACACTGAGTTTATTATTGTAAGGAGATCTCACTACTCCTTCTGAGCCCCTCCCTCCATGAACGAATTTCTTGTAGATAGCTTACCGATCATTTTTAAATAAATAAAAAAAATTCACAAATGCAGACTAATGCAAATCTCGCAATGTTCCATATTTTAGCTACACTTTCCGTTTAATGTGATCATAAAAAACTTTCCGGGTGAATATTTGCATGCATCCCTCACTATAGCTGTCGAGCTCTCCGATTTAATATTCAAGAATTTGATACCTAAAGAAATTAACTAATGCAGAAAAAAATGCCTAAACTTAATCTTCAAATAATGGAATCCGCAATTAAATCCGACACCCAATCCATTGACGCTATAAGCTTTTTTTCCTTTTCATATACCTACACTTCAAAACAGTGTTAAAATATTTTGCCGTAAGTACAAAATCCAAACCCGTTAATTTCAAACAAAGACCGCCTATAAAGCCAATTATCTGTCATTTATACTTAACTTGTCTAAAATAAAAAAGTGGTGCTTGTAAAATACAGTTGTGGTAAATGGTATAAGGGAATGAATTTTAATTAATCGGTTTAAAGCATTATATCCTGCAATATCCCCTACAATATCTCCTCAAATTCACTGGACTACATCTGTTCTTAAATAAGGCGACCCCATATCCCTCAATATCATCCTAATGGTTGTAGATCTTATAAAAAGAACGAATTACTAATTGTTGAGTTACGCTTTGAATCTTGTAACTGAATATTTAGTTAAGTACGATTGTTTTAAATATTATTCTGATAACTAAATACATATATCGTTCTTAATAAAAATTCCTTAAGCAAAAAAAATTATGGTTATAATACAATTAAGTTATCTGAAATATTACATATAGTCCATTCACGCTTTCTTCGGCGTTTTGGAATCGAACCTATGAAAAATCACCCTAGGCGTATTATGTCAACCCTGCTTTCCAATAACTTGTATTCCACTAGTATTTAACACTGTGATTAACTTTAGAGTACTGCATCATTGAATAAATGAAACGTTACCTTAGCATCTTATATAACTTGTAATATTTATTTCGTATTAAATACGAATTAATAACAGCGAGAGCAGCGACGTGTTGGCAATGGCCGGTAAGAAATAGTTCACAGTTATAATATTTTTTTAACTCGTTTTATGTATACTATTTGTAAGTTAAACGTTGCCAATTGATATGTTTGTATTGTCAGGTAGCACTGACGGAAACACATTTCATTGCTGCAGTTAAAAATATCCGCGCAAATTCCCATGTGTAGGCTGGTGTTTTTTTTTCCGTCCGGAATAAAGGTTCAATAAGCGAAGCAGAGCGTGTCTCTCGTTCTCTGTCTCTTCTCTCTCGGGAAGATCGTACCACCTGTGTAGGAAAGGTATACATTTTGTTATTTCCGATTTCAACACATCTCATACTAATTACAGTAACAGTAATGATGCCTGAGATTGTAATTTACAACTGAAACGAGATTTTATTGTTTAAATACCTATTATATGTTATTTAGATGCAACGACATATTTTAGAAGCGATGGCGCCACAGCTCGTTGCGCGACACTTACAAATCCAGCAGGTTGGCAGACGTGGTGTGGAAAGCGTTCCCAATATGGCGGCGGCGGGCGACATACAATGACACGGCGTGTTTCTCAATGAAGCGTCAAGTTCATACTCGTGTTTTTTTATCATCCTACGGAAGTTACAATGTTGTGATAAATATGTGTTTCCACGGCAGAGTGAAATGTGTTGTGATCGTTGCGTATGAAAGGGCGTGGTAGCTGCGTTGTAATCGTTACGCAAGCCGGGTGTGTGTGTTGATTTAAAATATGTGCAAAATTTATACGTTTTAACCATGAACTGATGTTATGAGGGAATTAATTATTTACATTCACGTATGTTTATCACAACGTTGTACCTTTGCGCTAGATGTTTGGAAAACAGTTGTGTAACGAGCTTAGGTTTCTGTGATTTGAATGTCTGCAACAATCCCAACGAAATACTAAGCCCGCCCAGATAAAATAAAATAAATAATAAAATAAACCTACAAAGCAATAAGTACCAATGCATGTAAATATTAGCAGAATAAATGTTACGGTAGGCCTATGTGTTTGCGTGTTCACCACTATCTTTTACGTTTGTCGATGTACAATAAATAAGCGACACGAGTTGCGTGCTTGAATTTACTGCGTTGTTTCGTTGGACTGGTTGTCCTTTTGTTTTAATTTTTATTCCAAACACATATTAATAACAACAGGTTAAATACTACTGTTGTTTACGCCACAGTTGTAATAAACACCGTCGTGACAAAATATTAATGTGTATATTTGTAACGTCCTATATAGTGTTTAACAAATAGTTATAAAGCTGACCTAAATATTGTTATAGTCCTACATTGTGAACATTAGTAGGAAATGGTTTCTGCAATATGACATAATTCTTTGAACAGCTGTAAACAGCAACCAACGCATTAGACAGTTATAAAAGTAGAAGTCACATGGCGAGTGTTTATGTTTACGTGTAGCGAAAGGATACGTAATCAGTAACCAAAAGTAGAAATTTGGCAGGGCTTCAGAAAAGGCCAAAGTTATCGTGAATCAACTATAAATTTAAAAAGCACAATTTTTTACCACCCCGAGTTCGGAAAATTTTTCCAGGGTTTTTTAATAACTAAGAAGAAAATTCAGTGTGTCACTTTGCGTTCCACACTAGTGGCGAAAAGCTTCTCCACGTCTCGAACCTACGTTCTGGAGATTCACACGGCACGTGCCTCGCCGCTGGCTCCATCTTGCAGCCAATACTCGCTCTTACAACCGCGTCGACGTCGCGAAGCAAGCGAACGATTCCGCCTCTTCTTCCACCACGTTACCGAACGAGACAGTACAAGCACGTCCGCCCCCCTTCCTTAATTCCATCCCCGGGCAACTGCCAGCCCACAAGCCGTTCCTCGCTCGCCACGTTAGCTTTAATTAAACCTTTTCATCCAGGCAACACGCTCGAGCTCGGGTCATTAGCCCCGGACACCGAGCCTCAAAAACACCATCCATAACAGTCGACTCACGTGTTGTGTCTGGAGTTCTCGCCGACCTCTCCCTCACCTTTATTCCCAACATCTCCGCTTCATAACTGCCGCAGAACCGTATTAGCACAATTATAACTCTTGCAAGCTCAAGGTAATAAATAGCATAGTTACCACCACAAAAACATTACATTAAAAAAATTATAAACTGTTCGCGTTACAGGAAACACTTCAAACAAACTTAAAAAAAAGAAAAAAAAGTGCTCTAAACTTCGTATGTTCCACAGTATACACTGGCATGCAAATACCTACTCAAGTTGGCAGCAAATTACAAAATATTTCTTAACGCCTGACTTATTGCGAGTGTTAAGGGGACTGTTGCGCGTCCGACGTCAAGAAGCGAGGGAGCGATACGGGCGACACTAACGCACACTTCTAGCGTCTCATCGCTCCTACGCGCAAGGCGTGCAGTGTTTCCGTCGTAATGTTGTACTGTGCGAATTAGATCTGTAACATAGGGGCTTTATTACACGCGATGAAACACCACAGATTAAACTACTCCCGTATATCTGTACTTTTTTCTTGGCGCTTAAAGGAAACTGCATAGGCAAGTTTTAAAAATGCAAAAATTGGCAATTTTCACGAATTTTTTTTCTCCAAGAATACACTTAATACAACAAAAGTAAAAAAATAGGGCCATAGATAATAGTTTCTCTTTTCTGAAAAAAATTATATTTCAAGAACTTTTATTTACCGAGATACGCATTCACGCGCAAAAGACAATTTCATAGAAAACGTTTCAGTGCATAGGACTCTTGATGCTTGAATTTATACCCAGTGAAGTTAGTACTTCTTGTTTTATAAACATGTGTGTACGAATTTCCATGTTAATACACATTCGTGTTTCTAAACATTCCTACAAATGCCACGCTTTTAAATGGTTGGCGCATGATTAAGGTAATCATGCACATAGCAATCCTACATATGGCAGAAGGAAATACGATGAGAAGGAAAAGTATATCCTCAACAAGTGCCCGACTAACCGTGAACAGTCTATATATAGTTCGTCGACAAAATGATCGAATGCAAGCCACACTAATTGGGCGAGGCGAATAAAATCAAGCCAAGTGCTCGCATAGCTTTAGCAGCAAATAAATATTCTTACATTTCTCGTGCGAATTTCCAGTAACGTCACGTCTCGTGATCTCTGCGGTGAGTTACCAGACAGTTAATGAAATCTTTTGACGAAGGGCGATTTTTGCCGAAATAATAAAGCCACACTGTCGTCAACAGACCAATGCTGCAGCATTTGATCTCAGCGAAAGAAAATGCATGGTTAAGAAAAAGTGACATTTCGGTTACTGGAAATAACTAATAAAACTACACGAGTGGGAAAAAAATATGCTATTGCTTTGGCACACAGATAAAACTCCAGTATTTTGCCAAATTCCTGGAAGCGTTAGTGTTAAAGAGAACAATGATAATGAAAGTAAAGCAGAATGAACAAATGTCTCAACAGAGAATAGTCAACGTGTACAAAAACGAAGTAGTGATACAAAAAAATCCTTAGAAACCAAAACTAGAAAATGGCGCGGAGATTTTATCGTCTCTTAAAGAAGAGATATCTTGAAAGCCGACAACGGTGAAACGAGGTGGAAATGGATCAGCGTAGGAATGCAAAGACAAGGAAAACGGCAGATCCCCGAGGAAAAAAAACCCGCCTACCAGCGATATCGTCCGACGCCCTAGCCGCCACACCACCGTGGCCCCCGAAAACAAGAAGGTGAGACAGAGGAAAAAAAAACACATTTAACTAATGGCGAACTACAACTACTGTTGTCGGAAGAGATATATACAAATGACTCGATTGCGACTTAAACGTTAAGAGTTTACGTGGGGAGTTGCGAAAACAGTCAAACTAATGGCCAGCAACAGAGAGTAACAATTGATGCGGACGGTGCATTAAAAACATTGTTTGTATTATAGTAAATACAAAATACAACTGCCCTTCCTTTCCATCTTTTAATAGTTTTGTCAAAAAAAACCTGAAACACTTAAAAACCATTAAGAGGACTATGTGGTAAAAACAATGTTCTGTGAGATCGTTTTTGACAGAAATATGGGCTTGCTCTTATATTAAGGGTAGTTAAAAAGAAAATAATCGTGAAATATGAAGAAATTCTAATTTTTATAGCCTACCTGCGCAGTTTCCTTCGCAGGCACGAGAAACGTACAACCATACAGCTGTCGTTAAATGTGTGGGATTTCATCGCCTGCAATGAAGTCCCACTGCTACACATATACCTTGCATAGTGTAGAGCGACGACGGAAAACACTGCAAACTAGTTCATCATCTTTCGCGTAGAGACGATTGGCCGCTAGGCGCGCGTGTTTAACGTCGCCCGTATCGCTCCCTCGCTTCTGGGCCTTCCACGCGCAAGAAAAGAACAGATTCAGGTACATAGGAGCATCAAATGTCGAACTTACGACCTCCATTTGAGAATATTTCGATAAAGTGTGCGAGACTGCCGGCGCGGCAGGTACATATAGGTCGTGTTTGCCAACAGTTCTGTAGCGCTGTTGACTCGCCTTATCGCTGCTTGCCTTGTACATAAAGGAACTTTGATCTAGCTAGCTCTTTCACGCTACCTGCTCGCAGCAGTCAATGAGCACCGTGCCTAATCGAAGGCTCTATAAATAAAGCTTCCCACGGCACGATTAACAACCAAACAGGTGCAATATACTCTCTGAAAGTGAATCGGCGAGTTCAATCAGTAGAATAATTCTTAGTTAAAAATTCAGTTAATGTGCCTATAGGCAGTTCACGATAAAGTGAGCACTTTTGAAAGCCCTGCTGAGAATCTACTTGTATGCTCGTTGTGAATTCTTCCTCCTTATGTAGTATTAACATTGCCATGGGCCTCATCACTTTATACATGCGTCGGTCAAGCGAAACTGTGAAATTATTATAAAAGTAAATATCTTGCAAATCTGCTTGTTTTTACACGTCGGTGAAGAAATAAAAACCATAAAACGTAAGAAATAATTTAAGTTATCACAAATGGTTACCGAACACTTTTTATTCGACGTTAATATACGGAACTATTTTCCACCCATTGTTACGAACTTTACTGTGTGCATGTCACTCAGTGTGCCCGTATAAATAGGCCTATAAGCCGGCAGGGGCAGTGACTTTTTCCTAACGTTCGTTTCAAAAGTGCTCCCTTTATCGTGAGCAGACTTTACCTACACACGGGTCAGTTAGTCCAGTGTACAGATGTTTCAAAAATATTAATTTGATTTCAAACGGTCACGTCTTTGAAACTAAGGTAACAGAGAACCACGCGGTAAATAAGGAAATACATGTCTGGCACAGTTGTGCTTACAATTATCACAAATGTTAGATATGCCTCCCTGCAAACGCACGGCATACACTCTACATGATAGTAAAAACTAGCACCACACATTAGCAAGCATGTCTGGTGTCAGTGCAGCCACTGCTGTTATACGCTTTCGAAGTTCGTCCACTGTTGTACGAGGGACGGCATAAACTGAATCCTCCAAAAAACCTGAACAAGAACGAATCACAGGCAGTGAGATCAGGCGACCTTGGTGGCCAGTGGTATAATACAAAATCAGCAGATCCCCGACGGCCGATCCTCCGGTGCAGAAGCTCACTGTTCACGGATATTCGAACTTGCAAGTGGTAGTACAGTGGTGCTCCGTCCAGTTAGCAAGTGAAATCGTGGAATCTGACCAACTGCGGAAAAAAGCCAGTTCTGTAAAGCCCCTGTCAAAATTTCTCCGTCAAACTGCTTCCAATAAGTTTCGTCAAATAAAGTTCGACAGTTACTACTTCATTGAAACGTCATAAGCGCGCCGCCATATGTCTGGAAAAGTTGTATGGCTTCAGTTTCCATTGAACATTTAAAAATTGGACCGGCCTAAAATTTAATGTTTGGCGGTCTCAGCCAATTAGAATTGCGCACGACAAAAATGAACGTCAAGCAATTTTAAATAACGAACAATCGCTAGCAACGAAGTAAGTTATGAAGATAATTAATTCATGTAGAAGCTGTCCGGGCATGAATGTTACTTTATGTGAATATTGCACGTAATATTACGAACTCAGGCGGCATTAAATGTCATTGTGCAAGAAACAATTCTTACAAATAAAAAATTTAGTAAAGAAACGAAAATAAATTACAATATTACTTGCATTCCTTCCAATAAAAAAAAAATTACAGTATGAAATTTCAAACACAGTCAAGATTTGAAAAAATATTTGTTGGAAGAAAATTTTATGACCGTATTACGTCCTGAAATTTTACTGTCAAATATAGTTGAAGGTAAAAATTTGACAGGGTGACTGGGGCATAACATTTGCAGGCAAGAGATTCCTCGACAGTCGCGCCAGGAAAAAGAACGGAAAATGGCGCAGAACACATTCACTTTAGGGGAACCTCGCTCGTGCTCCACTAGGGCATGAAATGTGAACTCGTTACTGAACGCTAAGCGTGATAGAAAATTGCCGCCTTCAATTACTTTTTCAAGAATAAATGCACAAAACACCACGTCGTTATGTATTACCTTGACGTAGGGCGTGCACGAGTTCAATCCTGAGTGGTTTGAATAACAAACGTTGCTAAACACGCTAGACAGTCAAATAAGGTGTGAATAACTCTCGGCTGGCACAAAGGGAAGACTTTCTTAACTAAACTCGTACGGAAGCGCCCAAATTCTTAGTCTGAAACACCGGGGCGACCTGTTGATTTCCCCTCACGAACAACCTTTTTGTCGAAACTGCTCGTGCCAACGTCAAATGCTCCGAGCAGTAGCGGGAGCACAGCCATACATTTGACGAAAATAACCTTACACAGTTGTCGCAGACTCGCAATCGTTCGACTGGTAAAATTAAAAGGGTTGGTAGTCATCCTGACGCATACTGTAAGGAGCTCGCATGCTGACTTCTCACCGTCTAAAGACTGGTCACGACAAAGTGAGCCCATGCGCCCGGTAAAGTTGACAACGATGGATGGAAAGTAGTTCCCCATCTTAACGTCGAATAAAAGTGTTAGGTAACCAAATATGATACTTTAAACTATTTGACTCTGCTTTTTTAATGCATCAGTGTGTAAAAATTAGCAGATTTATACACTGTCTACTAACAATTTCACAGTTTCATTTGACCTACGCATGATTAAAGCGACGAGACCCATGGCAATGTTTACTTTACATAAGGCGTGAATACAAGTGTAGATCTTAAGCAGGGCTTCCAAAAGTGCTTATTTTACCGTGAACAGTCTATACGCACCAGGAAGGCACATGACGGCAATAAGTGGCAATAACATTCCCTACCGCTCATAGCAGTGCTCGCCGACACGACGTGTGGCTCAACCGAGCCCAGAGTCTGCACCCAAGTGACAATACCGACACAGACGGCGATTTTAAGGATTGGCTATTCGACATGCTGCCTGGTCATTGCAATTGTCACAAGCAAATATTTGAATAGTAGAGCGATATTTTATGGAAAATGCTGGCCAGGTTAGGTAGCGCCTGTAAACAAGATTGCAAGAAAATACAACCAATAGAACTTAACCTAACCTGGCACGCAAATGACTTAATTCACTACAATAGTTATAATATAATATGACAATGCTTAAACGGAAACATATTTTAGGTGGAAGAATGAGGCTGGGGGGGGGGGGAGATTTTTTTTGTGAACAAGAGACTTTTGGATATCAGCGTTTACCAGCAAAGTACTTTATATCTGGTGGCAGAAATGTGTACTATCTTATAAAGGTTATAAACAAACTGCAGTGCTGTGCGTCTCTCATTGTGCCTAGCGAGAAACAAAGTACATCAAGGACGACACGCAATTTCGCGTCTGGGAAACGTGCCTGACGATGCCGCTGGAAGGCGTCTTTTCTCGGGGATCTCCCGTTTCCCCCGCCCTCTCATTCCGGCGCTACTCCATACTCAACTCAATTACCATCATCGGCTCTCAAGAACTCGCAGGTAAGAGCCGCCCAAATCTCTTCATTCATTCTTCATTCAATTTTGCGTCTGCGGCCTCGCGTACAACAATAATTTAATTTAAATTCGTACAACAATAATTCACTTAAAAAAGATAACACATCGCACATTTAGTTATATCTATAGTGAAAAATACGCCTACTTCCATGACGTCATATATTAAGAACCAATGGCAAAATTTGTCTCATTCTTAATCTCGATCTCTCACTTTGGAACGCAGATCGACGAATCGGAGAAATTTCGTTGGTGCAACACTTTTACATTGGAACCAAGATCAAACTGGATCCTGGTTCGGAACTAGGATCGTTCGATCTCGGATTGAGGAAGACAGCTCTGCTCCACTCACTGGGCGGGAACACTCGGAGGACAACCGTCCACCACGCACGACAATAAAAAACTGTCGGCTCGTCGGGAGCGACTACAGGCGCAGTAATTCCCGCGGGAGCGTTAACAGCGCTCGCTGTTGGGAAATGTTGATTAAAAGCTCCGGAGTCCCCGGATCATGAAGCATTCCCGCGAGCGATAAGCCGCGGCGTGTTGACGTGGCCAAATAACCCCGCCGCCCTTGCACATCGGGTCCACTAACATTACTGGAGGGAGGGTTGCGTGAATTGGTTGTGAGGAGGATAGTGACAATGAGGTAACAAAAAAAGGGGGGGGGGGCGGTGTTGTGTGCTTGAGCTCATTTGCAGCGGCGCGGTTCGCGAGTGACAAACTGACCATAAATCGAGAGCGCGCGCGCAGTTTAACTGCTCGTCACGTGTCGCGAGCACGGGTGTTTGTAAAGCCGTTATGACGCCATAAAACACGAGGCGAGAGCGGGACCGTGTAGGCCATATCGCGTGCCACGAGAGAACCCCCCCCCCCCCCCCATCACACCCGCGGCTCCATAAACTAGTCACAATACCGCGTTCACGGTACCAAGGCCAAGCTCCACTGTTACAAACTTCCGTACATTCATGGAAATGTGCAATCAACTTACGGAAACGCATGCCGTAATGGCGAAAAAATTGAGCTGAACTAGAGTACGAGAAGAATGTCTTCGTTATTCCTTACGATTTCGGGTTTCGGAAACTAACAACGCCCAGTCTGCACGAAGCTTTCTTCGTCACTGAAATCAGAGAATTATCTCTGCGGCAGTTATGATCCACGCCACTCATGGCTATTCGTTCGAATGGTCAAAAGTATCTCGGGGCACCCTTGACAGTTGGCAGGGTTGGCAACACGTAAAAACAATGGAACCTTACTCTAAACTGAGGCGGTGTCCGAAATGGCGCATTTTGTTGACCAAATGATCACGTGACCCTATTTTGTAGACCAAAATGTTGACATATTAGATAATTTGGTATTTCGTATTACGTATCCAGCGGTTGTTAGCAAAAATACAATGACAAAATCAGCGCCACGTTGGTTTTTACCTTCAAAACACATGCGCGAATGCGTAAATAAAAGTATTTTTTTTAAACAAATAATTGTTCATAAAATACACTAGGCACGTTTTAAAAAGCAAGTAAGTGTTGTGCTTTGTTTATATATTTCGCAACAAATTTTTTTTAAAGTCGTTATTACATTATTTACTATCTTCTTATTAATTCACGTGTTCCCAGCATTCCAGTGATGGTTGTAAAAAAATATAACGCCCGTTTTAGGCATTAAATTAAGATAAAAACATTTTTCACTGTTAATGTAAAAATGCGTAGTCGAGAGTGCTAAACAAGTGACTGTCGACAACGTCCAAATTGAAACTTACGAAATGGTTCGAAGAAGTCGCCGGAGAGTGGCAAGAGCACCAGGCTCGAAAACTTTTGATTCGTCTTCAAATCTCAAGAGTGAAATATTGTAACATTTTCAAAATTTCCTTTGTAAGACTTGCAGATATCCCCACAATGAAATTTTAAAACACTTTTCTTGAGGTTTTTTTTAAACGGTAGTCCAGAAAAACTAGCAAAGATGCGGGGTAGTTCAGAAAAACTAGCAAAGATGCGGAGTAGTTCAGAAAAACTAGCAAAGATACGGAGCGTTTCCGTGATCACGGAAGGTTCCACAAAATTTAAGGAATGTCCGTTAATGAAAAAGTAACGTATCCGTAATTTTACAACCGAGTTGTGGTAAAATGATGGGAAATTTTTTTAACAGTGTTCGAAAAATACCTGCAAAGTGTAAAATATCACTACTGGAACACAGCGGTAACTTCCCACGTTTATACTGTTGTTTTCCACGCCACAAAAATCGGCAATTTCATCCGTTTTGCATTCGCCTTGCCTGGTCAGCAGGCACGCACTAAAGAACGCACCTGTTCATCAACTCACCACGAAGTATAATTCAACTTCAATGCTTCGCTATCAGAACGCTGTTATTTCTTGTCGTAAACTTCCAGATCTGTAACGAAAGTTATTAACCTATACTTCAGTGGTCTTCAGCATTTTTTTTAATTAAAGGGTCGATTGTTTCTTATCTGAAGTATTGCGGACAATATGGTAGTTCATATACGATATCGTCATAATGCAATTTTTCTGTAATAAATATTTGTATGTCAGTTTCTAATACGAAATAAAATACGTAAAACGAAATATAGCATATTACATAAAACATATTTTAAATTAATATGTTATATCCGCTATAAATAGTCTCAACTTTTTTAAAATACAATCGTTACATTTATGAAGTTGCGGTACAGGTGGATTAAGGTTGTTTTTCTGTAAGTGGTAATATGAAGACAGTACAGTGGGGTAAAACCGAAGTTTACAGTCAAAGAAGACCATAGCTTTGTTCATTTATATTTAGTCCACCACGGGCAAGGCGGACGTTTTGTATAGAGATAACGCTCGATGAAAACTTGTCCGTGGGTCGTCAGAAAACTCTCAGCAGGCTACAAGTGGCCCGCTGGCAGGGAGTTGAAGGTCGGCCACTGGTAAACAGTGCGGAAAATCGAATGTTGAGTGGGATGGACCCCCACGGCCAAGGTCAAGAAGCGAAGGAGCAATACGGGCCACACCGAAAAGCACGCCTAGCGCCTCATCGCTCCTACGCGCAAGGCGTGCAGCGTTTCCGTCGTAACGCTATGCTGTGCAAATTAAATCTTTAGCAGTGGGGTTTTATTAAATGCAAGGAAATACCACAGATTAAACTACGCCCCGTATCTTTGTACTGTTCTCTTGCCGCTTAACGAAACTGCATACACGAGCTTTACACATGCGATGTTTAACCATTTTTACCTTTTTTTTCTACAAAAATACACTTAATATGACAAAAATTAAAATAATAGAGGCATAAATAATTGGTTTTTAAACTTTTCTGACCAAAAGTCGTATTTGCAGAACATTTATTTACCGAGATACGCGTATTTGCGCAAACCACTATTTCACACAAAAACGCGGGGGGTCCATCCCACTCTTGAGCATCGCTAAAAAAGCGAAAATAGGAGATTTATCACTTATTTTACTGTTTCCTACACAAAAGCACGAAAGCCACTATGGATGCATAGTACCTTATCAATCGTCGTACGGCATCTACGATATTGTCTCGTGTTATTTCCATGGATGGTTCCGGCGAATTTGAGGGCACTGTTCAGACACCGCAAAATGTGACCCTATTGGCCCAAGACCCGCCCACGACCCTGCTCAACGTCGGCGCACAGGGGCTTATCTTGACGGTCTATTTTCACAGCGCCGCCTGGACACGGCCGGTGTCTATAGGCGCAAGCAAGTTAACTTCCCAGGATTATAGTAAACTTCTCACGAGCGCCACCTAAGAACACACGACCAGAGTCAGAATGCTTGCTTTGTAGCCAAAGGACCGATCCTTGCCGGTCGTTTCATTGTTACCACCCGTCATCTCTATTACAGGATGTTCACGTTAAAGTAAGCAATTTTGTGGCCTAGTTACTTATTTCCCATCAGCCATTTTTTACCCTTCCACCACATTTTTAAAATAAATATTGCCATGTAAGTAATAAAACCGATGTATATATATCACCCCACCCAAAAGTTAGCATCCAAGGCTATAATAAAATATATTTATTGACTATTATTCCAAATGAGAGGACTTCAAAGGGTGCTCGCTTTACCGCGAATAGTCTATACTGCAGCATCAAGCTAACGAAGTTGGTAAAGATGTTTTCCTTTAGTCCATTCGCGATATTCTGACCTTACTTACCACCTTTGGAGGAGAAAAAAAAATCAAAATTCCAAGGGTTCGAAGATTTCTTTCTTCCCCATGCCAAAGCTGCAACAAAATTTTCAATGCACAGAATGCAACACATACTGTGGTGCAAATCGAGTATTGATCTGATAAGAAATCGGACTTTTGGCAGTTTTTAGAACTACGTTGTGTTTACACAAGAATTAACATCTATGCAAAACCTAACAGCGGAAAAATTGTGGGAGGTACAGAGGGGAAGAGTTAATTTGCTATGCTACCCATAAAATATTATACCCCATTTATATAGTTAAAAATATATGTAATAATATTCAGAATATTAACCCGGGGGAAAAAAAACTGCAGCATGTATATCGCACAAAACGTGTATATCGCACAAAACATGTTATGTTATAAATTCTCTGCTACACCGTCTAAAAGAACTTGTATAGAACTTGTTAGCACTTTTTAAGGCCCTTCCAAAATTTTCCTTCTAGCCAATTTTTTTTATCTTTCCGCCACTTTTGTTCACATCAACATTGCCATGTGACTCATAAATACGGCGTATACTTTCACCACACTCAAAATTTAATGTGCGAGTCTACAATGAAACACACTTATTAGTCGCTAATATCTGGCGGAAGGGCCTTGAAAAGCGAACACTTTATCGCGAACAGCTAATAAAGATAATAAAATTAAAGACGGGTCCGATATGTTATCTTCATAACTGTACTACCCAAGCTACGGCATAATAAACACGGAATTGTGCAAAAATATGATAGAAAATAACGATCGCTGTTTTTCTCGCATGTCTTGTGACGGAGTCTGGAAAACTATTAAATATTCTAATAAATCTTGCACTGCAGAAAAAAAATATATATTATATATAGTTTATTCGAAACCTTACGCAATATGAAAGTATAGACAAATTTTGTATCCTCTACATTTTCTATAAATATTACAATCGTGTCGAAACTTTACGTAAAATCGGGCTTGTAAATGTTTACAATTATTTAGGTAAACAACATTTGAAAAACAGATTTCGAATTGGTAAGTGTTAAAATGAGGAAAAATTATCTCCATTTCGCATCATCTGATTGTGCAAAACCTTATTTCAGCTCTACTTTTACATCTTGTGATTTCCCACGTTCATTCAGCTACTAACTGGGAGAACTTCTGTATGCGCCTAAATTACATTTCAATTCAAATTTCTAATTATTGGTGTTCGCTACATACAAATACACAGAATTTGATTCATTGATTTTTATTGTGTTGTCATTAAGAAATTGCAGCAATAGACAACGTCAATCTATGCACATAAAATACACAAATAAAACAAGAATGCGAATTATACAATCCGTAAAATAAATTGTTGAAAAGTATAATCTAATAAAAAATTTACACACAGTAAAAATTGTTATAACAGAATATTTTGATTTCTTATACTTAATAAAAAGGTATAACAAATAAAAATCACATAGTTTTCGAACAAAAGTATTTGTTAATTCTAAAGGCAATTTACTGTGAAATTTTACATTTTCTATATTCTATTACATAAATAACACGAATTTTTGCCAGAATCCAAACCAATTTCATACTACCGCTCGGCGCCATATTGCTGGGTGACCGGGTGAGCAGCACGCGGCCCACAGTGAATGTAGCTGCACAAATATTTTATGGAGTATTGAACATTAACAGAACGTTCCTGAACAGCAGTGGCGCAGCGCGACGTTTTTCGATTGTGCTGACGTTTTTATTAGATTAGTCAAACCTGAGTCCCGGATTTCGCTGCCATTTTTTTTATATGTTATCTCTGTATTTTCAGTTAGCTTGGTTTTCAATTTTACGGACCTCAGAAGTTGCAAATGTGCACGAGACGGAAAATACCAAGTACTTGGCGGGAAGAGGAGGAATTTTAGTAGAAATTGAATCACTAAAATTTAAGGTAGACTAGAAGTGCGAACAGTGCAAAAGTAACATAGAAATTTATTTGCGTAATTTGTTAAGGTATCGGTACTTCAAGAGCAAGAATATTGATCTTCGCTAAAAATAATACTAAATCTTACAGCCAACATTCTACAACCCTTTATCTAAAATTCAGTTTTCCACATGCATATGTTTTACTCTTGCTGCTTCCCGATCACACGTGATGGCTACCACTTGCTTTCTGACGGAAGTCACAATAATAATAGAATACTCCTACTGTTAACGCTTCTGCCTACCTTGGCACCAAAGTGAATTAGGCGGTATTTTAAGTTGCTCGTGTACTGGTGCTTACATCATTTGTTCGACTGATCCACAAGTAATTTTCGAAGTATAATTTTTTTATGCTACCTTAATTAAAGTGGTTGGAAATATTGCTGTACGGCCAACCTATAAATCTACACTCTAATGAAAAAAATATATTTTTGTTTAACGTTAACTGTAATATTTAAGTACGTTATTGGAAAATATATATGTTCCCTGGCACAACCTTAGAGAGTAATGTTGTCGCTGTTAACCTTCCTTAGCTGAAAGCTAGCGTACCGCGCAGCGGTTATGTAGAGGAAAAAAACAATATGTTTGCCCTAGTTACCCCATACCCCTGTCCCACAGACGTGCCTAAACAAAACGCTGGTTCGACCGGCTTACGCTATAAAAAAAATTACAACATTCAAGGAAACGCCGGGCGTCTTAAGCTACACCCTGCTTAAAAGAGACAGTTGAATGTGACTCGATCTTTCATTCTCTATCGGAAGAAACGGCAAATTAATATGAGGTTGTGCGCCTGCGTCTAGAGACAAAAAAAGTAATTGGTACCACAGAAGCCGGCTGGGTGGAATTTCATCTCGAGAACGCAGCCAATTAGAAATATTGCGTCGCAAGCTGGAAATATTTCACGAGGATGGCAGGAAAAAACACCGCAAACGCCTCAATTCGTCCTCCGACATTTTCTGTATTAAACTGAATTACACAAAGTAACAGCTTTCATTTCAAAGACGCGAAAGTCTCCGACGGATTTAAAAAAATTAATTATAACTTTGCAGAAAATTTATATTCTCTTGATTTAATTTCTTTGCTCTTTAAAAATTAAGCTGACAGTACACCAAAGTCGGGCGATCCATGATAAAGGGCAGACGAGCGTAGCTCTTCATAATTAAATTCTATTGCAGACATACAAGTGTGTTAATTCGGCGTGTCTACTGGGCCTTGGAAAAAAATTTCCCAGATAACTCCACAATATTTTAGGACGTTATTTTTATTTTGGGGAAGTCCTATCACATATGTAAAGTTACGTATAGTACAACCGACTTGTTTTTTTTTTTTTTTTTTTTTTTTTTTTTTTTTTTTTTTTTTAAGAAAAATGTACATAAATTGTTTATGGAGCGGACTCGCTATGGTACACTGTAAAAACTATCCAGATATGCATGTGCTGATCAATTCACTTTCACTTTTATTAAGAATGCAACAGTGAATAATCCTCAGCCGGGATTGTTACGAAAAATATTGAAATTGTTTTGAAAACCACATGGAATCACAGTAAATATGCATTTATTTTGTGTGAAGTTAATAAATTTTATTAATCGTCAGCAAAAAAAAAAGTAACTGATATTTCTAGGTTTACCCTGATTTCCAGGATAAAAATTTCATTCCCTGATATTTCCAGGTTTTCCAAGATTTCCGGAAATAGCAGACATCCTGTAATTTCAACTGCATACCACTGCAGCCCAATGGGGAAAACGCACTAAGACAAATTCAGTTTGTTTTAAGATGTTTATACTTCAGAAGTTCTAATACACTTGGCTGAAGCCGTTAAACATCAGTAATAAAACTACTTAGTTTGGTACTGATAAAATTTACGTTCTGAATACCGAAGCCCAAACGGACGGTAAAAATTGTGTGTTCACCCCAGATTAATTTAGCAGAGTCAATACAAACGGAACATTTTGTGGCCACCACAAAATTTTTTAGTGGGCGAAGCTCGAAATACATTAGTTGTAACCGTAATGATCTGGATGATTTAGAAGGTAGCAATACTGTTTAGTTACGTACCTTTAAATATGACGAGGGGCCTACGCCAAGCGTTATCCCACAATTATAGGCTCAAAATAAAATAATAGTTCTCTATATATAAAACCAAATTAAATAACGAGACAAGAAATACCGATTCACAATATAATCCAAAAATTGTTTCAACACCATATTTTATAACTATTTTATTATAGTTCGATGTAACATTCTAGCTCCTACCTTCTATGTACATAGTTTTTTTTTTTTTCATTTATTTCCGTTGAATTTGTTTTATACATATCAAGTGTATTGCTTGGTTAATTAAATGTTGAATAGCTCGCAGGTGTAAATTTTGACAATTTGTGCGATTACGAAATGTTGCAAAAAACTGTATTTATGTGATATAGAAACTACATATTTGGAATAGAATAGTAGTTAGTGACCTGTGGCATTACAAGGTAAACAGTCCCATAGTTAGTCTCTAGTACATTGTAAGGCACCTAGTCGATGAAATTTAATTCGATGAGCACTGTACTACTGTACTGTATCGCCTAATGATGTGTGAGAATGCAGAATACAAAATTAAAAGTAATGGGTTGTAAAAATTACCTTTGGTTGGAACAGTTTGCTTTTCACTAATAACACTGAGATATGACGGAGCTCGTATATACCCGGCTCGACAGATTTTTTTTTTAACAACGTAAAACGACTTATAGGCTGTTCACAGTAAAGCGAGCATTATTTAAGACCCTTCTCAGTTTTACTTTTCAGTCAAGTTTTGGTATATAAATTGTTATGAAACTAATGAATACAGTATCTGCATTTCACTACCTTCAAAAGTTAACATCAGAGACTACAATAAAATATATGTACTAGCTATTATTCCTGTTGAGGTCCTCGCGTGCTCACTCTACCGTGAACGGCCTAAACACACACGCCTTACCATGAATCTGCGTTTCCGGAACGTAAGTCTCAGATGGTCTCAGTTGAATGGAAACAACATACTTTTACAATGGGAAGAAAACAGAACCAATCTACGGCAAGCTACAGGAATGAAAATATCCACAAAGACCTAGAAAAAAATACATGTAAAATTTATTTCAATGAGAATGTTCAATTCTAACACCACTTATTTAATAAGGAACTGATCTGTGCTAAAACAATTATGAAATTAGTGTAAATTTTAAATTGAGCTTGGATTTGTGTAGTCTTACAGTAACTTTGAACTCTCTCGTGATTGTATCTCTTAAATTCAAATGTATGTATTACTTGTAAAATTTCTTGAATCTTGATATATTAAAATAATCAGAATGTACCTTCTCAAACTAGCTCCAGCAAACTTGAGAAACTTAGAAGGGCTCCGCAGGCAAAAATGCCCCCCCCCCCCCCCCTCCATCCGCCCAGCCTGTATGCGTACTCTCAGAAAATTTTAAAAAATTAAATAAATGCCTACCGGGCCGAAACCCACTGTGTCGGCTTCCTGTCTGGTGGAAAATAAGAAGGTTAGAAAATCTCCAACTACATGCTTAATACGTCACATTCAAACCTCGCGCCAATCACAAGAGAGCTGCATTACATAGCACACATCGCATCATGCGTTACTATGACAACCAAAATAACACACTGCTCTTAACTCGTGACGTCCGTCCCTAAACTTCTTTGTAATAATGCAGATAGATTTCCAAAAATAGTAATTACAACTGTTTATAAATTTTTTGAGCGTAAACAAACTTGCCATTAACAACAGTAATTAAAACGGCAGGTGCCATGTATAAACTAACACTACGTGTGTCAAAACATTGTAAAGTAATCTTATCAACAGTAGTAGATAAAAATACCCTTTTTAAGGCGTTACAGCACTGTCACTGATCAAAAGTGAAAGTTCTATATACAGTGCTCAGTCCCACAAAATTACAACTTATGCGTAAACAAAATGGAAGACTCGAAAAATATTAAACCCGTGCTTACTGGAATCTACCAATCTACCAAACACACACGACAGAAACAAACTTAATTTCTCCTTACGCCACCGACTAAAGTGTTGCAACATTTACTGCTGCTGTAAAGCAAAGCCGGTCTCCTGTGTTTGAATGTTTCCACGAAGGAAAAAATTAACACCGCGGCACTTAAGCAGATTACGTCTGCCCGTTTCTGAAACGCAAGCCGAGGGAACGGAGCAACAGCAAGGTACCCGGTACTGAGTGTTACAGCTTTATTATTACGTTCCGTTTGAAGACAGGCCGCATCAGTTTTACAAACGCTTCCGGAGTAGAGTATCGCCAGGTGGAAAATGCCACTTTCCTTCACAGTTCGTACGCATGCCTTTATTAAGAGAGAGTTTTAACGACGCTTGCCGAAAAGGGTTTTTTTCTTTAATTTTTTTGTTCTTTAACTCTTTACTATTAAGCGCTGCTGATGAAGTCTTCAAAAGCCGAGCTTCTTTCATTTAAGTTGCGGAGGTAATCATACATGATAAACGTACGCTAAACATCTCAAATTTACAAATGCAACACAAACACCGTTCAACCCCCCCCCCCCCCCATCATTTTGCAATTATTTTATAAAGTGTACGTTTTCGAGACACGTGTGCAACATAATGTAAAACGTTACACTAACTTACTTGACAAATATATAGGGATTGTTTAAGAGTGTCACCTCTGGCTACTGCGAGTTTTTGTCCACTCTATAGAGGCCTCGGTGATATAGTGGATAGATTACTCGTTTCCCACCCAGAAGAACCGGGGTCGCCCCGGATTTTCGCATGCGGGAATCGTGCCTGACGATGCCGCTGATCGGAGGGTTTTCTCGGGGATATCCCGTTTCCCCTTGCACTTGAATTTCGGTGCTGCTCCATACTCGCCTCACTAACTATAGGGGGTACGTTCGTGAGGTGGAACGGCATATGCTTGCGGTGTGCCAATCTAACCACACACCAACAAGCGTAAGGGTGGTTTACAATAGAAAAAATTATGCGTTAACCTAAGAATTATGACACACACAGAATAATATAAAATGTGTAGTTGAACATGTTGGTTCACATAAGAATTTAACATGACGTATCTGTTTCGGGTTCTAGTCTACTTAAAGCATTAAAAGAAATCACAGAGTGACCATGGCAGCAGGTGGTGTTGGCGGGAAACTGGTTTTCACAGTTACGAGCAAGCATTAGAAATACTGGAAACGCAAATGTACAAGCATGTTTATATTTACGAATTTAATCCATAATAAGGTTTATGCAAGGAAAAAAACTAAACCTTGAAAAATGATGCAACTAAAAGAGCTTTCGTTGTTAATTACAAACAAATAATAAAGACGACACGCGATTGTTTATTGACTAGGATTTAAAAAAAATATGTAAATCGTTAACACAGAAGATGCTTTACCGTGTACAAAATAAGCTGTTTTCGTTAAATTCATATATCATCATAATTTTTTCAATTATAAACCCCTACCTAATCGGTGGCATAACTCGGCAGTGGCTTGAGAGGGGGGGGGGTGACATGCTACTGTACATAGGAGGGGGAAGGGGGTACGAAATATCCCCTAGGAGTGAGGAGGGGTTCGAGGGTCCTCACCAGACAAATGTTTTAAACCTAACATACAACTCGCGCACATCATGCCATTTCCTGATGGAGTAAATCGCTCGTTAAGGCAAATGATTCCGTTGAGATAATGTAATTATTTCACACCAGTAGCAGCAGTGAGTGTCGCAGCATATGCCTACTGACACTGGCCTCCAGGCAAGGGCAGTGACATCAGAGGGGAAGGGGTGTCGATGTTCAAATCCCCCCACCCCCTCCCCTTCCACCGCCCAACAAATGAAGAATCATTAAAAATATACACTTAGTTATCAGTAAAATGAGAGAATAAATGAACTCAACGGTGTAATAACACAGTACAAACAAGTAAAATAACAAAAGCACGTGTCAATTTCCACTGTTTTCTTCACATCAAAAATTTTTTTATAAGAGCTGCTCTATCAGTGAAGGACAACTTCCCCACCCCCGAAAATAAATTCCCTCCTACACCGGTGATGTATCACACTGATCAGCCGCCCCTGCAGCTACGCCACCAACCCTCACATGTTTACGGGCCATCAGCCGGTGGCACCTGTTACACGAACGTCAGAGGTCCAGCCGGGAATCGGTCCAAACGGAAAGAGAAATGGGTGGTAGGTTTTTGGGAAGAGGATGGGGGGGGGGGGGAGTTGCGAAGTAGGTCACGATTGCAGTAATCTGTTTTCAGATGGGAATGAGGTAGAAGGGAGGGGGGAGTTATTTTTGAGTGCGAGGCGTAGCTCCCCCGCACTACCGCCGCCTTAAAAGCGTTTCCGTATGACGGCAGCGCAGGCATCAGATATGTAAGAAGATGGAGGAGGGGATCCACCTCATCTCACGGACGTGACTGGCAGGGTGAGGAGTCGCTTTTCATGTCCGGGCCGACTGCCAGCCGCTCCTGCGATAGGCAACTATAAACCGAAAAGGCACCAGCCAGCCTGCCAGGAACGTGTTTTGTGTGTCCGCGGCTTATGCCCAGTTGCACCATCGTGGTTCGAAACTCGATCCCAGATCGGATCTAAGAACGACACACAAAAGTGTTGCACCATTCGAGTTCAGTACTGGACTGGAGATCGAGATGACGTTCTTTTTGAACCGCCGAAATTGACGATTCGAAATCTCGATCCGAGATCAGCAGCCATCGTCGACAAATACAGTTTGAAAATACGCCAACAGATAGAACTACGTTCGATTGTTTTCTTGGGAAATTAAAACACAACTTTATATGCACTTGAATATTATTCAGTACAATTCGCACAACAATTCACTTAAAACAGATCATACATCGCACATCTAATTCTGTCTACAGTGAAAAATACGCCTACTTCATGACGTCATATATTACAAACCAATAGCAAAATTTTTCTCATACATAATTTCGATCTCTCACTTTGGAACCAAGATCGACAAATTGGACATCCAGAATCATGAAATTTCGTTGTTGCAACACTTTTACATTAGAACCAAGAACAAACTGGATCCTCTTTCAGAACTAGGATCATTCGATCTCGGATTATCAGGGAAGATCTTGGTGCAACCGGGCATTAGAAGCGCAAGAGAGCTAAGGTCGACTAAGGCACGCACATCGCATGCCTTGTCTTACGCGCAAGGCAATACTGGCCTACCGTCGGCAATTCCCCTCCGAGAATTCACGGGTGACCCATCATTTTATGGTATGATATTAACGGAAATGTGCCCCATGTTCTAATACAACAAAAATATCCTCAGCCAGAGTTTTTGTACATGAAGAGGGGATATGCGGTAGAGTGCGCATGCCACCTGCACACAATAATCAACATAGATAGAATTTGAGGTTAAGTAAGTGCTTCGAGATATCTGTACAATTCCTCGAAACCAGTTTTAAGAGTGGGATGGACCCCGGCGTCCAAGGTCAAGAAGTCAGGGAGCGATATGGGCGACACTAACAGGCACGCCTAGAGCCTCATCGCTCCTACGCGCAAGACGTGCAGTGTTCTCGTAGTGACGCTGTACTGTGCAAATTAGATCTGTAACACAGGGGTTTTATTACACGCGATGAAAGCCCACAGATTAAACTACACCAGTATCTTTGTACTTTTCTCTTGCCGCTTAAGGAGACTGCATAGGCAAGCTTTAAAAATGCGATATTTGACCATTTTCACAATTTTTTTTTAAATCTTTTCTGATAGCAAGTCGTATTTGCAGAGGATTTATTTACCGAGATACGCGTATTCGTGCGAACAACTATTTCACAAAAAATTCGGGGATCCATCCTACTCTTAATGCTATTAGAATATATTCGAGTTGACCAAAGTATTGTAATAAGTCGCCAGAGCTGCGTATCCGAGTAAAATGTTGAATACGTGCGGAGAATACGAGAATTGATCCACCTCGTCTTTAGTGTAAGGTTTTAGCCATTTTAACTTTCAAAAAACACACAAAATGCAAAATCGTTCACAAAAAGTTACTTGAAAATTATTCTTAAGTAGAAATTACCCAAACAAGTACAGAAATTTTAAATTACTTTTTAAATCGAAGACCTGTTCACCGAGTGTCTATACACAGTGACTAATAAATATTCGTCGCACTGTAATTGCATAATTGAAAAGTACTTTAAAAAATAAAATGTAGGTACAGACTTGGTGGTATAAATTTATAACAAATAAAAACCATAGTATTTAAAAAATAAACAAGACAATTCACATTTTACAGAGTTAATTAACAAGACATCCCACAACAACCTAACAGTTCTCAATGTAACCTCCAATATGTATTCGTCAGCGCGCAGTAACACACAGCAGCCTACCAGAGCAGATATAGCCTACGCGCAGTGAGGACAGGTGGCCGTGGATAGTACAAAGCGTAGGGAAGAATGGCATAACAGGAAGAAAGACGAATCTTAGTACGTCAATTTAATGCTGGTAAATCGTATAAACAAATAAAGTGAAATCGTCTACAAGATGACCACAAACGTGAAAAGCATTATTCACAGGTTTAATAAACAACAAAATACCGAAATGCTGTAAGGAATGGCCGTCCACCTATCTTGAATGAGAAGAGAAAAAAGGTTACTAGTAAGAAAAGTTATTTGAAAAAATCAACACTAGGTGCAGTGACAATTTAAGTAAAGGTCACAAATTGAACCGGAAAGGATGTTTCAATGAAAACAGTAAGAAATGTTCTCTACGAAGCTGGCTTTCATGGAAGAACAGCCCGTAGAAAGCCATATTTAAACTATAATAGACGCAAGAGAATTGCATATGCGAAAACCAACAGAAATAAGGAACTTGACTGCAACTGTAAAACCGGAGGGGGGTTCGGTACAAATTTGGAGTGCAAGAGTGCGAATGGTGTGGGGGACTGGCACTCAATGAATGTAAAGGCTGTTCACGATAAAGTGAGCACTTTTGAAATCAAACGTAGAAAAAAATCACTGTTCCTACCTGCATATATTTTAACAGGCGCAATGAGTGATGTGTGTTCAGTAAAGTTAGTAACGATGGAGGGGAAGTAGCTCCATATATTAACGGCCGAACAAAAAGTGTTAGGTAACAATTTGTGATAACTTAAATTATTTCTCTCACTTTCTGTATTTTCTAATCCATCGAAGTGTAAAAATGAGAAGATTTATACATATTTTCTTTTCTAATAATTCCCCAGTATCATTTGACAGACGCACGAATTAAGTGTGTTAGTTTTACATAAAGCGGAAGAACACACGATGTGTATACACGTAGATCTTAAGCAGGGCTTTCAAAAGTGGTCATTCTACCGTGAACAGCCTACACCAAAGAACAATATGGCTATCTGCAGATTCTGAAGGACCATCCTGACATGAAGACAAGGGCCTGACTGCGAACTACATTTTTATACTCATGACGATGATCACAAGCACACGACTCCTAATGCTAGGACGTGGCTACTGTGCAACACCTCAGTCACCGGACATCAATCCGACAGAGCACTTGTGGGATGCACTGGAATAGAACATAAGAAGACCCATATCCAACAAGTATGAATTATAGGCAGCTTTGTTGGAATAGTGGCGAAACATTCCAAGAGAAACGACTGAAAAAGTTGGTAACAAGAAGATACAGAGGTTATTAAAATAAAAGGTGGTCCTAAACAGTACTGTTACAACTTCTCAACAAGTCAGTGGGCTAAACCAGGTTCTTTAAGGGATGGAGGTCTTAATTAAATAAAAGAGTTCATTATAATTTTCCTAATATTATTTAGAATAACTACAAACAGAATTCTCTTGGCAACATCTCGCAATAAATTGATATCACCTGTTGTTTACAAATGATGAATTCAATCACTACAATTTACAATTACATCAGAGAAATTAATGTAATTAAGTAATTAAAAATCAGTCCCAACAGACAGTTTATCAAAAACTATTCAATTAATTGATAAATTAAGTCCATATTTTACCGTTCAAATATTTACAAAAAAATGTCCGTATCGTGTCCACGCAGTCCCACTTCCACCATTCCGTAATGTTGTAACGAGTTCGAGCGCCCTCACGCACAGTAGCCTTCGCCCTTATCCGTTCACACCACAAACACCTCGTCCGCCGTCGTCTCTCGCAATCTCCCGTCGTTGTCCGTCCTCTTCGCCGATGTCTCTCACCACACTCGCCCACGCCCGGCTAACGCACTTAAGTTATCACAAATGGTTGCCTAACACTTTTGATTCGACGATAAGATATGGAACTAATTTCCCTCCAACGTTACCAATTTTACTGTGCGCATGTTACGCAGTGCGCCCGTTAAAATAGCTGCAGGTGGGAGCAGTGATTTTTTTCTAAGGTTGATTTCAAAAGTGCTCATCGTGTACAGCCTTTACCAAAATACTGCAGTGATATTTATAGTGCCCCGTTCATAGTCGAGATATTTCTCCAAATGCCGCGTTGCCCCGAGGGTCCTGGTTCCCAGAATATTCCTGCGTATTCTCTAAAGTCGTCGGATTCCACCTTGAGAATTATTTAATGAATCTAACGCGTACTTTTTGAGACAGCGCTTTAAAAAAAAACTATTTGTTTTTTCTAAGTTCACGTGTTCCGAAATTGTTTCTATTTTGAGCGACGCCTTGATAGCACCCAACTGGCCTCGTCTTAAGTGAGAGTCCTTTTCGCAGATGAGCACATTCGTCACACATCTAATAATTTCGAGGGGAAAACTATTACAGTATCAGGCAAAAAGTTTGAGACCACTCAATAGGACACATTTTTTTATATTTCAACTTACTATTAACTGATGAAGTAGGATTGCCAACTTACAACATAATTATACGGTTACATCAAAAGGAACACATGTTGCCAACTTAACAGGAAGGCGGGGATTTTACGCAATTCCTTGTCATTTAATAAAATTTTAAAACTTTGTAATTTTAATCATTTTAGCTACTCGCTCCCCTTATAGCAAAATCTTCCATTCTTAACATAAGGTAAGGCTGAATTAACAGAAAGTTGGAATAGAAGAAATTATACGACCGGAAATACATTTACGGATGCGTGGGGCGGTCTTAAAAGTTTTCCTGACACTGTATTTAAAACACACCGCGACGCAAGTCACGCACCAGGCAGGCGGGCAGGCCCCTTAAGAGAAAAAACACGCGAAAAATTTCTGCGAGTGTTTAAGTGCCCGAACCTTTCAACCGGCGTTCCGGTAAATTGTCCGAGGGACGCGCGAAAACTTTAAATTATGCGCGGCGAGAGCGAGGCGCAAGGATCCTGCAGCCCCGGAGGAAACGTCGCATGCAAACCGCAGGTTCTCCTTAGACGCCACTGCATTCCTCCGACTGCATGGGCGTGTTGGGCATACTCGCCCGCCCGGGCCAATACCACTGGCTGTCTTCTACCAGGCGCAGCGAGAATACCAGCTGAGAGGATCACCTGCGCTCACTAAACAAAGCTCCCTTCCTCTCTCTACTAGTCTTTCCAACTCTATTAAATAAGAGCATGTTTTCCAAACACACTATCTCCTGTTGCATTCTAATTAATTTAATTTAACGCATGCAATTTTTTTTTTATATTTTACTTCTCTGTCGCAAGACTAGCTCTAAGTACACTTAGGGAGGTAGTCATGGTCCCAAAGTGCAGGCCATGGCTGCCCAATCCCTCTTTGCCGCGATGCACGTCTCCCTGCATGATTTTCCTTCCTAGTAGGCGTAAGGGGTTAGCCCTGAGACGCAATAAAATCCCGCCCTACCTTCGGGCCTTAACTTCACATAACCCTTACAATAAGGTAGTTAAAATAATAAAAATCTGCACTCACTACAACTAGCAACTTCGCCATCGCACTCCGTGCGCGACGTGATGATTAATGCCCGGTTGCACTAACATCTTCCCCCATTCCAAGATCGAATGATAATAGTTCCGAACCAGGATCCAGTTTGATCTTGGTTCCAATGTAAAAGTGTTGCACCAATGAAATTTCTCCGATTCGTCGATCTTGGTTCCAAAGTGAGAGATCGAGATTTAAGTACGAGACAAATGTCGCTATTGGTTCGTAATATATGACGTCATCGAAGTAGGCGTATTTTTCACTATAGATAGAACTAGATGTGCGATGTTTTATCTGTTTTAAGTGAATTATTGTTCTACGAATTTTACTGAATAATATTCAAGTGCGTATAATGTTTTAATTTCCCAAGAAAACAATAGAACGTAGTTCTATCTGTTGGCGTATTTTCAAACTAAATTTGTCGATGATGGCTGCTGATATCGGATCTAGATTTCGAACCACCAATTTCGGCGGTTCGAATTGAACTTCATCTCGATCTCCAGTCCAGTACTAAACTCGAATGGTGCAAAAGTTTTCTGTGTCGATCTTAAATCCGATATCTCGGATCGAGTTTCCAACCACGGTGGTGCAACCGGGCATTAGCCGCTTAAAAGGACTCAGGACTGGCTTGCACGTACCTTAGCAATAATCCTACTTACATACATTTTCTGCAGTTTACTTTATTTAATTATACTGCCGTGCACACTGCAACTTGAAACACGATTCCGAGTTTTTCAGGAATAGTAGCGTCTACCTACAGCGGAACCCATTAAAATTTAAGTTACGCGTCTTACGATATTGCTCCTCCTTCGCCCCTCAAAATTACTTACTGTAGGTCTGTTCACGGTAAAATGAGCACTTCTGAAAGACCTACCTAAGATCTAATTGCATACACGATGTGTATTCCTCCGCCTTTTATAGAATTAACATTGCTCATTTTTACACTTCGATGCATTAAAAAATATAAAGAGAAAGAAATAATTTTAAGTTATCACAAATGGTTACCAGACACTTATATTCAACGTTAAGACTTTCCATCCATCGTTACCAACTTTACTGCGCAAATGTCATTCAATGCGCACATTAAAATACACGCATGCAAGGGCAAGTGACTTTGTTCTAAGGTTCATTCCTACAGTGCTCACATAATCGTGAACAGCCTTAACAAATTTCGATAACGTACGTTTTTATTGTAAGCTGAAAATTATAGTATGCCAGCGTTCTCAGAGATGCAAACAACACATATTGTTATATAAAACTACTCAAACGGTCCTGTTTTTACATTACCGTGTTATTCTCTTGGAAAATGATTCTTTTTTACAGATCGTTAAAAAATTGTTAGAAATGCTACTATAAAATGTTACTTAAGACTTTCTCACCTGAAAAATCAATGAAGCCGGCACATGCGGAAGTAAGGCGTTTAGTATGTTGTTCAGCATACCAAATAAAACACATGCACGAATTGTCAGACTTACAATGCCTCCTTTTTTCAGGTTTTCATAAAATCTTGTTTAAAATACCCGAGTTCCATTGTTATGAATTTGTCACATCGTATTGCTACATACGTATAAATGAGGCTAGGAACAAATGCACACACTACATACGGCAACAACTAGAATAATTCGGTCAATCATCTGGAACGAAATCCCAGTCATTCTATGCATTTCTTGTGAGGAAGGCAAAAGAAAAGCACTTCGAACTAAAATAATACATTCATATGTTATTAAATAAACACAAACTGCATAATTTAACTGAAATTACAATGGAAATCTGGAAATTCCTGAACAGAATCCAATTATTATCACGGGCTTTATTTTGCCATTCGATGCCCGCATTCTTATTTACATGCAAAAAAAAGATCGTGTGATTCCCTTAGGAGGGGGTTTGTTGGTTTAGGGTGGGGGGAGGAGGGGGAGGGGGGCTGTATAGGCCCGGCAATTTCAAGCAAAATGGTCGAGAGCTAACTAATATCGCAGACTTTCAAAAAATAAAATAAAAATAATGACCGGCACTTGTGGGATTCCTCGCACAGCGTTAACCGCGTAAATAAACGCTGACCGAGATATTAAACGCGGGCAGGAACGAGAACTGCGAAACTGGAGCGGCACAGCGGTTCGGTTAACGAGCGCAAATTACTTCTCCGGGACCAGCGAGAGTATTGCAGCGGCATAAATTACCGGCAAAAATAACCCCAACACAACGGCAGCAATTTCTGGAACCGCGCGCGGCGGAACTCATTTTGAATTCGCCTGGCGGGGATAATTGAAAAGCGCTGTGCGCCGCCCGCCAGGCTTTCCATCTGCGGCAAAGCGGACGTCAACGACCACGTGCGGGGACGGTTATAACAATTTGTAGCCGCTGCGAATGTACAAGCGGAACATCAGCCCGATCCGTCCTTGTTAATCTGCGGGCAAAACTACACTCTCGCATCCACCATGTACAGTATTTCACGGTACACTTGGCGCACATCGTGCCGAGAGAATTAGGCTGCAAAGTGCTCCCTCCACATTCTCCATAAGCATTCGCGAATCGAACGACGGGCACAAAAGGTTACAACACTAAGGTGACACTATAAAGCCATAACACTTTCTGGGTACTACCTTGAAAGGAGAAGGATTTTCCATTAAAAAAATTACCGTGCAATCAACTTGGAACGGGTTTTGTTTGTGCAAGAGTACACGAAGGGGGGGGGGGGGGAGTTGAATAAGCCCGGCAATTTCAAGCAAAATGGTCGAGAGCTATTTAATTTCGCAAATATTTTAAACATACAAATAATGACCGGCACTTATTATCACAACTTAAAAAATAAATAAACCTATCACTATTGCTACATCACAAATATCAAACAAAACCTTTCTATGTAAGTAATACATGTTTCTTTGTTTCATAAGAAAAATCACGTCTCACAAGCGTTTTAGAATTCCTCTAACTTCAACATATTATATATATATATATATATATATATATATATATATATATATATATATATATATATATATATATATACACTTTTTTTCGTTAAAAATACTCTCATTTATATTTCGTCTACAAACTATAAATTTAATTTTATTATTTCATTGTCAATGTGAATTAAATCAGAGAAAAGAGATTACAATGCCTTTTCTCTTTACAAATGTTTTTCTACAAGTATGTAACCTTCGACTTAACTCTTCTGATAAAAGCCGGCACGCCTATTATTCATAGGTACTTTTTTTAAAGCTGTTATAAGGCTTAGTTTATATATATATTTTTTTTTCAACTAAGAAATCTAAACACTCCACGGATAGTTAAAAAAATTCAAAATGTGGCGGTCTACAGTACTAAATGTTACCGCCACAAAGTTGGGAAGTTTTGAAAACATTGAGCGGCAACTAGTTATCATCCCTCCCAAAGCGTTGCTCTGTCAGTCTGATCCCTCGTTCACAAACCCTTCTGATGAGTGTATGTGTAAATTTTAATAGGAACGACAAACTACAGGAGAAGTTGTAAAAATGCCGGTATACGCTGTTCACGTTAAACTGGGCACTTTTAATTAAGACACTAGTTGCATTTTCCTTCCAATCACTTTTTATCTTTTAACCACATTTTTACATAAAATGGATATTGCCGTGCAAGTAATAAACAGCGTGTGTATTTCACCGTACTACGAAGTTAGTCTCAGGCTAAAATAAAATGTTTTTATTGCCTATTCTTCCAAATTAAAGGGCTTTGAAAAGTGCTCACTTTACCGTAAATAGCCTATAGATTACCGTGACTGCGAGAGTCATTATTTCAAACGAAGGCCCCGCCATTATCACAACTCAAAAAAATAAATAATCTATCAATATTGCAACACTGCTTCACTAATATCGAGTGAATATCGTTCACTGCACAAGTACTGTAACTTAATTCTGGGAGGAAAACCTGCTAATAGCTCTTCGGCATCTACCACACACAGAGTGAAAGAAACGAGACGAGCAGTTCGCCAAATGTTCGTTTATAAAGGAAGTTGGAATATACGCCTACAAAACCGCTAAAAACAGAAAAAAAGTATACTTTATTCATGGGAATTATTACGGAAATGTAACATATGGAACGCGATCCGTAGAGACGAATTTAGGAACGTGATTGTATTTTCAAGTTTCGGGTTCCGGGAACAAACAACGGCCAGTATACATGGAGCTCTCTTCGTCACTGTAAGCAGGAAATTGTATTTCTGTGGTAGATACATGCAATTGAGACCAATTTTTTGTATCTAAGAGCTCCAACATTTAGCAGAACTTAAAGCCGAAAAACATTACTAGAAACTAAAAAAAAAGACATTTAGAAATAACATTTATACGCCACATTCTGACAAGGTCGTAGGCAAGTGGCGAGAAAGAGAGGTGTATTACAGAATGGAATCTTTAGATTAGTGAATCTCATTCCAAAGAGTGTGTGTGTGTGTGTGTGTGTGTATATGTATAATATATATATAATATATTATTATATATTATATATATATATATATATATATATATATATAAATATAATCGCTTTGTGTGTACAGTACCACATAGCTAAGACTAAATATTTTTCCGTGAACTTTTTTTTTAACAGGAAATATAAAAAACTAGTCAGCCAATTTATGGAGGATTCTGGAGAATTTGCCCAAACTTACCCATAAAATTAAGACTTTATTTTCCCCAGTGCAGTTTCTATAGGTGGAAGAGAATTATGAAGCCACATATGAACGGACGCTTTGCAACATATGGTTTTATTGTTTGGACGATAACACTGTAGCAAAAACATGCAAGTCCAGTTGTCCACACGGAAGTGTTGGCTGCTGAGGGAGGGCTGCGGGGGCCAGCAGCCGTCACTGGGCTTTACGTGCTTTCACAGAAACGTCTTATTGCTTTTGAGTCACTTCCTGATAAGATCTCTACTCAGCAAATTACACTTGCAAACGAATTCAGAGGTTATTCCACAGCTAATGTTTTCGAGATGGACGACACACTTGCCACGAGAGAAATTTTCTGAAAATGTTGAGTGCTGGGACTGCAGATTCTTCGCCCTGAAGTGGGTGGAACGAGTAGAGAGAACTGGCTGTATTGTCCATTTCATATAAGTGGTCTCAAATTTGACAATGTGACCAACATAAACACTATGTTAACAGTAAATGCTCTCGCTCCTACAGTATTGTATCAGCTGATGAATTGCTGCGGGATACATGTTGTAAGGTTGGCTATTTTGATGATGTCTTTGGTGGAAAATAGTACTCGCAACTAAAAGATGTAATTTAAAATCTTAATTATACTTGCAGCATTTGTGGTTTAAATTATGTTTCTAAAGCAATATTAAATTTTCATGGCTACTAGTAATGAGGCTTAAAAACACGTTCACCATTTACGACAGAGTATGTCGACACATACGAACAGTAAACGTTTCCAGCCAATGGCTAGCCATGTTTATGTTTCCAGCCCGTTTAAGCAGTTGTGTGTGCGCTTTTTTTCTCATCGTGTTTATTATACGAATATCTTATTGATGTTGTCTGAATATTTAATCGGTAGATTAAAAAAATTATTATTTGCTTTTTCTAAACATAGTTGGTTGTAGGCACGTCATTAAAACTGCTCGTTCCGCCATTTTCCTAAACGCCTTCCACAATGAAGTGACACGAATATTATTTCCGTATATAAGTTTAAGTACCAGGAAACGTGCGCAGTGCTGATTTTACTGATTGATTTTGCAAATAAATTATTTAATGCTAGTGGCGAACAAACGTGATTCTAGTGAAATATACTGGCAAGGATTGCCATAGAAAAAACACGTGTTCAAAAGGTTACAGCAGTAAGTTTGCGAGTTTTGTAAATGTATTTGTAAACCGTTAATATAATTATTGAAATGCAAGTGGCCTGAAAAATGCCGCACTTTCCACACTTTTGTAGTGAGTGAATATCATTAGTTTGTCTACATCGTAAATTCCAGTGTGAGGTTAATTTCGGTCATAGTGTCTGCGTATACATATTGCTGCATCTGTACGAATACGAACAGCGACGTATGTATCGCGTTTTGTATTTTCATTAATGTTATAATTTTCCAAGTTAAATAATTTAAATGATATTTCCATAAGAGCAAAATTTTCCACTGCACCATCAAAACAATATGCAACTCAAAATGCCACACACTCATGCCGGAATCTCACAGCCCCGACCAACACAGCACGACACGACCAAAAAAACCTATCACAACACATTTCAATGTGACTACTTGAATTTACAGCACGACCGACACCCCACACTCGACATTTAACCTAACTATTTAGAAGGCGCTGATACGATACGTTAGACTAAAAGGTGGTGGGCAAGAGGGAAATTTGTAATACATAATGGTGACAAATTGGTATCGTTAATGCATACAAAAGTACTTTTTTTTTAAGAGTTAAATACAGCAGTTTTCAATTAATTTTTCTTTTATGCCGCGTATTTACCATTGTACGGAAAGCTTCCAATACAATTTCATTTTGCAATGTTGTACATTCTGTGCGTCGTGCCACATGACACAACGAAGATTAGAAATAATTTTTAATCCAAAATTGCTGGTCGGACGACAGAATCTTGTATTTCATTGGCTGTTGGCCGTCGTGTCGTGCGCGTTGAGGCTATGTGATTCCGGCATCGTAAGATCAAAATGATCCCGTCTCATAAACTAAAGTTCCCCCACGCTGCTCACTTTTTCCTTTTTCCCTCCAAATAAAATTAAGATGATACCCTAATTGGGCCCAAATTTCATTGCTATGAACATTTCTCTGTGTTATTATTGACAAACTGTAACACTCTGGTTCTGGAGTTTTTCGAAATGTTAAGCTTAGTGGCCATACAAACTTGTAAGTTGTATCACTTTATGTTTTAGAACGTATATAAATTTTGTCAAGCTTGTTATGCAGGGATACTTGTTAACAAATTAATTTAAAGGTTTTTCCTTTTTTAAAGGCTGTATTTGAGGTAACAAATGGCATGGAGGTTTCAACGTTGGGGTCTTTCATAAACGTTTTGAGCATTTTTGTTTTGCAAATTAAAAGCGCTCATATGTCTAACATACTTTGTTAAAAAATATTGTAAGAGACGGAAGAATAATTCACATAAACAGGATTTACATTGGAAAGATAATTTTTGATATCAAGTAAATTACAACATACTTATCAAACAAAAAATTCAATTTAAGCACCCAAGAAGGTGCTCTAACATCATAAAGAAGTGTATCTTGCATCAGCAGGAACTGCGACATTCCAAAATTTATTGCTAAGGAAAATTAACTTTATGATGTATTCAATCTTGGGTAGGTGGAGCATCTTTTTAGTGTGTAAGGACATATTGTTACCCTAGGTCACATCTACTTCTCTAGAGCGCTTTGTAACATCTCTGAACTGAAATACAGTTTTTCATCAGGTACCCCAGAACAAGCCTACGGCTGTATTCACAATTTTGAGGAGGGAGGTAGTACGACTGAACTTCAGTGTAAATATCAACACTGAGTTAGTTAGAAAAAAAAAGTTTTTATTTGCAACATGGCAATATGAACACGTAGGTATTTGAGAAAAGTTATTAAAGTATTTTGTATGTAGGTCTGCAATACTTAATATTATTTTGGCTGCCTACATCCCGAGAATTATAACCACCATAAAAGTATCAGGCTGTACAGAGTTTGTTGTCATATCATACCACAAAGCTGAATTATGTACTTTTAATACAATAGTAGACACAGCCTGTATGTAAGAATGTATACTGGTTTTGAAAGACGGTTAAAGAGAGGGGGGCGGTATTTCGGGGTATTTGAACATTCCAGGGTGGTTGGGGGAAGGGGGGGAGGGGGTTGTGGTCTTGGTATTTGGTGTTCGTGGAAACCATGCTAAATTTTTATGTTTACAAGAACTTACTTCAGGTAAGTGTGACAAGACGAGTTGTTAATATATTTCGAGTACCATATATTTAAAAACAGTAAAATATCTTATTCATTTGAAATTCGAAATACAATTTCACTTTCGTGCATCCTGGTTACAAATTTCTTGCAAGGTAAAAAATTATCAATTTATAGACCTAATACATGGGCTGTTAGTCATTTACAAAAAATATTTATAAACTAACAAAAATGGGATTGTTGCCAATCTCCAACTGTTTGAGCAGCACTTCACAGCATCTAAAAGTCATTTGGGAGGAGGCACACGCAATTTGTTTACAAAAACAAGCAGTCATATGTTCGTTTGTTTACAAATACTGGCAGTCACATGGTGTTTATTTGCAAACAGTAACCTTCAATGACAGTTCAGCTGTGGCGAAAGGATACATAGCCACCCAGATACCAGTGGCACTACTTTCCTAGAACTGTCAAATTTTAGACGACTTTTATGAAATGGACTATAACAAAGGTATAGGGATGAAATGGCAGAGAGGGAGGATGAGAGAGAAGGAGGGAGAACTTCAGGGGCTCGTCACATTTCAGCCAATCACATGCACTAAATCACAGAAAGCAGGGCGCCCCCCTGCACTCACACAAAAACGGTTTCCTGGAACTTCATAAGGCTACCAAAACTGGAACTTGTACAGTTTGTAGGCGCACTTTCGTGCTCCGCTCTTTTGCAGTTATTAAACACATTTCTTAACTATGCCTGTGTTTATTTCGAATTTTTTTTTTTTATAATTACCATTCAAACTCCCGTGAACTTATAATATAGCGTTCAATATTCTGAATAAGTTTGTTGTTAATGATGAGCCATGGACATCGTCAGAAGCAGGGTTGAATTGTTGTTAATGTCGTCATATCTTATCTTTTAAATAATGAATAATTCGGTGAATAACATTTCAAACATTATTACGACAAAATTTTTGAAATACGAGATTAAACAAAAGCTTAAGAATTTGGGACCAGAAAGGCCACAGTTAAACATAACAACAAAACCAAGGTGGTAACGTCAGTTGTTCGTATACGCGAAAATTCAACATAAGTACATAAAATTTCGCGGACTGGCAATGCAGGTGTGAGGTTACAAATACGTTGTTTTGATTCATTTGTTTGTTAGTGAAACCTAATGATCTTACGTGAAATGTCAATGGAGTAAATATTTGTAACATTTGGGTGACAACGATAAAAGACATAAATCACGTCCACGCAATATAAAAACATTAGATAAAATTTTCAATGATTGGTAAGATGAATATTCATTGCCAGCATGTACAAGTCGAAGAATGGATTTTGTTTATAAATATTGTTACGTGCTGCTGCCCGGTACTGTGGCGGTGGATCCGCCTCATCCCTCCCCGCCCACGGGTTGCCACCTGACCTACCTTTCTAGGAAATCCATAAATAATGGACAGCAGCGGTCGCCATCGGGATGTCATGCTGCTCGGCGCCTTGCTTGCGTCACAGCCCCTCTCCACTGCTGGATGTTTCGACGGGTCTGGCGACGACGCAAGAACTTTCTGGTGAGAGTGGCTGGCGCCTCGGCCCTCCGTGACGCATCAAGCTAGTTGGGGAAGATTCTAGGCGGCGGCCTGAGACACTATATATACTGCTTCAACCCACCGGCCGGCAGTCTTTGATGAAGGCCGCCTGGCCGAGCGTGCGCGTGTGAAGTGAAGTACGGATACGGCTGGAGATTGCGGGACGACGGCGAGTGAGCCGTTCGTGGCTTGAATGGACAAGAGGGTGTGAAACCGACGAGTGAAACCTATTGTGCGTAAGGACGCTTGGAGGACTCTAGAACATTGCGACTGGCGGGACATGGACTGAACTGAAGTGGAGCTGAATGGAAGTGTAATACTGATTTTATTGTAAATATTCGAACTATCAAATATGGACGGATAAATAATTTAACAGGTTGATACACCGTCTAGTGAGACTGTTCTTTAATTATTTAATTTCATTGATTTTTTGTCGCAAATATAAATTTTATTAATTGGTGTAAATTGTGAACAGTAAGTGATCAATTTTTTTGAGATTTTGAGTTCAGAAAATACAGGAAATAATTAATTCTTTTATTTGATTAAGACCTCCATCCCTTAACGAACTTGTTATAGCCCACTAAATTTCTAGAGAGAGAAATTGTAACAATATATTAAGATATGCCACTTTCATCCTCTAATTTAAATGTGACCTGCATTTTGTATGTACTCTATGTAAATTTGTATTGGGTTTAGTATAGTAGAATTAGTATTATCTTATCTCTGTACCACACCATGTAGGTACTGATTGGAAGGCATATAACACACACAAAAACAAATACACGTGCTAGTGATTAGATCTGAACCAGTGGCCACAGTGTGTTGACCATTACAAATCGAGCTATGATACATTTTTCTTCAAACAACTACACTTAATTTTAGTAAGCTACACTTACAGAACTGTCGTATGCAATTTATTTATCACTGTGCCTATTTAAAAAATGCTATTTGTAATGATCTGAGTTAGGATCGCCACAGCCCTCCAAGTTTCAAAAGTCACCAGCCGCTACTGGTACCGAGAGCTTTTCACGAAGTGACTCAAAAGCAATTAAGACGTTTCGGTGAAAGCACGTAAAGCTCAGGTCAATGTTCTGAAAAATCCTGTGTTATCAAATACATGACCAGTTTTCTGGAAGATCGGAACATGGTAGTGCATTGTAATATGTGCACTAAGAAAGTTAAGTGTACTAAATTGAGAATCCCGGCCAAATCATCACGACCTGAGCATTATCGGATGGTCGGGAATGGCTCGTCGCCGAATGTGACCTAGCTTCAAACACGTGTAGCCTATCGTCGGTCAGTCACTGTGTAGAATATACAGCACTGCAATCTATTGTATTGTACTGTCATCTTATAGTAAAGTATATACATAGTATCTCCTGGCGCTTTTTCAATTAAACCTTTGAAGTAGTGCTCCATTTTTAAGATGTCCGGCTGTTCCCTACATAAATCGAAACAAAATTTATATACTTCCGCTAACATTACACAGTTTATTATTTCTTAATTGAAACTTTCACTTATATTGGCTACAAATTTGTAAGTTTTCGTCAGCGTAAACTGAAACAGAAGAGAGATATACCGGTAATGTTTGGTAAGAAATAATACTTACATCGAATTTTGAGGTTTTTTTTAGATTGTTTGTAAAGTAAACCATATTAAGGTTATCAGGGATACTGCTTTGGAAACACACTTTGTTGTTACGTATAATCATACCCATTTGTGAACGTGTGTCCAGCGCACTTTAGTTTCTTCTCCGCATTTACTTTATTCTAAGTTCTGTTTACATGGACATAGCGAATGGGCTGAAATGAGAACTTCAGCACGGCTTCAGGAAAATTAGAAGTAACAGCCAAGACAGGGCGCACTAATGAACTTAACATGCTCACGGGAGATGTTTTAGCAGCAGGGAGATCCTGTCATTCAATGCACGAAATTGTTTCGAAATTTACCATACCAGTGAATACGCTTAGTAAGAATGCGAGATTGATAATTCCCCCCCCCCCCCCATACATTCATTGTAGCGTTCCTATATCTGCTCAGGAAACAATAAAATGCGTAGAGAATTTCTCAAATTTGTGTAGTAGCGACGCCTAACATTCCTATGCATATCTGCAGCGCCACGTGTGGTATTATTTTCCTACAGTGTATAGTCTGTCATTACAGTTTAGAAAGTTTACCACAAAAATTTTCAGTGTTCGAAAACAGTTCCTTGATTAGGCATATAAAAGTAGAATTCATTAAAGCGCAAGAATGACCCTAGGAAGGTCTATTTTTGTCCCCGCGCTGCCACACAGATTATGCCGCATTTCTACTAAATACTCATCGTTCATTCAGCACTATCTTATTAAAGGCTGAAGTTGAGATCTGATCAGTAGACAGTTTACGGTACGCAGTCTGCTATAATGAACCACTCTGGCGTCTGTGGCAACGGTGGAATATTGGTTCTTACTGCCGAGCGCCGGGGAGACAGGCTCAAAGACGCGGCGAAATTACCCACACCCCTGCACGCTCCGAACCCGGAGAAACTTGAGGCGCCCCCCTTAATGGTGTTCTCAGACGATGAGATGCAAACCTCTAACTAATAGCTCCAGCAAGTTTCCCCCGAAGCCAGGCGGGACTATAACAAAGCGAACTGGGTGCAACTGAACCGCCTTTTGTTCCTATAAAGGCAGTGATGTGGTTCCCCCCCTGGAAGGCGGGTGAGAGAGAGGCACACAAAGATAAAATTACAGACGAAGGGAAGAAGACAAAGCAAGCGTAAAACAAAGCAATGAGAAAAAAACAAAGAAAGGAAAAACACTTGAATGAAGATAGAGTAGGTACAGTCGAAAGGGCTAAAAAAAAAATCAAGGCGTGAAAGCACAAAAGCCAGAAGCAGGAGGAAAAGCAAACAGAAAACTGAACAAGGAGAACACAAAATGCTTTAGGAATATGAACCTTGAAGAAAGCAAGGTAATACACAATGACAAGATTGTTGGTACCTGCAGCCCTGTCGCATTTAAAATACGTTTTCAAATCATTCGTCGTTCCCCCTGGGTTACAGAGCCCATTGGGGTTATAATCCCATAGTTTGACATGTCACTATCGTTTCACCTATTGTTAGAACATCAATTTTAAACGTGTTGAAAATAAAAGTGGCCAATAATTTAATTTACAATAATCAGTAACTTGAATCCAGCCCAGGAAAAATACGGGATTTACTAATATTTTAAAAATAATACGGAACTCTATTTGCAGAGTTTCCAGTTAATAACAGAGACGGTACATTACCATCCTAAGATGTATGGAGCATTCATTTGTTAACCTATTTGGTCCCCACAGTGTAAATTACCCATTAAAATCTAAAACTAGGCTTAAAATAAAACCTCCCTTGTCTACCGTCAAATGAGACACAGCCAAGCAAGTAGGCCTAAGAAATTTAAAACTCATTCAAATTTAAAATTACTTAAGATTGTACGTAAACTTTTTTAAGTTACATTACAAAACATTTTTCCTGTTAAATTTACTAAGCACGTTCTGCTCCTGTACTGGCTATTTTATTAATTGCATAGGCCTATCGGTTTTTGGTACAAATTCAGTGGTACATATTTTCAATTTAAAAAATTTATCAGAGAAACAAAACCAGGGTTGTCATCGTTACAAAACTGGTAAAAACTAAGCAAGCCTAAATAAAGAAAGGAACTCTGTTGCTCTATTTAGTCTGGTTAGTCTAGTTTCAGGCACACACTATATTTGTTAAATTTTAAACAACCCTTACAACCTTGCCTTCAATATGCTCATTAAATGATGTCCTATCGACGTGAAACTTATCTTGAATGAGCTGTGTACTTTTATTTTTATTTAGAGTTTTTTTACACTCGTCGCCAACACAACCTAATTACTTATTCATGCGTAGCGCACTATAGCACATCCTAAAAGGAGTTGAACGGAGGGGAGTTGCGGAAAACTCAAATGTTACAAGTACGTTCCAGAGTGCAAATATCCCCTCCACATTTTCCACTGTTTACCCAATCGGTCGAATGTAAACGCACTTAGATCGAGTACCTTTCCCGAAAAGAACAATAGTTGCGCCCCTTCTTAAAGTACTTCACTTACTGTTGCTGAACATGTAATGCGCCAGTGGGGTTACTGACAGAATACGCAAAAAGAAAAACGCACATTAAATCTTGTATAGGCTATTCACGGTAAAGTGAGCACTTTTGAATGCCTTCTCATTTGGAATAATAGTCAGTAAATATATTTTATTTTAGACATAGCCGTCAACTTCCGAGTGCGGTGGAATATACACACTGCGATTATTACTTCGGTTAACGGATTAAAAATAGCTGAAAGGAAAAAGTGACTACGGGCTCAAAAGTGATCTCTTTACCATGAACAGCATATAACGATAATTAACTTGCTGGATGTTGATTAAAGCTCACCCTAAGTTTGCTGTTCTTTAAACGAATGAAAAGTTCTCGAGAGAGCTCCAGGTTAATTTTTCTCTATTACTAGCGCAAATTTGCACCACTCACAGTATTGCCTAATTTGATTTCAGATCATGAATTAAACTCAAACTAGGAATCAAACACTACAAAGAAACACAAGAGAAAAACTCAATCTCATTTATACTGGTAGAATATTTTTCTAAACACAGTCCCATTAGTTATAGCATATAGTGTTAAAGGATGTTTATTTTTCCATGCCTAATGACAATTCGGTATCTAACAAGATTAACAATTAAAGTTGTTATTCCCATGGAGGACCGAAGTTAAGTTATTAACGTACAGCTGTGTTAGGTTAACGTAAGGTTTCCTGCGAAACAAGTCTAGTTGACAAGACGGACAGAGTTCGCAAGACAGGAGAGAACAGCTTGCAATTTCTAAGACTGCCAATTAAAAAAACATACACTGTGTGTGGCTGGAAATAATGGAATATAACACTGTCCACCAGAGTGCGGGCGCAGTGTGTGTGTGTGTGTGTGTGTGTGTGTGTGTGTGTGTGATTGATGTATATATATATATATATATATATATATATATATATATATATATATATATATATATATGCACAAACATAATTTCGTGCGAAGATTTTCTGGCCGGCTGAAGTTAAGAATGGAAACCAGTAGGCCTACTAGCGTTAGGAGAGTATGGTTACTCAAAAAATGTCCCGCACATTTAAGGCTAACTGATCCCGCTATTTCGGAATCCCCGCTACAGCCTGACAGTACAGCTCAGGGTGTTTCAGAATAAATCATTAGTTACTGTTTACATCACCTGTGAGAAGAAATTACTTACATTCTGTAGTACTAAAATTGTCTAAACGCCTTTCAAAATAGAAGTTGTGGGAAAAGACAAATTCAGTATGTAAGGGATCAAATGCCAAATATTTTAGAATTTGAAATTCTATAAAAATATTTCTCTGTTTTACCTAATCCTAGCAATGAAGCTTGGGCACCCATTCTAGTTAGTCACCAATTTCAAAACATGTTTCCATTTTATGGCCCGGTCATTGTTTCCGAAACTATTCCGTACTAATTACTTTCATACTGATAATTTTGTAGGTAATAAAGGTAAAAAAAAAATTGTTTTGCAGTAACTACAACACTATCGCCGAAACACACAACAAATTCAACTATCTGTCCCAGCCTGAAACGCAATGTGAAATTATACAGAAATTAGAACCTACAGCAGAAATCACTGCAACGGAGTATTTTTTCATTGATCTTAGTTTGCTGTATTTATATATTCTGGACTGATGAAACCCTCCGTTTAGTCAGAGATTACACGCAAGAATCTGCAACTGCGCCTGAACTTGCCCCCGACAGACAATCGGTAATACAAGTCAGACACTTGGAAATTTCCGTACATTTACAATTTTTTTTTTTTTAATGGAAATGCAATCCGTAACTACGAAAAACTAAGCTTAGCTCCGTAAATACAAAATACGGAAAGTCTCCGTATTTCATACAGCTTCGTGGTCCGGGAACGAACAATGCCGAGTATACACGAAAGTATATCGTTTCTGTGTCAATTGAAATATCCGCGCCTCTTATACCTATACTCCTCAAACGTCAAAAAGTAGCATCAGGCGTCTGTAGCAGTTTCTAGACCCATAAGAATTGATGTGCCAATTACGAAATATGAAATTCATACACAAAACTATCACAATAAGGTAATTAGAGAATGGTCAGTTATTATTACATACTTTCAACTATGGTTCTTATCTCGTTCATCAGGATTCAAAGTTGTTAAAATTTTATTCACAATAGAACACCTTCACAGCAAAAATTATAGGTATTTCTCGTTATCCCTTTTCTAAAAATAGAATTATAGAAAACTAACTAGAACATTTTCGGAGTTCCATGAATCCAAGTAAAGTTCTGGGTGGAATTTGAGGAAAGTCATTTTTTTTAAAGGAACGTGTCCGTGATTTTACTGAGAATTTACGCAGATTTCTAAAGAAAAAAATTGCCAGCACTTATTCGTAAAATTAAGGATTTTTTTTAACAGCACAGCGTCTTGCTGATGAATGCATGAAATGCGAGATGCGCGTTACTCGATAAAGTAATTAGGAAGGGCAAGCAACATGCTTGACAAATAAACACGTTCCAGGGTAGAACTCCCTTACACTTATCTCCTGCACTACCACAAAATACAATTCTGTCTATACTTTATCCATTCCAAGGTGGCACCACATATAAACACTACCAGCGGCTGGCTTGTCGGATCACAATTTCCTTAGTAGCAAGACGGTAGCCCAATGGTTCTAATAGGGATACTGTGTTTTATAAAACACACGATTATATTCTCTTTCTTTATTGTGCTCAAAATTGGCTGTGTCTAAAGTCGCAGGAGAAGGAAGACTTCATCGAAAGCAAAGAAATATACCCGCACAAAAGATCTACCTTACTATGGCGGCAGTCCATACCTGGTTTTGAAAACCGACCAGTTTTACATTTCAAAAAAATTAATTTGTGCACGCCAAACACCTTTCCATTCTTTAAGCGGTTTCTTCATTTTTGAAAATCGAAATTGTAACCTCAGATACTTGACAATCACCAAATCTTCTTTTTTTTTTTTAGAAAGAAGGCAAAATATAAGGATTCATGACTACAGAATTTTAATGGCATTTGTGAAACTCTGATATACGTTAACTATAGCTCGTACTAGTAGTCTGATTAGCAGCATCACACCACATACATTACACGTGGTCTTAAACACGAAGTGGTTTATTCTAAAGGCTGTTCACGATAAAGTGAGCACTTTTGAAATCAACCCCGAAAAAAGTTCACTGCTCCTACTTGCATACATTTTAACAGGCGCAACGGGTAACATGCGCTCAGTCAGGTTGGTTACAATGGAGGGGAAAGCAGTTTTATATATTAACGTCGAATAAAAAGTGTTAGAAATAACTTAGGTTATCACAAATGGTTACCTATAAGTTTTTTTTTTTCAATGCACCAAAATGTAAGAGTAAGCAGATTTGTAAAATATTCACTTTTCTAAAAACTTCACAGTTTCACCTGACCCACGCATGAATAAGGTGATGAGGTCCATGGCAATGTTAATTTTACATACGTTGGAAAAATACACAACGTGAATACAAGCAGGGCTTCTAAAAGTGCTAAGTTTACCGTGAAAATCCTATAAACACACACACAGAAAATGCGTATAATTTTCTCACGACAGCGTCAATTTTCGTGCTAGGTGGCATAGAATTTTCCAGCATACTCGTTCCTTCCTATCATGGTAATTTTACACAGTTAATTCACTCAATGAACAATTAAATACAACATTTTGCAAAATAAGACTAGTCGGCAGTTTTTGCAACTACGATGCCGCAAGTCGAGAGAGAAACTGTTTGCTAGTAATTGCAGCCCCGCGTTTTCTATATTTTTGTGGAGCCGTGAACTACAGCAGCGACAAATGTCGCACGGGGTGACGAACCTCGGAGCCTAACTGAGAATTCCCGAGGTCTTCAGCGGCAACTACTTGGCGATGATGCAGCCGGAATGTTCGCACGTGCAGCCACCGAATGTTTGAAAATTTAATAAGTTTTAACAGCTAGAGACTCTAATGGAAAAAAAAAAAAAAAAAAAAAAAAATCAACCAACGTTTTGGTTCTTCCTTTAGTCACCTCCTTCAGAAGACCTTATTCGACCCACCGAAAATTACAATTCTACAACGTCAGAAAATAACAGTACAGTACTTCACAATATTCATTGCATTATCGTACTTACAACGAATATTGTAAGACGTGCGTTCTAGGATTGCCATTAGTATTTTTTCCATGTAGGTTTTTTGTAATCTGGCAAACATGTTTAGCGTGCGGTTCACCTATGACACAATGATAAGGGGCTCGCCTACGTGGCTTTTTGAACTAGTTACAGCGTGTTAAAGTCTGTTCACGGTAAAGTGAACACTTTTGAAATCAACCTTTGAAAAAAAGTCACTACCCACACCTGCATATATGTTAACGGGCCCACTGACTGTCACGCGCCGAGTAAAGTTGGCAACGAAGGAGAGAAAGCAGTTTCATGCGTTGGCGTTACAAGTGTTTAGTAATTTGTGAATGGTGAAGTCTTTTATTTTACTTCTTGTTTAGTTTGACACGTGTAGGTGTAAGAATACACTATGTGCGTACAAGTATATCTTACGCAGGGCTTTCAGACGTGCTAATTTTGCCGTGAACAGCCTATGTATGTGTTACACACACATTAAACATGAAGCCAATGTGGTGATCTAGGGAAATAACACACACTCTTCGTACGACACCTGTCAAATGCTTTCCAGGAATCAAACATTCGGAATACCTTTTCGGAGCACTCCAGCCACCAATGAAACTATAGGTACACTAATTAATAAACACTGCACGCCAGTTCTCAGAGAGATGCGCGTAGCGAGGGAGAGTACGTCACTCTTCTTACCGCTTCAGCGCTTCTGTGCCAGAAATGCGGAAACTGCCTTCAGAACATTTTGGGGAGGCGGCGGGCAGGCAGAGACACTTTACTTTTCTTAATATTTCTGACGATGGAAATCATTACTTAAAAGGTTGAATATAAAGTTCTTTATTTATTGAATTGTAACCATCTGGATTTGTTTAGCATAGAAACGCCATACGATGTTTTCGCCCAAACCCTGATTAAGGATTATAACTGGCGCGTATAACTGAACAAAATTCTTTGCATTAAAATTTTCCCCGTTGCATTATAATTTAAGAATGAAAAATTATAAAAATAAACAAATTAAACTAAATGTTTATAACTCTCATATCAAAGATAATGTGATATTACAATACAAATTTAATGCGCCTGTCTTGTGATGAAACGCTATCAAATTACAACACTACGTCACTAAATAAAACGCCACATCTTCAGTCAATAATACAATATTAGGATAAAAATCATAAACGTAAAATAGTTGGACTTCATCGGAAAATAGCTAGAATATAACCCTGTAGACCAAACACCGATATTTTTTTTTTTTTTAAAGGTATGGGTTTACATATAAAAACGGCAACCTGAATACTGAAATTTGTTTCTCGAACCCAAAACTCTTTAAAAAGCAGCTAAATTTATTTTACACAGCTTCTGTTGAATCAGTAGAAGAATACATCAATCACAAACATTAAAAACTATGTTATTACATTCTGCACGTATCTTGTCTCCTTCCCTTCTGTTCAGTGTAATGAGGACGTGTTCCTGGGTACTGGCAGCCTACCACGGACAAGTAGGGAACAATATGTTCATTTCACGTTCTTTATTTATGTATAACCTAACCTGTATATGTATAACTAGATATGCGCCTAGATAAACCTTATGTTATTTATGTAACTTGTGCAATACCTATGCACTATCATGAATAGAAAATAATTAAAATTGATGCAATAGAACTAAAAAATGTAAGTTTCCACGCAAGTTACAATCGATAGTCGAGCAGCATTCCGATATGTGCATCAAGGGACAGTATACGTGCACTGTGCATCGCAAAGCAAACTTTCAAAATGGTACAGATAGGCCTATCTATCAGCCCTCACGATAGTCATGACAATCTGTATCACGTCACTGTTTATCTATTTTCATTATTTTGATTCTATAGCTGAATATTTTGATTCTTGTAATGTACCAGCTGACTGTTACAAAGAATAATTCTTACAGTTCAGTGCTTGTAATTTTTGTATCTTTACTTACAAGCTGAAACGTACTTGGGTGATTTTATAAATGATGTTTACATTCATTTTTAACGGTAACTACCTAAATTAAAATTGTCTTGTAGTATGGTAATAATTTTAGTATAACGCAATGCATAACATGTATACCTTCTTAACTTCTTTGACAATTTAAATATTACTATAAACGTCATTGGTTAAGTTTGCATTATACCTTATTCATGATATTTGTTATAGTTATATTTATTGTATGTGCTAAAAATGTATATCTAACGAATTGTTATACTCCATGTCCCAGTTGTCTTCTAAAGACAACCTACCGGATGAACTGGGAGAAAAAATAAATAAATAAATACATTTGAGAAATCTGCGCCTGATTGTTTGCTTTTATCCCGGTAGCGGTACTTGCGTGGGAGGTCACAGTAATTAATATAATAATTTTTTTTAAAGCTCCCAAGGCTAAATGATTTTCCAAGAGACTCGTCCACCTCGGGTACGAAGTAATACAAGAGTGCCTTAGCCAAGGAATGGATCTATCGCTCCTGGCCACGGAACAATTTGTTATTTTATATTTGTTACACATACTGTCCAACATTTTACAGTGTGTCATATCACTCTTTGCATGCACGGTGTGTATTCTTCCGTCTTATGTAAATGAACATTGCCACGGGCCTCATCACTATTCATGCGTCGGTCAAATGAAACTGCTAAATTATTAGAAAACTAAATATTTTTAAAATATGTTCATTTTCACACTTCGATGCATAAAAAAAAAACAGAAAGCTAAAGTAATAATTGATCACAATTGGCTACCGAACAATTTTTATGCGGCGTTAAGATATGGAACAACCTTTCGCCTATCGTTACCAACTTTATTGTGCGCATGTCAGTCAGACCACCCGTTAAAGTATTATGCACGCAGGGGCAGTGACTTTTTCTAAGGTTGATTTCAAAAAAGCTCACTTTATTTCGAACATCCTTTAGGTATATATAAAATGGCGCAAGGAAATATTTTTGCAATTTCAAAAAATAGTTGAAAGTAAGGAAATAAAAAAAAAGGTGCAATCTACAAAAAAAAATTAATCTCCGGGATAAGTAATCACAGATAATGTCTATAAGATAAGTGGTACAAATATACAAAAAACCGTTCATGGCTAACGCCCTTGAGAGTTTCCGCTTTACCAGAACGTTAACGACTGCAGACTAATCAAATGACTCACAAATGAAAAGTCCAATCGTTCGAAAATTTATGTTCTTTTCAAATAAAATTTTTTTGAAATGGGCAATCAAATTTATAAGTTTAAGTATTACCGGCCGAGTCAGAGCAGTGGCGAGGTGGAACAGTTTTTTCCCCTCGAGAGATTTGGGCGGCTCTTTAACAACCGAGGTCTTGAGAGCTGATGCAGTTGAAATGCGGTGAGAATGGAGCAGCGCCAGAATGCAAGGGAGGGGATAACGGGAGATCCCTGAGAAAACCCACCGACCAGCGGGCATCGTCCGGCACGGTTCCCACTTGCGAAAATCCCGGAGTGACCCGGCTCGCCTTGGCGGGAGACACGGGCAGTCTACCCGCTCAACCACCGCGGTCCCATTACGCCTCGATAATACGTCACGGGAAATCGCGCAAACCAGTGAGACGGAAGGCTCGGACGGGATATCAGTTGACGCATTCCACTGTATCCGGGGGGGGGGGGGGGTCACGACTGACACCTCTCTGCCGGCAGCAGCTCCAGGAAAACGCCGTCCTCTCGCAGCCTCGCTAATGAAGTCTCACGCCGTTGTCGCAAGGGTGAGCGGCCTCCTTCGTCACCTGAGCAGGAGGGGCGACGGCCGCTGGCCATAATTAGAGGCGCCGACGCCAGGCTCAAGGAGACTCGTCCCTTCGCAGGCGCTGTAGTAAGGGCGAGGATTGCTAATGAGCCCGTCACACATACCTTGCCTTCGCCGAACCACGTTTCGCGGCGCCCCAGGTGTCACAGGGAGGTTTCCCCCAGCTCTGGTAACTCGGAACAGGGAAAACGAAACACTAGATGGGGCGTGCCCGGTTTCAACCCAATTTTGATTAATCTGATTATCGATTTCATATCAAATTTATTGACTCAATCCGGTGATTAAACTGTAATTAATCCGATAGGAAAATTCGATAAGCGTTAATCCGATAAAATTAATGTGATTGATTGATTGGAATTTATTATATCAAAGAAATGTGATTAAAGTAATTGTATCAAAGTTCCTTGATCAAAGATACCTTAATCAATCACATTAATTTTATTGGATAAAGATTATCCAAGATTTTTCATCGGATTTGTTACTGCTTAATTACCGGATTAATTGGATCAAAAGAACTTTATATCAAATCGATAATCCGATTAATCAAAAGTGGGTTGAAACAGGCAAGCCCCTACTACTCGAAACCTTACCGAAGATACCCGAAGTCGAGGTACTGCGGTCTTAGGACTTCGACATTTAAAACAATTATTGTACATTTAAACAAAGTATATGTTGTTACACGCTCGCTGCTTCGCATCCCGCGCGAGCGATGGCAAATCAAGGACAGCAGTTATACGATAGCGGCGGCAGCAAGTCGAAGGTTTGTTATGAACGAACAAGTGAGCGACAGGCCGGTGGCCACTTATCTGTTGCAGAAAGCGAGCGGACTTCCATAAAGGACACCTCGCTGTGACGGAGATCATTTTTTTTTTTCAATTTATCCCGCAGGAATGTCGTCATCAGCATTGTTTTTCTCAGAATATCTTGGATTGCCGAGAACGTTCTAGACGGCACCTACCTGAAGTACAAATACCACGCGCGGGCCTCTGGGGAGTGAGTGATTAGCAGCCGAGAGTTTGTCGTCTCGTGCGACCTTAAGCGACAGTTGGACGATTCCGGAAAGGCGAGGGACGGCTGTAGCGATCTGCGAGAGTGTGTCGGCGAGCTTGTATGCAGTGAAGTGAGACTGATCTGTGGGACTGTGCATTGGATGCATGAGTGAAAAGACATTCGGGACGGTGGAAATACAGTTTTAACTAAACGTGTGAAAATAATTGGAACAGTTTAAAGGAGATTAGTAAGAGTAAAGACTTTAATACAGACTTCAATGTATATTTTAATTAAATATTGCGCTCAATAAGGATAATAAGAGTTAGTAGGGTGCTCTATCGGTAAATAACAGATGTTTGACTGTTTGTAGCATTCAGAATAAATATAAGTATTGAATTTAGTTCTTTTATTTAGACCTCCATCCCCCACGAACTCTGATACGCTCCTCAGGCACCCCGTGTAACAGTATTATATTCACACAGCTAATATACAATAAACAATAATGTAGTTTCAGCTAATATAAAATAAACAATCACGTAGTTTCTCACTTCAGATATTGTATAAACTCATGATTGATTTGCATATTTCAATTTCGATGGTGGCAATAGAGCGTCCTACTCTCAGACTGCAGTGTGGAAGTAAATGGGCGATTGCTCTCTTTGTCTAACACACGGCGACTGCCGTAAGCACTGTCCTTGTTTGTGTGCACAGTTGCCAAACATCACACGAATTTGAAACTGAACTTTGGACTAATATTTTTTTGTGCATATTATACAGCATCGAAAAATGCAGCAGGCGATACATATTTTGCATACTTTAAGACCATTCTAATAGGATTAAAAAATTCAAAACGTTATTTTTCACCAGGAACTGTGATGATGTATCCCAAATTGTATCACACCAAAAAAAAAAACCTACAGCAGTATTGTATTGAGATTATTTCTATTAGTAAATTCATGTTTGTGGACGCCACCGAACAACTCTCAAGATGTATACTCTTCACATTTCACCGATATATTTTTTCTTAATCTTAAAGTGCATTTCTTCAGAAAGTGACACGCGAGAAAGTTGATCGATGGCTAAGTGTTTTGTTATTAAAGTTAGATGGGGTGGAAAGCGAGTAAGATGTTCACGATAAATGGAATTTGTTTTTAAAAGCAACACAATCTCAAATGCTCCTACAGTTTTCGTGTACATAGCTGTGAAGATGTGGCTTATCAGCGCAAGAGCTCGAAAAAAAAAAAAAAAAAAATCGACGCTCGCTCCCAAAGTGCTGTCTTAAGAGGAAACACGGCCGTTTGTTTTCTGTAAAGCGAGTTTCTGTCCTGCAAGGGAAGAATAAAAAAGGCTTCCTCAGTCGGCTATTTCCTTCGACACGCATTTCTTAAAACCAACCAACCAGTTAGTGTCGTGCCTCGCGATCACGCGACGTGTTTATGTCCTATGACTCGTAATCTTAGTTTTCAGGTGTTATTTATTTACGTGAGTGCGATTTCTCTTTGTCTGCATTTATATGGGTTACATAAATGTTAACAATGGACGGTGAAACACCGAAATTAAACTACATTGGTAGGCTACGAGGGAGGGAGCGAAAGATTGTGTTGAACATATTTAAGAATTTTTCAAAAAACACGAGTGTGAGCAATGCAGTTAAGGAAGCTTCTAAAGCAATAGGCTGTTCCGAACGAACCATTTGCGCCCTTAGGACGGAACTGCAGCGGCATCGTACCCTAAGTGCGCCTGGTAAAGTAAAACCGAAAAGGAAAGGCAGACAGACAAATTCCCGTAAACAAAAACAAACTTATGATTGCAATGTACAGAGTGGTTTACGGCGAATCGTTCACACTTTTTTGTTTGCTAACATTCCTCCCACTTTAAATGCAATTTTAGCCAAAGTAAATAGTGACGAATCACTGCCAGATTTTTCCCGTTCCATCCTGCATAGGTTCCTACATGACATTGGGTTTGAGTTCTTAAGAAGGGGAAACAAGGCAGCATTTATAGAATGTGACGACATAATTCGGTGGCGGCATACATACTTGAGAGACGTAAAAAGGTTTAGGGATTTAAGAAAACCAGTTATCTATACAGATGAGTCCTGGGTAAATGTGGGACTCAGTGTAAAAAAAAAAAGCATGGAAAGACGTGGGTAAATGTGGGACTCAGGGTAAGAAAAAAAGCATGGAAAGACAACAGTGAAGAGCGCTCCACAGGCAGGCATTGAAGACCTAAGTTCAGACCTTTAACCTCCTACTGGATGCGGCGCGCGTTTTGCATTAGTGCATGCAGGTAATGAGGATGGTTTTGTTCAAAACGCTGCCCTTACTTTCTTGTGCAAAAAGACCACAGCTGACGCTCACAATGAAATGACTGCAGGTGGGTACGAAAAGGGGTTTTCCGAAAACAACTTTTGCCAAACACTCCAGAGGGGGCTGTTGTAGATAATGTGTCATACCGTAGCAGATGTGTGAACCGATTCCCGTGTAACGTTGGCGTGTGGGGGATATAAGACAGTGGCTCACGGAAAAAGGCATTCCGTATGTCAGTATGATTAAGCGGGAATTGTTACACATAGTAGCACGGGCAAGGCATAAGTATAAAAAATACAAACTTGAAGAAATAGCCAAGAGCGTAGGTCTAACTGTGCTTCGCTTGCCCCCGTATCATTGCGAGCTCAACCCTATTGAAATGGTATGGGCCCCAAGTGAAAACGTTCGTAAGACTTCACAACACAACTTTCAAGGTGCATGATATGGAGTCCTTAATAACACAAGGTTATGGCCACGTATCAACTGAAAATTGGACAAATTATGTAGAAAAGGTGAAAAACATTGAAGAAGATCTGTGGAGAGCTGACGAACTTCAAGATGACGAGGAAAGGTTTTTAATAAGTTTAGCCTCATCAACTTCATCCCAATCATCTCCATCGCCACAGCCCCATTCTTCTGGTCAGCCCTGTGCTACTGTTATGGAAGGAGTATCAACTTTGGTAAGCGATAGTGATTAAAAGGTATGTAATGATATTAATTTCTTTATGAAGTGCACATTACAATTTTCGTATGAATTCGTATCAATGGATGTATGTGAATTGTTTGTTGTTGTAAGCTACGTAACGTAAAAACAATGTGACGATTTAATACTAATTTATAAGCGTAATTGTAAAGAAATATATTAAATAACGATATCAGTTCTTAAATCGCTTCTAGAGCACTCAGAATTCAAAATAAGTACATCACCAGAACTTCGTAACGTGTTGGTGATCTGGTAACAACGTACTGCAATCTAAGCGTGAGACGCACTATAGCACAGGCTTGTGTAAGCGGCACTCACGTCTGTTTATTCGTGTCATGTATGTTCATGAATATATGCATACAACGGATTGCAATGTAGTGTTTCACCTTCACGGTTACAGTTTATACTCGCCCAAATTGATTACTGATATTACAGAACTGTGGATAAGAGAAGTGTCAACATAGTCCAATTATAATATAAAAAATAACAGCTGTCGAGGTGTGTACAAAACCACCAACTTAAAGCGAGAATGTGCAAATAACTCTGTGTTCTAATGCTGGCAGTAGCGTAGAATCTATTTCAGCTTGCTTCAGTAAACAAATGAATAGGGTAAGATTCACTCTCGTTATAGCCTTGAGTAAAGCCCGTATGCCACGATAAAATTTTCCGTACAGGCTCGGGCAGAAGCAAGCAAATAGTTATGGCGGATTATTTGGAATAACCTATCTAACGATACTTGCTGCCGCGTTAAGTAAATACGAGTGCTTTTTTTTTTTTTATGATTTACTTCTGCAACTGTGGCTCAGGAACAATTTTCACTCACGATTTTAGCATTGTGTGTTCACGCAGAGAATTTTGTTGTTATAACCAGTGGCGTACCGAGGAGGTTGGAGGGAGGCGGGGGTCGCCGGGTCCGGATCCCCCCTAGAAATCTGAAGTCAACTCACAAATATACATTTATACATTTCTGGTATTTGTAGTCATTAATTCTGCAACTAAAACGATATTATATGACGTGTTCTACAAACAAATCTGCGAGATACTCCATTCGCATGTATATGCTCTTCTACTAAATACGTATCGTGTACTTTAAAGTGAAGAAAAATATAGTATTGTCTTTGTCCAAAGTGCTACTGGCAGTGTGCGAGTGGGATGACAAGGGATGCTCCCCCTCCCCTCCGTTTTGTTGTAAATATACCTGCTCGCCCTTTCTTGTATCCCCACTCCAACCCTACACACTAACAATAGCGAAGAGAAATAACGGTTACACGTGAACACAGAACGTATCTGTTTTTATCTTAAAGCAACTTCAGTGGCAGTAAATGCAAGTAACATTTTCCTCATTTTCCTTTCGTGTGGTGTATTCAGTATATGTGTAACGTAGAATATAGTGATGTGTAAGACGACCGTGGCAATAGTCGTAAACGATGGAGCGCAAAATCACGCCCAGTCTTTCGAAACGGAAGCTCGACACGTTAAATACGTACTTCGCAACCAAACGTAGGTACACCAAAACAAGATTCTGTACAAGAAACTGATGACAATGCAGCAGAAGAAAAATACTGAAGAAAGGAACTTTGACAATTCTGAGTCAACAAGTTGGGAAAATCCGTGTACTAATTCATCATCTTCGATCAGCGACCACCCAGGAGCATCCTAACGACATTGGATTGTATGTCAAATTAACGACCGTTAATACTATTAGTTTTCATGATTTATAGCATGTTTAGCATATCGACACCTACAAACCGAACTTGAGTATTTAGAGTTACGGCTCACTGTTAAATATACGTAATTCCTATTATATTTGTGTTGTTTTGGCTCCGTTATTATAATTTCGGCTTATTGTTGCGACATAAACTTTCGAACTGGCATGTTTTGCTTAATACACGAGTTTTTGCTTTGCAGGTGTCGATGTTTCCCATTTTTTAACATCCAGTGAATAGTCATAAAACATCACTCTCTCATCATCTTTGCCACCGATGGTAAAAAAGTAAGTATTTTAAAAACATACTTAATTTTACACTTCGATGAATATAAAAAAAAAAAAACAGAAAGCGAAAGAAATAACTTATGTTAACACAAATGGTTACCGAACACTTTTTATTCGAAGTTAACTACTTTCCATCCACCGCTACCAACTTTGCTGGGCGCATGTCACTCGGTGAGCCCGTTCAGATATGTGCAGGCAGAGGCAGCGACTTTTTTCTGAAGTAAATTTCAAAAGTGCTGAATTTTTATCGTGAACAGCCTTTGTTTGTAAGCTCACTGGTCCCCCCGCTCCCCTGGTACTCCAACACGCGTTACTTTCGCGATAACATCGTGAAGACCTGGGGCGTCGACATTGTCGCATTCAGGACATACCATTAACGAAGTCGGCCCGTAGTTAAAATTTTCTTTTGCATTCTACAAATTTCCGGCTGAGCAACCTTCTCCTTTATTTATTTTCAGTGTTTACCTGTGCTGTGTCAGTTCTGCAGAACCGCAAGGCAAACTTCCGTTCCCAAATGATATGAATCCATTATTTTTCTTACAGCCCATTATTTATCTTCTATCATATTTAAAAGTTTAGCCCAGTCAAGAACCCAAAGAAGTGAATTTATGCGTTCACCGAATCACGCTCTTAAATTGTAATATAAGTTGAAATTATTAATACTGTAATTATTACTACACCGTAATCTTGTTTCAAAATGTGCAAAACAGAATCTACGGACGTATTTTAACAGTCATCTAATTACACGTAAATTATTTGTGCAATCCTCACGTTTTAAAACAAAACTTCGAACCTTGGCAGGCATCGCCCGTGATCAGGGGCCAAATTTTTGAAATTACTGCAATTATTCCGCTGAGGAATGACGTCATTCCGCTGAATGCTTAAAGTCAATTTCTGCACACACACTATATCGGAATTGTATACCGGAATCGAGCTGGAAAGTGTCGAAATCAATCCGACAGCACGGCATTGCCAAAACTCAATCATTAAGATATGTCTGTAAATATCATTGTGCGATGAAGAGCGTGAAAATTTACACTAATTTGTGGTTAAATATAAATAAAAGTTACGAAATAGGGTAAAAACTCAGACCTTCAAATTATAATTGCTGTAAAATCTTAGAAGAATATATTTAACGTAAAGTTAAGTTGGCGCATGAAAACTGGTAGGAATGTTAAGAATATCAAGTAAATCATTACCCTAAGCAGTTAAAATATAAAACGAATAATTGTAATTTTGCAGTAAAAACTAACTATCAAAGCACTAAAATATAACACAAGCTAGGCAGGGATGTATCCGAGTTCGTAACATATTGGGATCTGATACTACAAAAATTTATCAAATCACACAAACGCCTGTACAAATCAAAACTGATTACATTTCTTATGTATTGGTCAGAAAAAGAAACATATTCGCGGGATTACAATAAACTTATTAATATTTTCCTAAATGTAATCGCAGTGATATATGCTATATGTACTAATAAATTATGCAATTTATAATAATTATACAAGCAGTAACAGAAATATGGAAAATGCGCAAGTTTCCTTACGCATCTATATTTAGCTTGTATAGTTAAATACCACAATTTAAGCTTAAAAACCCATAATAATCTTTAGCACTATTAACCAACCATATTTGTAAACATATGTGCTTTTATATCGTAAAAGTACACGCCTCACCATATTAGATATTTTGTATTTTTTATAGATAGACATGGGGCGAAACCTTTCATCCAGTAAAACATATTTGTGTAATACAAAATTAATTTCCATGTCCCAAAATAAAGATTTACCATGATTTCGGTGACGAGACACGCAATGCAACAATGTCAAGGTGTAATACCGATTCCTTGAAATTCCGATACATTTAATTCCGACAGCCGCAACGTTGTTTCAATAATACGCTACCGGAATAGAAGTATCAGATCAATCCACTAGCGTAATTATTCGATAGTTTCAACAATTGGGCCCCAGTTATCAATTTGTTTTTACTACAGGGCATCAACACAGTGATTTCATACCAAATAGCTGTGGCAATATTTCGTTACATAATGACTGTACCGCAACTACATGAATTAGTACAATATTATTAGTACACATATTTACTTCACTCTTAACCATTAAGCTTACGTATTGGAACGCTTTCCTGAAGACGAGATATACGTTTCTACGGAGGGCGACATAAGGATACCCTGGGCCGTATGAAGCCGATAGCAAATTCGTAACGCTCGTTTTACGGAGCCGAACCGGTAATAAACTTATTTACGACCATCGAGAGGGAACTGGATTAGTTCAGAATAAACTATAAATCACAAAGTTCTTTCGTCTTTAAATTTTCAGTGCCACGCCGTGCGACGTAAACTCTAACTATATTTCAATCAAGTCAGAATGAAGTTTCATTGCCACGAGAGAAACATTGGAATAGTGCCTTTATACAATGAACAATTTTTACTTGGATTTACAGTATTGACGTTAATAAACTACAATTGTAGTCCACATTGTAAATTTATAACGTATTTTCTTAGAATATAAACTGGAATACCGTTCGCCATACAGGAAAATTTTTGAGTATTCAACAAGTTGTCCAAATAAATGTAAAAAACAGAAACTTTTTAATTGTCTTCACGTTATTGATGTCTGTATAGGAACCGATTTTATCAACACTTAAGCTCGTAAGTAGGAGTTACATTAAATAGAAAGGGGTATTTACTTTCAAGCAGAAGCGTCTTTCATCAAGCGCCGATTTCGTGGCAAAGCTCTTGGGGTTGAAATGATATCTTTGAGCGGCTCCGAACAACGAGATCTTGAGAGCCGAAGAGAGAGAAATAAGGTGAGAATAGAGCAGCACCGGAATTCAAGAGCGAGGGAAACGGGAGATCCTCGAGAAAACCCCCTGACCAGAGGTATCGTCCGGCACGATTCCCATTTGCAAATATCGGGAGTGACCCGGCAGGGGATTGAACCCGGTTCGCCTTGGTGGGAGGAGAGCAGGCTAATCGCTCAGCCACCGCGGCCCCACAAAGCTGTTTATCCGCCTTCGGGGTAAAGAATGTATGTGTTGTTTACAGCTGTAAACACGGATTTGATTTAATTTGCGTCAGTCTCCAATCCCGCTTACACTACACGTGTAAATTGGGGACTTCAAGAAACTGCGTGGACTTCAAGAAACTGGTAATCATTACATGCTGTTCAAGCTCAATTGAGCACTTTCGAAAGCTCTGCTCGTAATCGACTTTTCCTTCTAGTTTTGTATTCTTAAGAGATACATAGTTCCTAAAATTATTAGCACACCCCCGAAGTGGTAGTTTGATGATTAAATTGCTGGCTGCTACACATGGACCGACCTTAAATTTATTAGTTTAAAAAAAAAAACATGTATACATCTTACTTGCATAAAACAATAAATACTAACTTCAGTAACCAATTAGGTTAATCATTACAAGAACAGTAAATCAAGCGTAAAAACTATTTTTATTAATTAGCTGCCCACTTAACTTGGAGTCTGAAAGGAAGCACACATGCAATTAAATGGAAGTAATTTTTTTTTTTGGTTTGTTTCAAAACTGCACTGTTAAAAATTTCCGTATATTTACAGAATTTTTTACGGAAATGTACATTAAGAATACGGAAACGTAATCTGTAATGACGAAAAACGGAGTTAAGTCCATAATAACTAAATACGGAAAGTCTCCGCGTTTCCTACAGCTTCGGATTTCGGAACCGAACAATGCCGAGACTACACGAAGTTTTCTTCGCCACTGTAACCAGAAAATTATCGCTTCTGCTGCAGTTAAGGTTATCAGAGCCACTAAGTCCTATCGACACTACCTTCAAAATAAACAGGACGAGTTGCTTATGTGACGCTAGTTGAAATACAAAAGTTATACCCGAGATATCATGTGGGAGTTGTAGGTGAGCGTTTATAGAATCGTGCACTAGCAAATTCTTGACTCACGTTCATATCTTGCTCAAGTGAAAACACACACACAACGAAAATTAAGGAATGTTTCATTATCTCGTTTTTACTTTAAACTGAAAGTACAGGAAAAGAAACTAGGAAATTAATAGAGAGGTTCCCGTGAAATTTAAATCTGTTTTTGAAAATAAATGTGCCTGTAATTTTACAGCGATTTTTACCGACACCTCTGGATAAATTTTTACCAGCACTTTTCCATAAAATGAAGGAATTTTTTTAACAGTGTGCTTACTTAACCGTGAACAGCCCATACACAGCATGTCTTCTGGCACGTATAGTAGGCCCTATTTTTTTTTAAATGTAATTATGCGACCCCTCCCCCCTGCCACCACCATATGTTAAATTTCTAGGCAATATGGCGACTTGTGGTTACAGTGGGGAAGTCCATTGGCAACAGCAGGGCGAGATAAACGATAATAATGGCGTGGTAGAATGGGGTCCTGGGCACGTGTCCGACATTCCCAACAACCTTCGATCTCATATTCCCCCTGCGTTTCAGCGGTTAGAAACGAACAGGACCCTCTCTATCTGCTTCGATAATGGTTCATTAATTTCGGAGGGGGTATGTGTTGGGGGGGTTGTTCGCAGTTGCCAAGCAACGGATGTGCGTTTTAGAACTATCCTTGACCAAGTGATACAGAAGAAATATCGACAATCACGAAACACATTTTAAAAAATTATTATGGCTGTCCACGGTAAAATGGGCACTTTTGAAAGCCCTGCTTAAGATGTAATTGTGTGCATTTTGCGTTGTATTCGCCATACGTAAAATCAACATTGCTATGACTCTGATCACTTCAGTTGTGCGTTGGTGAAGGGAAACTGTAAAATCACTACCGGAGTAATTATTTTACAAATGTGCTCGTACTTTTACTAATATGCATTAAAAAGACAAAAAGGAAACGTAATTTCAGTTCTTATGCAAATGTTCACCGTAAATTTAATTAAATGTTAAAACGTGGAACTCGTTAATTCATTTCCGTCGTTACAGACTGTACTGGACGCATCCCAGTCAAGTGTTCCTGTCAAAATAGAAGAAGCCAGAGACAGAGACGTTTTTCAAAGGCTGATTTCCAAAGTGCTCAAATATCCGTGAACAACCTATAAGGATATATGCCACGTCTGTTTGTACATACAGCGAGAAAACGCAACACGAATGGTGAATTCCGCATCCCCCTCCCCTATTAAGTCGAGCGATATAGTCCATTTCATATAAGTGGTCTCAAATTTGACAATGTGACCAACATAAACACTATGTTAACAGTAAATGCTCTCGCTCCTACAGTATTGTATCAGCTGATGAATTGCTGCGGGATACATGTTGTAAGGTTGGCTATTTTGATGATGTCTTTGGTAGAAAATAGTACTCGCAACTAAAAGTTGTAATTTAAAATCTTAATTATACTTACAGAATTTGTGGTTTAAATTATGTTTCTAAAGCAATATTAAATTTTCATGGCTACTAGTAATGAGGCTTAAAAACACGTTCACCATTTACGACAGAGTATGTCGACACATACGAACAGTAAACGTTTCCAGCCAATGGCTAGCCATGTTTATGTTTCCAGCCCGGTTAAGGCAGTTGTGTGTGCGCTTTTTTTCTCATCGTGTTTATTATACGAATATCTTATTGATGTTGTCTGAATATTTAATCGGTAGATTAAAAAAATTATTATTTGCTTTTTCTAAACATAGTTGGTTGTAGGCACGTCATTAAAACTGCTCGTTCCGCCATTTTCCTAAACGCCTTCCACAATGAAGTGACACGAATATTATTTCCGTATATAAGTTTAAGTACCAGGAAACGTGCCCAGTGCTGATTTTACTGACTGATTTTGCAAATAAATTATTTAATGCTAGTGGCGAACAAACGTGATTCTAGTGAAATATACTGGCAAGGATTGCCATAGAAAAACACGTGTTCAAAAGGTTACAGCAGTAAGTTTGCGAGTTTTGTAAATGTATTTGTAAACCGTTAATATAATTATTGAAATGCAAGTGGCCTGAAAAATGCCGCACTTTCCACACTTTTGTAGTGAGTGAATATCATTAGTTTGTCTACATCGTAAATTCCAGTGTGAGGTTAATTTCGGTCATAGTGTCTGCGTATACATATTGCTGCATCTGTACGAATACGAACAGCGACGTATGTATCGCGTTTCGTATTTTCATTAATGTTATAATTTTCGAAGTTAAATAATTTAAATGATATTTCCATAAGAGCAAAATTTTCCACTGCACCATCAAAACAATATGCAACTCAAAATGCCACACACTCATGCCGGAATCTCACAGCCCCGACCAACACAGCACGACACGACCAAAAAACCCTATCACAACACATTTCAATGTGACTACTTGAATTTACAGCACGACCGACACCACACACTCGACATTTAACCTAACTATTTAGAAGGCGCTGATTGGATACGTTAGACTAAAAGGTGGTGGGCAAGAGGGAAATTTGTAATACATAATGGTGACAAATTGGTATCTTTAATGCATACAAAAGTACTTTTTTTTTAAAGAGTTAAATACAGCAGGTTTCAATTAATTTTTTCTTTTATGCCGCGTATTTACCATTGTACGGAAAGCTTCCAATACAATTTCATTTTGCAATGTTGTACATTCTGTGCGTCGTGCCACACGACACAACGAAGATTAGAAATAATTTTTAATCCAAAATTGCTGGTCGGACGACAGAATCTTGTATTTCATTGGCTGTTGGCCGTCGTGTCGTGCGCGTTGAGGCTATGTGATTCCGGCGTCGTAAGATCAAAATGATCCCGTCTATTAAACTAAAGTTCCCCCACGCTGCTCACTTTTTCCTTTTTCCCTCCAAATAAAATTAAGATGATACCCTAATTGGGCCCAAATTTCATTGCTATGAACATTTCTCTGTGTTATTATTGACAAACTGTAACACTCTGGTTCTGGAGTTTTTCGAAATGTTAAGCTTAGTGGCCATACAAACTTGTAAGTTGTATCACTTTATGTTTTAGAACGTATATAAATTTTGTCAAGCTTGTTATGCAGGGATACTTGTTAACAAATTAATTTAAAGGTTTTTCCTTTTTTAAAGGCTGTATTTGAGGTAACAAATGGCATGGAGGTTTCAACGTTGGGGTCTTTCATAAACGTTTTGAGCATTTTTGTTTTGCAAATTAAAAGCGCTCATATGTCTAACATACTTTGTTAAAAAATATTGTAAGAGACGGAAGAATAATTCACATAAACAGGATTTACATTGGAAAGATAATTTTTGATATCAAGTAAATTACAACATACTTATCAAACAAAAAATTCAATTTAAGCACCCAAGAAGGTGCTCTAACATCATAAAGAAGTGTATCTTGCATCAGCAGGAACTGCGACATTCCAAAATTTATTGCTAAGGAAAATTAACTTTATGATGTATTCAATCTTGGGTAGGTGGAGCATCTTTTTAGTGTGTAAGGACATATTGTTACCCTAGGTCACATCTACTTCTCTAGAGCGCTTTGTAACATCTCTGAACTGAAATACAGTTTTTCATCAGGTACCCCAGAACAAGCCTACGGCTGTATTCACAATTTTGAGGAGGGAGGTAGTACGACTGAACTTCAGTGTAAATATCAACACTGAGTTAGTTAGAAAAAAAAAGTTTTTATTTGCAACATGGCAATCTGAACACGTAGGTATTTGAGAAAAGTTATTAAAGTATTTTGTATATAGGTCTGCAATACTTAATATTGTTTTGGCTGCCTACATCCTGAGAATTATAACCACCATTAAAGTATCAGGCTGTACAGAGTTTGTCATCATATAATACCACAAAGCTGAATTATGTACTTTTAATACAATAGTAGACATAGCCTGTATGTAAGAATGTATACTGGTTTTGAAAGACGTTAAGAGAGGGGGGGCGGTATTTCGGGGTATTTGAACATTCCATGGAGTTAGGGGGGAGGGGGGGTTGTGGTCTTGGTATTTGGTGTTCGTGGAAACCATGCTAAATTTTTATGTTTACAAGAACTTACTTCAGGTAAGTGTGACAAGATTAGCTGCCATTAATATATTTAGAACGTATTCAAAACAGTAATATATCTTTTATTAATTTGACAGTCAAAATAAAATTTCATTTTCGTGCATCCTGGTTACAAATATTTTGCTCATTATCAATTTATAGACTTATTACATGGGCTGTTAGTCATTTACATAAAATATTTATAAACTAAAAAAAAAAATGGGATTGTTGCCAACCTGCAACTGTTTGAACAGCCCTTCACAGCTTCTAAAATTAATTTGGGAGGAGGTACATGCAGTTCGTTTTCAAAAACAGGCAGTCATATGTTGTTTGTTTACAAATACTGGCAGTCACACGGTGTTTATTTGCAAACAGTAACCTTCAATGACAGTTCAGCTGTGGTGGAAGGATACATAGCCACTCAGATGCCAGTGGCACTACTTTACTAGAACTGTCAAATTTTAGACCATTTATAGGAAATGGACTACAGCTTCACTATTGCTAAGAAAAGATTCAATCGCATAGGGAAGTTCGCTCGCTACGTCTTACAGTAGTGACGCTCGACAATCTTGTGTTTGCAGCACAATACACAAACACGGAGATTTCGTGAATTCATTTGAAGACAAGTTAAACTTCAACCACATGTACATTTTAGTTTCAGATTCTACCGGACCACAGTTCGTTGTACACGCCCTGGACAACTGGTGACCAACAGCTAACTTGTAACGGTAACAGGTTTAGAATCCCGTTCTACGTCTATTCGCGGTTTCGTCATCCTTACGATTCAAACCTTTGAAAAATCACCCTACGTGTCATACGTTTAGTTATTTCTAACCATGCCATGTATTACAAGCGTTTTATACTTCTGTTAACATGAAAATTATCTTATATTTCGTTAAATATATAATTTAATTTATAATAAATTATAATATTTAATTTACAATAAATATAAATAACAACAGTGAGAAAACATGTGTGTTGATAGCACGTAGTAAGAAATAGTTCTCACGCAAAATATTATTAGAACTGAGTGCGCATGAATTCTGTGCGTTGTCCTTTGGTGTAATTTTCTAGTATTCGTTAGGCTTTGGTTGCATACAGCGGAGAAATATCCTGGAAGTAGAACTTTAGCGGAGCTTCAGAAAAGTGTGAAGTAACCGTGAACGGATTATACGCGTTCAAGGGTTTAACTGGAGCAATAGCCACTGAACAACAGAGGCTAGAGTACACAAAGTATTGTAGAGTCTTGCTTGTCGAATGAATCCGCGAAATTTTCGGTTCTCCTATAGTGCGTCTCATTCATTTTGCAGTTGTGTGGTGTAACGGAATTCACTCTCTTTCCAATACACGGTTTCTGTCGTTAGCGCTGTCTGTTCCAGTGCGCGCTATTTCCTTATTAGTTACAATTTTGTAGCCTCGAAAATACGCCTTTATCGTTGCGTGCGCGCCATGCAATCAGAAGGGACGATAGAGAAGAATGCTTCCAAAAAGTTGAAAGGGTAAACAATTCGTGTGTGTTAGTAACTTATTAAGTAGTTTTCATAAAATTTCAGCGCATCATGGGACCACGGTGGCTGAGTGGTTAGACCGCTCGCCTCCCACCAATACGATCCAGGTTCAATCCCCGGTCCGGTCACCGGATTTTCGCATGCGGGAATCGTGCCGGGCGATGCCGTTGGTCGGCGGGTTTCCTCGGAGATCCCCCGTTTCCCCATGCCCCTTCATTCCGGTGCCGCTCCATACTCACTTCAATCACCCTCATCGGCTCTCAAGACCTACCTCGCTGTTAAGAGTCACCTAAATCTCTTCACTCAGTACATAATTTACTGGACGAAGCTGTTACTTCCGTTTAAAACTGAAACGAATGTTCTGGCAATTTTTTTTAGTGATATTGGTACGTTTTAAGGGGTATCAGGCCCCGCCATCTTGGATCTTTTTTGCTATCGGCTACTACCTACAAACATGGATTTTGTATGGATTTTTTTCGGACAACATTACATAGGGTATAACTTAGTGTGTTTTCTGAAATCTGTTCTGATCGAATGCCGTAGCTGTTATGACCTCTGTAATCGCTCCCACTAAATAATCAATTATTTTTCCTCAGCTGTCACAAGTTAGAAAATATAAAATACAGAGAAGCTGTAACATTTCAATAAAATGAATGAAGGTATTATTCATGCTTTGTCGTGCCAAAAAAATGTAATGAACCTCCTGAAATCGAATTTGTGGCAGAAAATCTATAAAAATAATTCGACAGGGACTGACCTGCCTCAATGTAATGTTACGCGATCGATTCCCTTCCCCGCCCCGCGCGAGCGAGCGGTAGAGGACAGTCGTGATATGATTGCTGGCGGCGAGTCACTAAGGGATGTTTGAATGACAAGCGAGCGATAATCCTGTCAGGGTTTTAAGTGAAAGGCGTGCCGCCGCGTATTATTTCGCATTCTCTCGCGATAAGCCTTTACGGCTCACGAGCTCTTGTCCTTCAGCAGACTCGCTTTACGCGTTTATCTGAAGAATGTTCTGGTTTAATGACAGAGTTTCTCTCAGCGTAACTCAGGGTACGGCGAACCTTCCAGATCAATGCCAGCAAGTGTGACCAGCCTCCGAGCAGGGTGTTTGTGAGAGTCGGGAGTTTGGGAGATTGTAAGACCTGAAGCGATAGAAGACGAGGCAGAAGAGCAACGAGTGGCGACTGAAGTGACCAAACCTGCGACTGCGAGCATCGGCGCAGTGAAGAGTGCACCTGGCAGGCTGGACTATTTGACTGGATGCGTGAGTGAAATGCATTTCAAGTTATGGCAAGACAGGCAGACTGAACATGTGTTAATGACGAGTGCGAGTTAATTGACTATAACCAGAGAGAGTGAGGACTTTAATTGGAGTTGAGACATTAAATATTAAGCTCACTGTGAAATAAAGAGTAATGATGGATATAGAAAATTTAATGTAAATAATAGCTACGTGAATAAATTAAAATCAAATTTAGTTCTTATCCATCCCTCACGAATTTGGATACGCCCCTCTATAGGCTATTCGCGGTAAAGCGAGCACTTTTGACAGCTGTATCAGTTAGAATAATAGTCAAAAAATGAATTTTATTTTAGCTTTAGATGTTAACTTCAGAGTGGGGTGGAACATACACACTGTGTTTATTACTTACGCAGCAGTATGTATTTAAAAAATGGTTAAAGTATACAAAATGGCTGAAAGAAAAAAGTAACTAGGGCCTCAAAAGTGCTCACTTTACCGTGAACAGTCTATAGTGTTGTGTGACAGTAATAATAGTTTAGATTTATCAATGGAGCCGCGTAGCTTTGATAACACAAAATTAGAATTTCTCACACGTTTCAATTTTTTGCATCAGTGACCACTTGTGGATGACTACATTTTATTTGCAAAGGGTATTGAAGGTCTTAACAGACTTTTAAAAAACTAACAATAAATTACTAGTAAATATTTTCATCTGGAAAAACCGCAAGGAATTTATCTAGAACGGAAAACCAACCACGTCTATGTACACATTTACGCGATAATATTGGATTCTCGTAGGAAAAAAGTTTTATTTCTCGGCATAATAAAGCTCCAAATAAAATTAATTTCATACCATTAGGCAGTTTTAAACGTTTTGCAGCAGACTGAGTAGACTATCCAAAATGCCGCCATGCTGACGGAGGAAGATATTAAAAGCATTAAATTTTTCTTTTAATTGCTAAGCATTCTTTGATATTCATGCGAAATGAACGGAATGAAGTCTAATCTCCGTCCGCATTTTTTTTTACGGCCGGCAATAACGCCTCATGCAAACAGAAGTTTCAGCTTCTTGGGAAGTTTTAATGCGTAAGCCCCCTTTCCTTCTCTCTTTTTTTTTTTTTTTTTCTGTTTGCGGGACCAGGCTTCTGAGAGCGAAGCTTAGTTAAGTTCTTCCACGATTCGACATAAGTCTGCGGACTTTCAGGTTTTCAGATAATCGGATCTCATTTCTCCGATTGGAATATAAAAAAATCACGAAGTCTGAGACCGGTGGTGAAAGAAACAGTATTACTAGAAGTCTGAGAAGGTAAAGAAGGGAAATTCAGTTGCCAAGTGCTACACTATTTTAATTATTTATTATTCAATATTTATATTATGTGGATACTATAAACATTCCGAGTTGCGTTGGTTTACGAAAAGTATGGCCGACAATATAAATCCATTTATCATCACAGTTTCTGCGTATTAGCACTAGTGCTGCAGCCACACAAACCCAATATTTCAAATACAATGCGGAACACACATTTATTTCACTTATCTGCGTGGTGACACAAGCTCCATATAGATATTTATACCTACATTAAAAAGGTACATTTTTCACCTTTATAAAAAGAACACCAAACGGTTAAATAACAACCGCAGCCTGCAACTTTCAAGGAATGAAAAATGTTCAACATATTAATATAACAAACAATACTAATATTCGAAACATTTTACAAAAAAAAAAAAAAAATTGTAATTTCCACTTGCGAAAGTTTTCTTGCACTCATCGCGTTATCTGCCATTTTCTTTCATGAAATAACTAATGGATACACTTTTCATGAGGAAACCTACAAACATATGTAGTAGGGTGAACAAAACTTCGTGCGAAACTCTGTGTTACTAACAACTTACCTTATACGCATTCGGGACTTATTTAAGCCTAAATTGGCGAGTATCCCCACCTCAGAATCCATCACACTCTCCCAACCCACCTCTGCACAGAAAATATTAAGCTACAATTTAAAACTGTTAAGATTCCTTGAAGAATTATGAACGAACCATTTTAACTAGGATATTTTAAACACACCGCATTCGTGCGCACTCAGTGTAATAATATTTCGCATTAGAACTATTTCCTACGCGGCATTACCAAGGAACCCATTTTCTCACAGTTTTATTCATTATTAATTATAAAAATATTGTAATATAAAAGAGGATCCGTGGGACATGTGTGTAACGGAGAGAGGGAATGAGGAAATACAGTCCAGTGTGGACAACAAAATACCTAGAGTAAGTGCTGGAAGTGGCCGCCATTGACCTCGAGGCAGATGTGCAGACGACACCAAAAGTTGTGAAAGGCACGGGCGAGGACATGCTGCGGGATGGCATCGATAGCTGTGATAATGTTGGCCTGGAGTTCTTCGAGTGTGTGTGGGTTGTTGCTGTGGACCCGACCCTTTAGAGCGAGCGCCCCACAAGAAGGAATCGCAGACGGATAAATCTGGAGAACGGGTGGCATAGGTTGGTTTGTTCCACGACTGATGACACGATCAGGCTGGAACACCTACTCAATGCGCGCGATCGTTGCACGTGCAGTAAGCGCCGTGGCTCCATCCTGCTGAAAGTAAGCATCTTTGCTCTCATACTCTGTCAGTTCTTCCGCAAAAACATTGACAATGTGTTCGATGTAACGAGCCGAGTTCACAGTCTCATGGAAGAACACGGGGCCTCTTTTAAAGGACTCGTCATGTATAAATAACGTATAATTACAAGATCAATTTAGCAAAAAAATTAAGGTAAGTTTATGTTGACATAAGCATAGAACGCTTGTGATGCATGGCAAATTAAGGAAACAACCAAACACGTCATACATGGGTGATTTTTCAACGATTCGATTCAAAACGTGTGAAGAAACTGCGACTATATTGTTATGTGTCGCACTGCGACTATATTGTTATGTGTCGCTGGTCCATGCCGCTGACGCGAGCGGAAGGAAAAGAAGGACGGGATAGTGATAAGATAGTGAAGCAGCTAGCCAATCGAATGTTTTGAATGACAAGCGACCGATAATCCTACCAGAGTATTGAGTTATGAAGGCATTCTGCATCGATAACCGTTTGACGGCTCCCCACTCCTGACCTTCGGTGGATAGAATTTCTGCGTTTATCTGAAGAATGCTCTTGATTGCTGACCTCGTTCTCTCAGCGTGACTCGGGGTGCGTTGAACCTTTCAGATGGTCAGGAAGACCGATATAAAAGTGTGACAGGCCTCCGAGCCAGGAGATGATTGGAGTGAGTTGATGGGTGAATGAGTAGCTGGAGCATCGAGCAAAGCGCGAAGAGAGAAGTGGCCGGCGGGAGGAAAATCTGAGACTGCGAGCATCGGCGCAGCGAAAAGTGCGACCGGCAGGCTGAACTATGTGGGACTGGATGCGAGAGTGAAAAACATTACAAATGATGGCAACAGACGGACTGAACGTATGTTAATGATGATTATGAGTTAATTGACTACAGTCAAATAGAGAAATTAAGAAGGATGTTAATTAGAGTTAAAATATACAAAGTATTGCGCTCATAAATAAAGAGTAATGGTGGAGATACATAATTTAATGCTGTAAATAACACCTGTGTGAATAAATTAGAAATCAAATTTAGTTTATTTTGTTTATATTACAACCTCCATTCCTCACGAGCTCAGATACGCCCATCAGGCGTTCATGTTAAGAGCTAGTGCAGAGATTTGGGTGGCTGTGAAGGGTATTATGTAGCTGCGCGTCCGAGGTCAAGAAGCGAGTGAGCGATAAGGGCGACACTAAAGAGATGTACTCACTGTAGAGGATTTTCCCGTAAAGTAACACCGAACCGAACAGAGGATTGTTCGGTTCGTGTTTGGTTCGTTGTTAGGCCCATACTGTCGCTCCAATTTCTGGCTCGAGCCGAACTCAAGAGCCAGAACAAGTATGCGTACCAAATTAACGAACCATGAATGAACAGTAGTCGTACGTTTGGCTGAGAGTGAAACGCGGGTGTTCGTACAGCTGTATTCTGGCACGGATGGGGAGGTAGTTGTAGCAGCGTACGTGTACATTACCTTGGCTTTAAGGAAGAGAAAAATATATATGGTGGTGGCAGACCCGGCTGTTTGAGCTGAGGGAACAGTACGGTGAATCAACTTCAATGGCAGACTTGAGATTCCAGCATGTTAGCTGTCAGTATAAAAACTTTACGTGGGTGTCGCCAGTAGATTTTGAATATTTTATTTCAATGGTAGGAGAGAAGATAGCAGAGAAAGATACAAGCCTGAGACAAGCCATTTCTGTGCATAGATCGGCAGTAACCTTGCGTTTTTTGGCCACTGGTGACAGTTATTCCAGCCTCCAATACCTCTTCAGGATTCCAAAGCAATGTATTGGACAGATTGTTCTCGATGTGTGACCAAGTTTTGGTCGACGAACTCGCTTAATACATTCAGATAATTATATATATAAATAAACAATTATCATTTAATGCTGAGAAACAAAACGTATTCATTTGTGGCCGTACATTTCAGAACCAAAAACTGTAGCCGTACCTGCAGACTATAGAAAAGAAGTAATGAATCACTGAGGAAGTTAAAAGACACTTCATGCACATTATAAGGACACTGTTAGATATGAACACATTATAGTTAGCAACCTTTGATAGGTAGGCCTACTGCATGTAATGTCATGTTGTCATTGCTTTGATTGTCATGCAGCACAAAAGTTTACTACAAATAAGTGTCTAATACGTAATTACATTACGTAATAACACATGGCAGAAATTACAGATTCATGGCATATCAATGTATCGCATTCGGTCGCGCTTAGATGTTGTTCTGTTTCATAATTAAGTAAAACAAGTATTGTTTTTAGTAATTAAAAATGTTGCGCTTAAGCCAGTGGTGTAGCAAGACACAGGGGAAGGAGTGGTCTAGGGGGCCAGGGTCCCTCCCGAATGTTAATCAATTTTGATAAATCATTATATTGTCTTATTCTTATATTTCTGAGGGTACTTCTAGCATGTTATCATTACCTTTGTTATCACATCACGCATTAGTTTCCAGCTACGTAATGTTGTCATCTACATGGCAAAGGCAGTTCTCCCTTACTGCCAGTGGCATCTTAGAAGGGTGGTAAACAGTGTCCGGGACTCCACCTGAAGCTCGTCATTGTAGTCAAATATATGAGATACTGTGAAACGTACATTAAAAGATATGAGTAGAAAAATTAAATAAGTGATATGTGTCAATTTCAATATTTGTCACGCCTTAGGGAACAATATTTAATTCACAAAAATACTTAGCATGTGTAACTTGTATCCGATTGGGCCCCCTTCGAAATATATGTTTGGCTAAGCCACTGGAATAACCTATTGGTCGAGACCGCCTCTGGAGGGAACGGCCTCCCAACCGAACCCCGAGCGGATATTGTTGGGTACGGTGTCCCGTACACACTACCGAACATGTACCGGTGTTAAGCTTGCGAAGCTGTTACGATACGGCAAATGCTCGCTAGTGTGTACATGCCTTAATAACACCGCTAGTGTGTACATGCCTTAATAACACGAACGCCTAGTGCCTCGTCGCTCCTACGCGCGCAAGGCGTGCAGTGTTTTCTGTCCTAACGCTGTACTGTGCAAATGATATCAGTTAGCAGTGGGATTTTATTACACGCTATGAAAGACCACAGATTAAACTACGCCCGTATATGTGTACTTCCCTCTTGCCGCTTAAAGAAACTGCATTGGCATGCTTTAAAAATGCGATATTTGAACAGTTTTACGACTTCTGTCTCCAAGCATACATTAAATATGACAAGTATAAAGATAGGGACATAGAAAATAGTTTTTTATCCGTTCTGGGCGTTTGCGCGCAAACGACTATTTCACAGAAAATGTTTCCGTAAATAGTCCTCTTAACATCGAGGTCGTGAGCCGGTGAGGGTAATGCGAAGTGAGAATAGAGAAGGGCCAGAATGAAAAGCGGGAGCAACGGGAGATCCCCGAGAAAACCCCTCGACCCGCGACATCGTTCAGCAAGATTCCCACATGCGAAAATCCGGGAATGACCCCGCCGGGTATCGAACCCGGTTCGCCTAGGTGAGAGGCTAGCAGTCTAACCACTAAACGACTGCTGCCTTTAACAGTTTGGAGAAAGTAGGTCTGTTTTAAAAATACGAAGGGGTCCCTTAAGGTGATATTTCTGTTTTTTTTTTTCTGAGAGGTTTCGAAAAATGTCTAATTAATGCGGTTGTTAGTTGTCAAATCCTTATAGTTATCAAAATATAACACTCAAATTCTGATACAAGAAAGTTATAGGCAGGTTCAAAGTATTGAATAAGCGCGACATACTGCATTTGTGTTACAAGCTGCGAAAGGAACAACAACTTTTCCTCTACAGTTTAAGGTTTAAACTCTTTATTAAATGAATGTTTAACAGTTTCGCTTGAATGAACAAAAATATATTTACGACAAGCCTGGCCCTTATTTTCAACAAAATTCAGAGCGTCAATACTCGCTCACCTGTTTATAAATCGCACTCATACCGAATCAGTATGTTCTGCACACCATACATGCATTAAATGCAATTCGATTGAAAAAAAAATCTAGGACAAAGCCTAGTATGCTGCAGAATTCGGGGAATTAAGATTTTTGAGTGTTATATTTTGAAAACTATAATGATTTGACAATTAATGAATGCATTAAAAGGGGGGGGGGGTCCGAAGGCTCTTTCACATAACCAAATTTAAGAAAAAAGTGAAATATCGCCTTAAATACCTTGCACCCCCCTCCCCCACAGCCGCAGGTGTTACGCCACTTGTCGCCAGGTGTGCACAAGGCTCCTCACACTGGAGCGAGAGCGAAGAGGGCCGCGTCATTCTGAACGGCGGCAACTCCGCGGATGACGCGCGCCGCGGCAGGGTCGCCGTCGACGGTCTACCGCTAACAGAGTTAACGGGGGGCGCTCGAGCGCTCCAGGTAACTTTGTTACTCCGCACGACGTCACCCCCTCCCCTGGCCCAGTGCTCCCAGCTTCGCGACTGCAAACTCCAAAACCCCACCCCTCCTCAAGTTCAACATGACCGCCCCGCCCCGGAGAGGTAACTTCGCTAATTATGTGACGCGAGGACCCGCTTCCCCAGTCGACAAGTCGACGCAGCGCCAGGGCGACAACATCAAAGCGGCCATCGCGTGAGTGAGTGCGTGCGTGCGTGTGTAATTACGTGCTATGTGGGGGGACGTCGCGGAGTAAGGCACGGGCAGTCGAGCGGACGAGATCGGCGCTTCCAGCGACGATTGCTGCAGGAATTCCGCGTGGCGGAACCGGCGTAATATACGCCAAAGGAATATTGCCTCGCGTGCCTGTTAACTGTCTAACACAAGAGCGGCAACCAACTCCTACACAGCTATTCATGAGGCCGTTCAACAGTCGATAACATTGTTTTAAAAAAAAAAAAAAAAAATTTCCGCTGCGTGAAAAAAGTGTGGGATTTGCAGAAAAAGTACTTTTCAAAAATAATTGGAAAAAAAAAAAAAACCTAGAGGAAATCAATATATTTTTATCGTACAAATCACTAAGTCGAAAAAATGTCAGGCTACAAATCAAAGTGTATAAGCCCTACGCCATTCTTAACGCAACGAAGAATTTCGAAAAAATTTTGTGTGCAACTCAAAATGTTCTCGACATTATTTCTGTAATATATTTGAGCATTTTTAAAAATTACTACAACTCGTCTACTTCCCGACATATCGTTCAACTGCGAAAAGGATTGGTACAAACTAGCTCAATGTAGAGCAATGTTTTATGAAATGCATTTTTTTTTCAATGTTTGTTTAAACTAAAATGTTTTGAGGGGCGTTGCATGCAGATGTAGTCCATGCTGCTGACATTGAAAGCTAAAGTATGGCCAGCTCCGGTGTGAAAGTACTTAACTAATTGATTCCACGACAAACTCGCACAGACTTATATGCACAATTATGACTGGACCCCAAATATACACATCGTGTTCCTGTGCGAATAAGGAGTCTGTGATACGGATGCGGCTAGTTAGTGTTTCGCAACCTGTTAGTTAACTATTCGAAACACGCAGTTCTTGGAATCCAACTGCAAGAGATTTAACTATAAATAAATAAGCTTTAAAATGGAGTGAGGAAGAGATCTACTGTACTATGAATGGCTCCAAGTAGTTGGAAACTTGCTGCTGGAAGTCTTCACTGTACAAAGTCCGCGATTGCGAATGCACTAAACATACACGCCAGCTTTGGCTCTTACCAGGCGTTTCTAAATGACTAACATGACCGTTTGTAGAAAGTATTCGTAAATTGCACAATTAGCAAGTACTGCTGTCAATGTAGGATTTACGGCTTGACAGTGTAATCCACTGCCTGCAGTTAGTAAAAAAAAAAAACAATCAAGATTAAACAATTATTGCTATTAGGTTTGGCGATATTTGCATTCCGTTTGGTGTGGTTATGTCAGAATTTATTATGAAGTAGCATACTGATAACATCCCGTATCCAAAACTGTCATGGTAAGGTCATGCGTAGGCCCCTAATACCAGTAATGTGGGAGCTGAAAAATTTACCGTACTGAAAGTGTTCTGTAGGGATCAAAACTTTTTCCCCCAGCAAACTGTGTTTTCATGTAAACGCATGATGGCCAAGCTCCCGTACATTAACACGTATGATGGCCAAGCTCCCGTACATTAACTAATGTTGCACACGTTTATCATTAGACTCTTTGTAACTAATCACTCCATGTGCTCGATTAATTATACTAGGAACAACATTATCAACTTATGCAATCCTTCTAACTTAAATTTTAATAGAAACTGAGTAAGTTTCTTACCAGAAATAACAACCCCGAAGATTTCAAGCCGAGTTCGTAGGCGAACAGTTTCAAGGACTCTTAGGTATTTTGACTCTGTTTTATACCTGAAAGAGATTTGAACCAATCTATTTTTTATATCTTTTTCATAGACAGCATAACACCCACATAAAATTATTTTTTTTTTTTAAGCCTACCAGTACAGAAAACTTACTAGCAAATTTACGGAGAAGTTCTTTTAAATTTACGGAAAGTCTGCTTTTAAAGCAGCGTATCCGCAATTTACGAAGTATTTACACACACTCCTGGAGAAATTTTTACCAGCACTTTTCTGTAAAATTTACTTATTTTTTTATCCGTTAAAAAGAGTTCATTCAAATGTAATTAAGAAATATCGCGTCCGAGGTGTTCAAAAACATGTTGATTCAATCCCTTCAGACATAACAGCAGTAATTCATAGAATTAGGATGATAATTGAATATTAGTCTTTCTGTTCGAATACTAGTGTCGCGACAACATGACAATATGTTCTTTATCTTGCCTGATGGAATTTAGTTATTGCATTATTTCCCGTTTAATAGTTTTTTAAACGTTGTAAGTTAATTTTCCATTAATGTTTATCGTTGTTCATTGTTACACATAACCGATCATTAATTGTTACGTCGTGTAAAAGTATAGAAATGTGTAAAGAACCATTATTCGAATAATTTCGTGTGTACGTGTGTGTGTTTGTACGTCAATAAGATGTTATACGATAACTGCCGACGTAATTTTTTTGGGCTATATTTTTTCACGCGCTACCCACCGAGTAATCTTCAATGAAAAATTTAAAAAGCATGTGCAGCACGTAAGTTAATATTGTAAACAACAGGTGCAGAACTGTGGCGTGCGAGTAAATTATTTGATATCGCAATCTTTAAAGCAAAGTTGTTCGACAGTAAACGGGGAAAGTAACTAGGACCATGAATCAATCGACTACCGTCAACTATTAACAACATATACGGAAATTAACTTCGTTTACCAAAGATAGTACGTCGAGTTATTCACGGTGTTTTCTTCCGGCCAATATACAGAATGATTGACGAGGAGTTGCCGTCGCTTAAGATGACTTATTCCTACAGTCTGACTTATTCCTACAGTCATTAGGAGTAAATTATGTCATATAAATGTAGGTCCTTTTTGAGTAATTCGAAAAATAGGAAACGCATTACAGTGAACGTGCATTTTCCACAGGTGTTTGATTCACAAGCGTATACGGTAAAGTCTGATATGTTACTTCTGAAAGGGCTGTTCTTTTTTCTACTTTCTAATTTCTTCGCATTACCCTGCAAATTTTGGAAACAGGGCCCACATACAAATTAAATATTTCTATCCAAATGACGTATAGAATAAAGAATACGCCTTGTACGCGTAGCTCGCGGTGACTGCTCGTGAACAGCATGTACGCCAACACTTATAGTAAAGTGGTTCATAGTAACTTGACTAACAGCGGTAGACACCTGTCCGAAAATTAACGACAGTCCATTAACGGTTACTTCCAACTTTTCTGAAGTCCTGCTGAAGTTCTACTTCAAGGCTATTCCTCAGCCTCGTGCAGACGGGACTTAACCGAGTCTACAAAATTACACCAAAAGAACAACGCACCGCATTCGTGTGCACTCACTTCAATATTTTTCGTAATAACTATTTCTCATTAGTCATTACCAACATACCTATTTTCTCCCTGGTTTTATTCATATTAATTTTAAATTAAATATAACTCATACATAAATTATAAATAAAACTCAATTAAACTAAAATAAGGTATTTTTATGTTTGTTTATGCTGACTGGTATAAAGCAACTGTAATACATAAAATAATGAGCAAAAAACGAACACGTCATATACGGGATGATTTTCAAAGGTTTGATACAAAAAGTGTGAAGAAACAGCGACTAGACTATACCTCCAATTTTCTGTGGCACCGTTTAGTCCCCACCACTCCCGGCAGGCAGGCGGGCGCACAGGTGCTCCTTATCGCACCGCCTGGAGGCTGTTCCACACTGGATATGGTCAGGAGCTTTACGAAGGGGGAGAAGGGTAGGTCGTCAATGAGACCGCGGCCCGATCGGGTTCCCGACCACAAGTTCCTGTCGAGGGACGGTCATTGTGCGAGCCCCCCCCCCCCCCCCTTCCGGCCCGAAGGCTCGCAATGCCTGGGGAGGGGGGGCGAAGAGGCCGTGGCGTCCCCAACCCTCGTTGCGCGGCCAATGTGCGGTCACGTGGGCTTCCGGTACGTGTAGGACCGACTATTGTGGAGCACGCCGCCCGCGAGCCTGCCCCATTCGGCTCGCCGCGACGCACAATGCGACCAACGCCGCTGTTGTGGCGTCCCGTCAGGCCGGCCTGTGACGGGGGGATGGGGCTCAGTACGTCCCCGGGCTATTACCGCCACCATTGTCGACGCGCTTCCGAAGTCGTGCTCCCGCTGCCGTTATTAGCGTAATTTCGCGACGGAACGTTCGTTCGCACGCGCCCGTACCCTGAGAATGAGCACGCAGTCCTCCTCAATAGCCCAAATCCTCGCCATGGCACGGGTACAAAGACGTAGGTCAATCCATCCCTCCTGGTGGCCTCGAACAATTTCCAAATCATTGCGAGGTTCATTAAGAGCGATAAACCATATTTAACATAGCACAATACTCTCAAAAATGTCAAAACATTTAACACATCTTCTGGGCGATATCAGCCCTGCAAACCGACATAATGTAATCTGAACTACAGGTAGGTGTAAATTCCCATTACACAATATAAGTGCTTGTAGTGAGGACCAAGACGGTTACGTTTTGCATAGAAACTTTGGTGCGGAAACGTACAATTTCCCCGCGACAAACAAAACACCACCACGTCACATGTTGACCTCTCCCACGTCTGCAACATACTGTATATTGTTTTTCTTCAGGGTCCACTTACAAGAAGGGTTCGATGTGACGACCAGCGACGTCTACACAAACACGGTACCTACGTAACATTTTCTGGTACACACGATCACCAATACCTGGAAGTCCAAGATACGCCGCAGCCATAATCAGCAGGTCTTCCTCTGTTCCACAGGGGTCTCGTAAATCAAACCCTTCATGTGGCCCCACAGGAAGTAAGCTAGCGGAGTCAAGTCGGGCGAACGTGCAGGCCAAGCAAACTGGCACCCCTGAGAGTACGTGGTTGACAATGCGGGTAGGTACCGTGTTTGTGCAGACGTGGGAGAGGACAACATGTGATGTGGTGGTTGTTTATTTGTCGTGGGGAAATGGTACGTTTCCGCACCAAAGTTTCTATGCAAAACGTAACCGTCTTGGTCCCCACTAAAAGTCCTTGCATTGTGTAAACGGGATTGACACATTCTGTACATCGGGAACCGCCGAATTAAGGCGGGTAGGAATTGCCAACCTAAAATTATGTATATTTCACGTACGTTGTTCACGGATACGCAATGGTAAAATTCACAGAATGAACTTATGATCGCATCATAGCAATTCCCCAGGTCGAAGGCAATTTTCCACTCGAAACAAAGCCTTGTTTATGCTAAACAAAACGCAAATTCTACTGAACCTTTATGAACGTTGATGGAACATGCATTCACTATATTATGCTGAAATTATGTGCTACATTTTACGAAATCGAACATGCAGTTATGATGTATGGTTCCAATACTGTAACCGACAGATGAGGTACAATTTAACGAGTAAATGGATTGTAATATTTTTCTTATACATGTATATTACGGCGACACGGTAATTAATATTTAATTTTGTCATACAAACAACTAATTATTACCTGTAATCGGTAAAAACGTTTTATACAGAGTCCAATATCCGTTTTATATCCACTGTTTTTAGATAGCATTAATTTCAATTTAATTTTCAATAAATAAAATTAATTCAGATTTCATAATTTTTAAATTAATGAAATAACTACCGAATATAGTTTTTAATCAAAGTATTGTGATCTGTTTATAAGAATCGACTTTATTGGAAGAAATATGTTTTCTTATCCAAGCATTATTATACAAGATCAGCTTTATTACAGCAGGTGTTCTTGGCATTTTTTAAAATTCATATCGCCCCCCCCCCCCCCCCCACATAAATTATCGTCAATAAGTTTATATATAAACGCACGCACCTACTGGGGGATGGCATGGAATTAACACTGTAATTCAAGATGCAATGTCGTTTTATAATAAGTCACGTCTACTTTCAAAAATATTTTCCGGCCGTTTTTGACGCCTCCCATGAAATTATCACTGCCAAAACCGAAGGTTCGAGAAATGTCAATTAAATTATTCTACCTTATCTTACTTTCACATTGCCGCACCAGCTGCAGGCTCTCTATGGTATAGTCTGTGTCACGAGCGAGCACACTTTATTGATAGTTGGGAAAGCAGTCATGTTTAAGCTGTTTCCATGACTGCAGCGGTGCATCCTCCATCCCCCCCCCCCCCCTCAACACAGCACAAATGTTTATTACATAAAGAACTCGGCTGACTGTCGATCTGGCCAGTACGCACACAAAAAAAAAATCTATCGTGGAGATAACTACACACAAGTCTACTTTCAGAACTACCGGAAAGTTTGCGAGAGAAGTTTGCAGCGAGGAACGAGAGGATTTTTGCCGAGTGTACGAGAGGCAGCGAAATGGCCAGCGTGGTGGAGTGCAGATATATAGGGGCGGTGGTGGTGGTGTTGAGAGGGGGTGGGGGAGGGAAGCTAGCCTGGTTTCGGAGCGGACTGCATTCCCGCTGGAGTGAAGTGGTCGGCCGTTAATCTCCATCCGCTGCACGCAGCAGCAGCGCCGGGATTTGTTTTATGGCCGTGGCGACCGACCAAACGCGCTCTGACGTCACAGCGCAGCGACGAGAGCGCATACCCCCACCCCCCCGTCCCGGGCCCGACGTAACGGAAATATCAAAGCTGTGTTCGAAATCGCCAGCTAAGAGCCCTTATCCGTTTCGTGCCCTTGAAAAGTGAATCCCCGATGTGACGTCACATTGCTGCTGTCCGAATTCAAAGCAAGGGCACTTTATGCACCCTAGAATGTCCCCTTCGGCCAAGGGCACGAGCAACTTGCTCTTCTCGAGCCCTAGATAGTTTTCGATTCGCAATTGTTTGAAACGTTTATTTGTTTTGTGTTTGTTTTGTTTTTACAACTCTGCACGGCCGCAGTAAACACATGCAAACGTCCCAAAGACAAATGAAACTTTCATGGAGCGAAATTCTACACTGTGAAACTCGAAGTGGAAACGGAATACATGCGTCCGAATTCACTTAACTAATATATCTTTGGAAGGGAACAAGGACTCGTGAAACGGGGAGGGATCATGGGTAAGTGATAAAGGACCCATTGCACCGAAATCGAACACAACCTAAATTCTCACTGAGGGAAGTAAAACGAGTGTACGATCATTATTATTATCCCTACTAGAGTGAGTGAGTGAATGAAGAGAGATTTGGGCGGCTTGTAACATTGAGGTATTGAGAGCCGAATGAGGGTGAAGCGAGGTGAGTATGAAGCAGCGCCGGAATGCAAGGGACGGGGGAAACAAGGAGATTCCTGAGAACACCCGCCAATCAGCGGCATCGTCAGGAACTATTTCCTAGATACGAAAATCCGGGGGCGACCCCGTCGGGAGTCGAACCTGGTTCGCCTTGGTGGGAGGCAACTAGTCTGTCCACTACACCACCGCGACCCCTATTCCTACTCTAAGTTTCCGTTTAATGCCAGGGTCTGCTCCCACATTTATCCTAAGTTTAAACGTAGAACTACCCATAGGTACTAAACATTCGAACCTGGAACTTCGAGATTCAAAGGCGCCTAAAGCCGATATCACACATTATAGTAATGATGCTAACCAGTATCATGTGTGGGAACATTAAAAGAACTAGCGTATTTTAATATTGCTTCATTATAGTTGCCAGTTACACAAGCTCAACGTCAATATCTATGTTTAAACAGACGTATAAACAAAATACGGAAGCATCCGTTTTTGTTTCGTCAACTGGTTGCAAGTAGTGGATACAGTGAGCGCCGTAGCTCTGAAACTGCAATATGATTGGCTAGGTAAGAAATCTGGTATGGAAACTGCCATGACGTATATCATAATAGCTGGTATAATGACCGCTATGCCAGACCTTGCCCAAGCTTTTGCGGGACTTGGTACCATGCAATAAGGCCTTCGCAACGTGAAGCTACGGAAATAACCTGATATCCACGGCCAATCTGGAATCGAAACAGCAAATTGCGAACCCCCCCCCCCCCTCCAAAAAAAAATTGCTGACTATACTGAACCCCATTGTTGATGGACACGGCTGACCTGAAATTCACTGCGTTCTATAAGGATGTCAAACTAATGAAGGGGTTAATTTTAACCGATCAATGCCAAAAAGCGCGCGTATTTTTTTGTCAGTTACACATCCAAGAATCGTCGCTGGTATGTCGCCAGGCGGGCGGGTAATGACTGATAGCTGGCCTGAACCAAGGAAGATTTATTCTATACATCCTCGTCGGCCTAAACCACCCCCCCCCCCCCTTTTCCGTCCTCAAAAACATTCATCAGGAGTCAGCAGCAGCGGATTATTGCACTAACTTTCTGCTGATCTCCCTCGGCGCCATTAAAATGTGCAACTGTATACTGGTCAGGCAAATTCCAAGGCTAAACTATACAGCTTGGGACTGGTCTCCTCTCCACACGGCGATGTATACGGAGTTGATGATACGCTCCAGCATGTGCTTCTGGAATGTGTGAAGATTGAAGATACACGAAAATGGTTGCAGGAAGTGATAGACCAAAAAGGATTGCTATTCGAGGTGGGAAGAATAATGGCAGATAAAGAACTGCACCGACTGGGGCAATTTTGCTACCAGAGTTGGGAAAAGACTGGGAAGGATATGATCGGTAGCAGCTGACATTCCGATGACCTACGAGGGAGTGCTCAGGTAAAGGCTTGATGTACAACGTCTGAGCTTTACTGAATGGCGAGGAGGGCAGGTTTTATTGAGAAAACCGGCGAAAAGCCGTGTGAGAATTAATAAAGGCGCAAGTCACGAAGACCAGAATAGGAGAAAGTTCCGCGCACTGTCTTACCCCACTGAGTACAGTTGCAATGCGGGAGGATGGAGGGTTTGGTGACCTCAGGCCGTGTAACCTGATCACCCTCGGTGCAACCCGACATGTGAATTAGATCCTGAGCCAGGAGGCCGATCACTGTAAATAGCACAGCAACCAGAGGGTCGGCAGTCTGCGATAGCCACCCATACTTTAATGTTAGAAGTTTTTATTCATGTATATATATGTTATATTTTACTCAGTTTGGTTTGCACACAATTCCAGGGCCCTATTCAAAACGTTGTTGCCGTATATAATCATAGAGGTTAATTAAACCTTGTTTGCAGCAGTTTGAACAGGACACACCTTCCCACCGTATTTCCCATCGGGTTACGACACATAAAACCGAGGGCAGTGCCAGTATCAGGTTCGCCGCAACTACCACCGCCCACCCAAGTAATACTGGGAGGGTCACGAGAGAACATACGCTGCTCTGCAACTCCTTTGCAACTCGAGTGCTGTGTTGAGAGCTGTGGCAAACCATAAATTACTAATACAGTTTATTAATCCTCTCCACGCTTCGTCGTAACAAGGCGAGGGCGCAGTCCACCACCCCTCCCACCAACACACTTTCCCGAATAACCGACCACCATTACTCCTCCCCAAGGCCACAACCCGCAGAGGTGGCAGTTCACAACAAATTTATAGCGTTTAATTTTTTTTTAAGAGATTAAAATTCTGCTAGAGGAACGCCAGAAGACCAAACAGGCTTTTAATACACTGCTCGAAAAATAAAGAGGGGCATGATTTCGGTCGACTGTATCTTTTAACCAGGCAATGTTTAATCTATGATTGCTGTTTGGTCGTGTTCCGAAATGGTGCCCAAACGCAGGCAAACTATGAAGGTAACCATCGTAGTTATTTCTTCTACGATATTGTTAAATTGTATTATGTCAACACTAAAGTGGTAGATCAATAAGGCACATAGTTTTACATCAACATCTAGTGTCTGTAAGTGACAAGCTCTCTGTTCGTACAGCTTTTGTACGTTCAGTCAGTCCAAATGCGGTATTCAGGCGGAAACTGTTCGTGCAATCTCACTGTTGTAGGAAGGATGGACTATCGGTGTAGTGGCCGCAGAACTCAATATGGCGAAATCTGTTTTAGGTATGGCGTAGAATCTATTCAGCGAAACAGGAATGTACACTACGAGACTTATGCTAGGGTAAAAAAAGGAAACCGTAGGCCAGAGACAACCAAATGTGGCCAACTGTGCACTTTCGGCGGCGCAGTGCTATATTTGCTCGGGACGACCAAAATATCCGAGGACAGCAACTGGTGCAAATGTCAGTGACCAAACCGTTTACAGCAGACTTAGAAGCAGGCTGAAGGTCACGAAAGCCTCAACTGACAGCGATTAGCCCCTCGTGAGGACCGAGATTTGCACACGCACATAGGAACAGGCAACTCCGACAGTGGCGCAATGTGATGTACACAGGTGAATCGCGCTTTCGCCTAACGCAGTGTGATGGACGTATGCGGGTGTACCGTTGCCGCGGAGAGTAGTACACAGACGCAGCAGTCTAGGAACGGGACATGTTTGGTGCTGGGTCTGTCATGGTGCGACGTGGCATCACTATCCAAGGCCGAACGGATCGTGTGGTGATCCGATACGGACTTATTGCTGCCAAGCACACAAAGGAAATTTTACTCCAGCATGTTATGATCGTATCATCGGGGATGAAGCCCCAGTTTGTGCTGTTACAAGACAAAGCAAGAGTGGATATATCAGCCGCCCTCAGAGCTGCCCTACAGGAACTCCAGATTCAAGCCATGGGTTGCCCACTATGAGTCCCGGCATCAGTCCCGCTAAGCACTTATGCGAAAAGCTATACAAACGAGTCTGACGTCATCCTTGGGCCCCTCGGACAATTCATGACCTTGCTAATTCTCTCGTCGACGAATGGGAGTATGTCGCGCAAGAGGAGGTGCCTCAATTGATCAGATGTGTGCATCGAAGGACTTATGCTGTCATATATGAGCACATGAAGACCATGCAATATAATGAAGGGTTTCCTTAAATTTCACATGATGGGGACGGATTACACTTTGGTTTAGGACATAGTGTATAATGTCCGCTTGTTACATCCATATGTTCATTGAGACAGACAATATGTGTACTACTGTTAGGTAAAAGTCTGAATGGTCTACTGATACCTAATATATCACTGTGTACACAATTCGTGCAAAAATATGTCTGGGTTTCGAAGAAACAACCCCTATGGAAAATCCGTTTTTTTTTTCCAGCAATTAGCACCACGGATGTTAACTCCGAATATTGAATGAATATTAACTGTTGAAAATATCACTCCTACTAACCTACCTAACCACATTAAAAATCAGCGTAAACGGAGGTGTGTACGAAAATGTAATTATTGTTTACTTAAATTAAGGTAGCACAAAAGTGCACTTTTGTCATGCTCTTGTAGGCACAGAGATGCATTTTTTATTTTTAATAAGTTTTAAATAAGTTAAGATAATCACCCCCTTGCAAAATCTTTTGGACAGTATCTGAACTGAAGAACCTATATTAACGAATACGTATAGGCCTACACTACAACAAATGGGGCGGATAAAGACTATGCAAAACAACGCATCTAAGTACAAATTAAAAAACAAAAGAATTAGAATTGATACACGGTAATTTTTATTTTCAAAAAATTGTTCTGAAATGGGTAATATTAAAAAGTCTAAAGTACGCGAGAATACCGGTAATAAACAGTGAAATACGCACGATTAATATTCGCCGCACGGCAGTGTAACATCGTTACAGAGAACGTCGCTGAACACAAAAAATAAGTATAATGAGGAATTCTTTGGAAAGGAACCGGGGGATGGGGTGTAAAGAGGAAGAGAATTGCGCGTTAATTCTGCAACTGCCTCCGATGTCGGGAAGTTGTACGGTTCGTTAGAGACAAAACTCGACTGGACTGTAATTCCTTTTTCGCCCCGCCTCCCACCACTAAACCCCCCCCCCCCCTTCCCAACTTCTCTTTTCCCGCTCGAGAACGGGCAATATTTCAGGGGGGTTACATGGTCCTCGACGACTCATCTGCCACATGGGTAGTGACTATGATAGAGGGGGATGGAGCCAGAGAGTTGGTTGGGAAAAGGGAAGTGAGATGCACCGCGGGGGGCGCTTTTAAAATTCAGCGCAAGTGCAGCGTGGGAGAACGAGGCAAGCGATTCGTTTGTTCTTCTGCGATGGCGTGGGGGTGAGGAATGGAGGAAGAAGAATCCGCGGCCTAGTGTGATTTCCTTTTGAGGGCGCAAAGGAATAACGCCAACGAAGCTTCAAAGAGCCCTAACTTCTTTCCCGATTATGTTAGCAAGCAGCGAATCAAAGGAGACTTGACTTCGCAGTTCCACATCCTTTTCCCCAGCAAAAGGAGTAACGGCATTATGGACGTTGCGTGAATACATTGCAACTTTTTTCGTGTCTGTAATTTTTTGGAGGACAAGTACTGTTATGCGCTCGCTTCACTTCATCTGTCCCTCGCGAGCAAGCAGAAGAGGACAGAATAGTGAGTGATATGATAGCGGATGGTGAGTCACGAAGGAATTTTTTAATGACAGGCGAGCGGTAATCCTACCAGAGCTTTAAGTTATATAAAGATGAGCCATCACGCATTCTGCCACATGGCCCCGTGGTATTCCTTTTGTGGCTCGCACGCTCCTGACCTTCAGCGGATAGAATTTCTGGAATATTCTGGTGTAATACCCTCGTTCTCAGTGCGATCCGGGGAGCGGGGAATGTTCCAGATCTGGTGACAGATTCTATATAAGCGCAACGGGCCTCCAAGCGCGGAGTTTATGTGAGAGTCGGGAAATTAGGCGATTAAGCGACCTTGAGAGATAGACGAGCCAGAAGAGCGACGATTGCGAGGGAAGTGACCAGCGGGAGTAAAATCTGAGACTACGACGATCAGTGCAGTGAAGGGTGCGACTGGCAGGCAGGAATATTGAGCTGGACGCGCGAGTGTACAAGACATTTGAAATGATGGCAACAAACAGACTGAATGTGTGTTACTGATGAGTGTGGGTTAATTTACTAACCGAATAGAGACACTGAGAAGAACTTTAATTAGAGTTGAGATAGACATTAAATATTGTGCTCAGTGAGCATAAAGAGTAATAGTGGAGATATATTAATGCTGTAAATAAAAGCCATGTAAATAAATTATAAATCTAATTTAGTTCCTTTATTTAGATTATGACCTCTATCCTTCTTGAACTTTGATACGCCCCTTTGGTGTCTTGAGGAATACGAAACACACAAAATAAATACATAGCACCTCAGTTCAGTAATACATTTACGATACCAACATAGCGGATTGAGAATCATGTTATTCGGAACAAGGGCTGTGAAGTCTGACAAAATATGACGTCAACATGTCGGACGTATACAGATAGATTCTCCCTGAATAATTTTAAGACTGTGTACCGGGGGAAAAAAAGGAGAAAAAAAAAAAAAAAAGGAAAAGGTGCCTTCATATTAACAGAACAGTTGCCAGCTCATGCTAGTGTGTGTGCTTTCTATAAACGGCAGTTGAAGTGTGTGTGTTTTATGAAACATTAGACATCATCATTGCACAGTTTCAAGAGCGATTTTAGACAATGAAGAGTTATTGAATGCAGTATCTAGTGTGGAAGCATTTACCTTGAAAGAGCTGTATTTTGTAGCACAATTAGGCAAGTAAATTAAATTAAAAAATGTTTTTATACGAACATTGATCAACAAGTAACTTTTAAGTAAATTAATGTTTGTAAATATTATAATTAACTACAATTCGCAATTTCAATATATATAATTTTACATAATGCATCTGTGGTTTAATCAACTTATTTAATATTAAATTATTTTTTCCCCAATATGTGATTGCATATATGTATCTAAAGAGTCGACATTCAGAGTTATACAAAATAATACACTTTCTGCATGCAATTTAAGGTGAATTGCTGGGTATTGTTTTGGTAGTGCTATTTTTGGAATTTTAGGTGATCGTTTCATTAAGCATTACATTTATTCACATTTGTTAAGTATAAGGCCCGAGATTAAGGTGCCAGAGGTCGTGGTTTCGATACTGGGAATGTTGTGGATATTAATGATGTTCTATGTAATGAGGTTTTGTTGAACATGTAAGCCAGCCATTAAAATTATCTTTACTGTAAAAATGTTATCCTTCGGTTTTGCTTAGTATTGAATGTGTGACATATGTTGTATGTATATAATGTTCATACAACTTCTATGTTTGTATTTACACGCATAAAACTCCCCTCAGAAGAGGAAATGGTAGTTGAAGAGATTTATTTCTGCAAGACTGGAGGAAGGCAAAATTAGATCATCTTTACAAATACAGAGAGTCTTTCAAGGAAAGTTATGAACTGTTTGCAACAGTCGAAACATTTGGCTGTAGTACTGCAGCTTGTGAATCTACATTTTCAACACTCGCCAACATTAATCTTTATTTAGAGTTTCTCCGACTCATCGTAGGATGGAAGATTTGGTATTGAGAAACAAAGAACAGAGAATTTACATATTGATATAGTTTTAAGGAACTTCAATGAAAAAAGAGAAAATTACAATAAACTACAGAGGTTTTTAAAATGTAGAATTTAAAAGCTCGATCAGTTACACTGTAGACTATGCTGTTAGTTAAATAATAACTTTAATTCAGTGTCGACAAAAATGCTGCAAATAATAATAAAAGTGTAAAAACATATTTCTTTAGATTTCAGTCAAAGCAGAAAGAGGCAAGTTTGAGTAATATAATTCGCATGTTATTGATAATTTTTTACTTGTAATGTGTGTGTGTGTGTGTGTGTGTGTAATGTTTTTTTATTTCTAATATGTGTGTACAGCAATAACCCAATTTTTGCCCTGGGACGCAGTGAAAATATGTAATGGAATTAAATGAAGTAATGTTATGGACGTGTTACTAAGCATTATAATCAAACATAGATACAATTCTGGAAGTATTAATTATTTTACAATAATCAATAAAAATTTAGATTTACTGAAGAATTTCAATGGTACTATTTTGTGGTAAATATTTTACCGTCCTTATAAAAAATCCTGCCCCCCCCCCCCTTCTCCACCGTCCATTTGTCAAGCTGGCTGCGGCCCTACTGCACTAGTAATGATTTGATGTAAACCATCTCAATCTGTGTATAATCCTTTAAAAGAATTCCAAGTTTTATTTTTCTCAGGTTAATAACAATCTATCCCAAATAATAATTTGTAACCTCCCTTCCAAACTGGTATGCCTACAGCACCATTCTCTACAGCAGTAGTGCATTCTTATGAAAGGCATAAGAAGCTAGAATTCCACACATTTTTGTACACATTATATACGAGATTTACTTATATTTGCAGTATCACATGGATATCGCACAAGCATTAGATTTGGTTTGTGTGTTGGATTGCATTTCTTGGCAGCGTATCGATAGAAGTGTTTATACACGTATATACTAGTTCTTATACACAATTCTTACAAATGACTTTTAACCTGACTTTACTGACGGTAATACTACAGTGAGTTGACCCCTTGTCAACTTCAATATAACGAAAGCAAAACCGAATAGAAGAATTCTTTGGCTCGTAATACTGTCTATTCACTAGATGTTGCACATGTTTCTTCACAAAATACTATTACTTCGGTTTGAAAAATCAATTTGACCAGTAACTATCTTATGCCCCAACCGCTGGAAACTCCCTTAGACAAACAAAGGTATCACAAGTGTTTTAAAGCTTACCTGCTCGTCTCGGCCACCAGAAAGAACATCATGATAGATGAATAAATTTAACAGCCTATGCTGATGCTCACAATTTATGGTTCTGACGAAAATGCCTCACCTGAAACAAAAAGAGATACCAACATTGTAGAGTTGCTAGTGACCACACAAAAAAAAAGACAATTATTTAAACAGTTAAGATTTGTTTCGAAAAAAAGACAAATTCAGTTTTAAAAATGGATATAGGTTAGGGTATATTTAAAACGGTTTATACTTTATAGCTACACTCATTTATTTGCACACACGAAGATTTAAAGTTGTCGGGAGTAATGAAGTGGCTTGAATAGCATTCTAGTCGTCTCAATATTATGGTCTACCCAACAATTCTGCTCCAATTTTCTCCTATTGTGGGCAACAACTCGAAAAAGTTGATAACGCGACGTGAAACATGCCGCTTCTTCCAACATATTTACGACGGAAAACTAATTTTATCCCAAACCTGGAATGTGTGCTATTTGAATGCACACCCCAATTACACGACGATATCCACGCAGTTTGGTACAGAAAGAGAACTAAACGCATACGTACGCGAAATAAAGCAACATCGCGTACAAACGAATAGCCACGAATACGTAAACTTCACCAGACTTGCCACAAACAACAGACCGAAATATGGATCACAGAACAAATCCTAGACGTGATAACACAGGTGAACAGTAACTAAATTAAAAAGCGCAGAAAACCATAAAATAAGAATGAGTAAGATGGATATAACTACACACAATCAAGCGATTGAGGAAATACGGGTGGTCAAACTGACACACCGTGTTATTATGGCACATTCCAGGCTACCACATGTTGCCACGTTGTATCAGATGGATTCCTAAGGCAAGCCTCGAGTATAGAATGGTTTTGATGCACTTTGTATCTCGCCGCCGGTATGGAGATTGGAGTACGAAAGGTTATGGATGACAAGTGCAGATATAAGTATGCATTGTTAACAGATATCCAATTTTCCACGTCTGGCATTTTTTTTTTTTTTTCCAGGGAAGTTGAAAACCAAACATCCACTAGTTTTTACTTTTGTCCAACTAAATTGTTACAATTTTTCGAACCCTATGACCACAGCAAAGTTGTTTAAGGCATGGAGGTCTTAATTACATAAAAAATATAGTAATGATTTCCTAATTTATTTATGCCATGAAATAAATATTCCAAACTCCTATCTTAACTTTAATAACTATCACTTGCTATTTACAGCTAATATTTACATCACCGTCCATCACCTACCATAAATTATTACTACAATAAAATTGTTAACATCAGTTTATTAACTACTGAATTAGGGGCCTACTATTGAAATTTATATGTGAAATGTAACACCTCCAGTATTTACGAGCAAGCCTGTGTCACTCGTCTATCCAGTCCCACCTTGTTTATGCCCAGACATCAACACGTTTCCTGTCCGAAATGTTCTAGTGCGCTGCGAGCACTCCAGCACACAGTAGCCCTTCACTCGTCCGACCAGTTCTTTTCCTTCAAATCCCTCGATGTCCCTATCTTCGTTTGAAATTCAATTCGCCGCACTTCGCCAGATGGCTATCACAGGCTCGACTCTTCGGCTGCGGACATATTTATAGCGCAGGTACCCTGGCCCAGAGCCTTCATCACATATCTGGTGGCGCCGAGGGAGGCGACGACCAGAGGGTTCTTGCGCACGCTCTCTAGTTGTCGACTCCCAACAGGTTGGGGCAGTGACGCCAGCCTAGACCAGCTGTGAATCATTCTCCCTCTCCGGCCTGGCGACGAAAACGGTTGCTGGGTCCGCTTAGGGCAGAGACAAGTCGTGGTGACCCCCCCCCCCCACCTTCTCTCTATCATCCCAACCGAGACTTGCCGCGCGTATCACAGTGCCCGGCGCGGAAATCAGTCTGTAACAATTTTTTCAGAGAGAAAATAAATAATTAAAATTATTAAAAAGTTATTTTTTTTTGGGCGGGCTTCCCTGCGCAGTTTACTTTTAAAAAAACACAAAGTGGCATCTGCAGTTAATCCACATGCGTACACCGCGTGTAATAATATCGTGCGGTTACTTAACAAATTTACGAGAAATTAAACTTCCCGGGAATGCATATCGCAATACCTCCATATGTACAGGTATGACAGACAAAATAAATCGTACTAGGAATTCCCCTTACATACTGCATACACAGCTATGCCTTATACGGGACTCATGCCTGTTACACACGGTTCAATTTCTTGTACAAGTCAACTTGCATTGTGCGACTGACTAACTTGTTTTTGTTTGCAAGTGGCTCGCATGCTAGCAAGAATCGTTCAGAGACGGTTCTATCTTTCGTTTACCTTCTTGTGCAAGCCGTTTGTTTACATTTGCGTTTTATACGTTTATGTAGTTCCCATATATTTATTTATGCATTTTTTGTTAATTTGAGAGTAGAAAAAAAAACATTTTAATTCTGTATTAGTGATTTGTTTGGTTTGTAAAATATTTGTGTGTTATGGTGGAAATATGCGACTCACATACTGCAACATTCAAGTACTACCACCGTGTTTACAGCATATACATGGAACTTTAATACAAGAGGGTATTCACCCTCTTATACATGTTCGTCTGTATCAGGCTTTACGCACAGCTTTTCACCCCGCAAATGTGTGTTCCAGCCACGTGCTCCACGGAAGGTGACTTGGCGACGTCCTTCAAGGCCGTGCACAAGGACATCAAAGTAGGACTGTAGGACCGCAGCATCATCGCTTAATGCTTGACAAACCGCGCGCAGATAACTATAGGAAAGACGTGTTTCACAGTTATAACATATGGGACATATCTCGCGTTCAGGACCAGTGTACTGCAACAACTATGAAGATATACAATGAGAAGGTGGTCATTAAATTCGAACTTCAAACTAAATAATGTCTGCAGATCGACTGCTTAGACTCCCTCGTCGGTACGAATACAAAACTATGTCTACGTGGAAACACCAAGAAGTAAAGAGAAAATACGAGCTGGTGGGAAATATCTAAGGTCTTGATCGGCGTTAGTTGCAAACCGTTTGGAAATCCAGTCTACAGGAAGGCGAATGGGCAGCCAACAACCATTCCTGAAAGACCACTGACGCTATTATTTAGCGCAACTAACTTATGTATAGGCAATTCATGGTAAAGTGAGCACTTTTGAAAATCCTCTCCTTTGAAATAACAGTTTTATTTTAGCCTTAAACGTTAACTCCCGAGTGCGGTAGAGAATACACACTGTTTATTACTTACAAGGAAATATTTATTTTAAAAGGTGGTTAAAAGATAAGTAATGCCTCAAAAGTGATCACTTTACCTTGAATAGACTATAGAGGGTTTCAATATCCATTGAAAAACATTTTTCTATTAATTCGCCATGAAATTATATAGCAATCTCACACGTGCCGTGAAAATTCCGGTCCGAATGAGAGGTCACATAAACGATGAAAGAAATTACTATGGAGGCGGGGCGGGGCTCAGTTCACACAGGCTCTTCTGTTCGTCTTCCTGCGTACGACAGAAGCAGCGACAATTCACTACCGGCCGGTCCACAGCAGCTCTGGTAAAGGGGGGGGGGGTGCGGGGAGCGCCTAGCACTGTATAAGGCTATAATCTGCGCGGGCGCACCTGCCGACAGCTCTGGTAATTCACCCTGCGCAGTAACATGTTCCGCCGGCCAGGGAACAAAGAATCTTGGGAGGGGGAAAGGACGGAGAAAAAAAAATCTGGAACGTTCCCGGCTTCCAACCAGTGGTGGAGCAGGGGCGTGGGTGGGGGCGCTTTTGTTTCCCCCTCCCAAGTGCTCATTAATAATGCTGGGACTTGTTTGCGGGTAAACCCATCCTGGCAGGCGATGAAGTGGAAAGGGGAAGGGGGGGGGGTGAGCTCCACAAAACGCGCTCTGGCTGGCGCCAACGCCCCAGGCCCCGAGACGCGGGTTAGCGCCAGCGCCGAAGAGGCAGAGCGGGGGGTGAAGAAGGGAGGCGGACGCCCCAAGCAGTGGTTGGGGAGAACGGGAATGCGCCGGGTTACTCGAGGATTCCCTGGTGGCAGGCGTAGCGCCGTGAGGTGAGGGAGGGCTGTTGGAACGACGATGTTGCAATGGAGGTTCGCGAAACCAGAGGCAAGTAGCCCCTACACCTGGCGCCCAGTCCGGGAACCTCTCGCCCGATACGGGCGTCGCAACATGTGTTACTCGAAAGGCGTGCACGGAAAACACGACGTCTGGCGGCGAGATGCGCCGGAAGCCAATAGCAGCAATAATTCGAGGCGGAACACGGCACGCTTGCCAGTACTTGTGACGTTTCGACATAGTTTTCCTTACAATATCACGGCCTTAAATATACATTATTACGTCTGGGTTTTTTTTTTCACTACATAAAAATCGATGAATATACACGTAACCATATTAAAACTTTTTTTTTCGTTATGTCAATGGCAAAATAAAAACCATTTGGCCCATCGACGACAGCTTTTACAATAGAATCCGTCGATGACTGCAAATATAATCAATGAAGGCATCAGCTGTTATTCCACGTTATATTGATATCGATCTTGTGTACGTTTTACAACTAGTAACAAAACGCAAATAAATCGGAAATATTTTATTCCGAATGGAACACCATGCGTTACAAATAGCGTTGCAAATCGAGGAGTAACACGCTGCCGTACTAGGGCTCTTTAAATATTGCGATAAGCGTAATGTTACAATTTCTCGAAGTCAGGGAGTGGGCTGAGCCAGGTTCTTTAAGGAATGGAGGTACTAAATAAAATTGTTAATAAATATTTCCTAGTTTACAATCACCTCAAAGAAATTAATGCAATCAAGTAACTAAAACCAGTCCCAATGAGCAGTGTATCAAAACTTACTCAATAATTCTTACAAATTATATGCCAGTGTTAGACAGTTCCATTATTTACAGTTAGGTCAGGTCCATCTCTCATTTTCATAGTTTTGCCTTAATTCAGTTTTTGCGGTTGCCATCTAGCTGAAGAGCGGTATTCTGGAAGTGTCTGGTGCAGCGTAGGATATCAACGAAAAAGACGGCGGACGAGAGGGGGCGTTACTGGACTACGGGCTACTGTACATTAGGGCGTCCAGAGCACTTTAGAACATTTCGGGCTAGCGGCGTGTTGACTGAATTAAGGTGGGACAGTAGGACTATTGTAAACATCGGAACTTCCAAACACGGGCACATAATTTGTAGAATATTTCAACGGGGATTTTGATGCGCTGTAGGCTATATTGGGACTGTTTTTTTTTTTTTTTTTTTTTTTTTGAGGTAATGAGATCTCCATCCCTGGCTAAGCCCACAGACTGAGAAATAGTACCACTATTACGCCTTGCGCAATGTGCGCATCGGGAGTTTGCCAGTGAAACGTCGCCTTTCGAAATGCAAACAATGCTTAAACAATATTTCTGTTAGAAGTGGCAAAATATTTTACACTAGCCGAAACCAGGTAAATTTATTGAACAATATTAATTAATATATGCGTAATCAATATGTATGTAAAGAACCCTGGGAAACATTTTTAGGGAATGATATTAAGACTGCAAGTAGCGGGACATATCATACATTAACAATCATGGAAATTTGGACATGACAAAAATACCAAGGACGTAAGCAAAATTGGCAATAAATGTGTCAAAAAAAATCCTGAACACTTACATATAATCGACAAACTGCAAAAAAAATAAAGTACAGCACATTTAGATTGAATAAAATGATGCATAAGATAACTGATATAACCAAAACATTATAATGATACAGAGAGGATGAGATAAAATTTTAAATACTTTGGACTAAATACTGTAAACTAATTATTTTTAGCATCGTATCAATTCATTAGTTAATGTTTAAATTTTCCTGATTCTTTAATTATTCCTACTTACATTTTACAATAAATAAATGCAATTAAATGAACGACGATGAAATTCATCATGCGCTTGATAAATAAAGATGTTCTCGTATTAATAAAAATATATTTAGCGATTGTTCGTTGCAGGTCTGACAGATTGTGTTGGTATTTGAAGCGGTATGAGCTGCCAAACAACCCTGCAGTACCTACTATTTCCAGCGTGCAGTCGCATGTAATATAGCCTAGTCACTCGGTTCTTAACCACTCTGCTTCCATTCCGAGCGCTCGAGTCGCACCGAAGCAGACCAGAGTGGTTCCAGCAAACCGGAACAGTGTACCGTTCGGCAAAACACCACTCGACTATAGGCTGTTCACGGTAACGTTAGCACTTTTTAAGGACCTTCTAAATTTTTCCTTTCATCCAGTTCCCATCTTCCTGCTGCTTTTTACTGTAAGCATTGCAATGTAACCAATCAACCGAGTGTATACATTTCACCGCCCTCAAAATTTAATGCCTGAGGCTGTATAAGATATATTTATTAGTAGTTAATGCCTGTTGGGAGGGCCTTAAAAAGTGCTCACTTTATCGTGAACAGACTAAAGCTACTCGCATGCAACTGAAAACTCCAGTATAAGACCCCTGGCGAAACCCTCAAACCGTGTTTCTACTCCCGTCACTTTAACTTAGTCTTGTTACCTTGTCCCTTCTCTTCTCTTGGCCAGATATAATATTATTCTTGTCTATTTGTGATGGTCAATTAATATGAAAGTAATTGGCCCTGGCCGAACTTTAATTAAATTAGTCTTCTTTCTTAATTCTATTGCGTCTTATTCCCGTCCATACTTCCAGCCTGTTTCTTAAATTGAGTCTATAATAAATCGTTTTCTTGGGCTAAGCAAAGTTACCAACCTACCAACCTCGAGTCGCCCATCGAGAGAAGGTGGGCGTGTTTGTGTTTTTCTTCCTTTACGAGGCACGCCGACTGAGAAACACATTTACGTACTTTTTTTTCCTCCGCCCTTCTTCCATGATTTCTCGGGAGATTCTCATCACCAAGCGGCCGACGAGGGGACTATTTCCTGCGAGAACGCTGCCTGCCGTCCCTTTCTCCCAGGGCTCGCTGCAATTTGTCGGGGCCGACGAGATGGATAAGACGTTGTATGGAGCGTGGTAAGAGAAGAATGGGGGAGGGGGATCACCCACGGTCGACGTCCCCCAGGGATGCGGCCCGCGTCTGCCCGGCTCAGATTTCGGCTGCCAGCTCCGGCGAGAGATGGAAAAAGAGAATAACCACTATCTGAGTGGCGACAGGTCGCGTTCTTCGTTCTGGAAACTAGGGATGAGCTAAACAGTTATATTACGATAACAATTAAAAGAGTTTTCGTTATTTGTGGATAACCGGTTATTTAATCAGTTCATGCGTAACTGTTATGTCATATTTTACTGTCCTACTTTTATGTTATAATAGAATCTGCTCTAATTTTTCTTAATATATGTTGGCACACACTGAATTCCGTATCATATGCTATGCAATTCTTAACATTTGCATAAAGAAAGTACAGAAATAACACTGACACTATATTTTTAAACGAATATAAATCATAATTTTTACATATAATGGAGAGTCGGAAAACTGTTTATAGTAACCTGACGTCACTTTAGACCAATACCTATACTAGAGATTTTAGTTTATATCTTTATTACAAGCAAACTTAAACTGGTGGTCGACGTATTTCGCTTTGTGATCTACCTGTGACAGCCTAATTGAGGGTAAAAAAACTGTAGGGTGTTTAACTTAAACATGTTTGCATAAATTACCTATTGTGCTCTTGAACGAAAATTTTTGCTTACACATGTTAGGCCTACATGATACAACTCCATCATTAACCAAAGTGAAAAACTTCCATATTTCACTTGTTTTACGCAGTTTCGATTTACATTGACGAAATTATTTCACAACACCGCACAAAAAACTACCCGAAAATGTAAAACATTTTCGTTGCCACATTGCTGAAACTCTGGAAATGCTAAACCGTTATTGAATAACTCAAAACGGTTTACAGAAACCGAACGGGATAGACACAGAAGACTCTAAGCCTGTATGCATATTAGCGTTACCTAGACAAGTGTAGAGGAGTTGGTAGTTGTGCCGGTAAGTTGTGCTAAAGGTTAACCCGTTATTGGTAACAGTTTTACTGGATTTGGGAGCAAGAACGGAACTGTTATCATATAACTTACGTTAAATAACGCTCATCCCTACAGAAACCTTCCAACGGACGGCGAACTCTGCGAGACGTTTATTACGCTAACAGCAGCCATCAGCTACACAATATGGGCGACGTCAAGCCTCACTGCAAGAAAGGACGTTAGTTTTTGCAAGAAGTAAAGGACGTCTGACTATGTTAAGTGAGGCTCCCTCCAATCCCCCTCCGTCGGGGGCCATATTGCATTCTTGTTTTTTTGGATAGCTTGTCTGTGCGTTTTAAAAAGGAAATTCCGCAAGTACCCCTATACCCAACTATAGGTAGGTCACGACGAACTGAGCAATTTTGAAAGCCCTGCCTAAAATCTAATTTTCTGCTCATTTTGTATCTTTTTATCATATGTAAAATTAGCACAGCTTCTAACACGCACTTTATACATGCACCAATCACGGGTAACTGTGAAATCTATGCAATCATTAAGAAAGTAAAACATATGAAGCAACATGCCAATTATTATTATTGTTAGATGGGACGCCAGAGGGGTGTATCAAAGTTCGTGAGGAATGACTGTCTTCTCTTAATAAAAAGTAAAGGAACTAAATTCAATGATTATACTTATTCTCAATGTTACAAACCGCCAAACATCTGTTATTTACCAGTCTGAGCATCCTATTAACTCTTGTTATTCTTATTGAGCACAATATTTATTGCTATCTCCATTTCAATTTTAAGTCTTTATAACAGTCTTTACTCTTGTTAATGTCCCTTAAACTGATCCCATTATTTCCACACGTTTAGTTAAAACTCTCTATTTCCATCGTCCCGAATGTCTTTTCACTCACGCATCCAATGCACAGTCCCACAGATCAGTCTCACTTCACTGCACACAAGCTCGCCGACGCACTCCTGCAGATCGCTACATCCGTCCCTCGCCGCTCCGGAATCGTCCAACTGTCGCTTAAGGTCGCACGAGACGCCAAAATCTCAGCTCTTAATCACTCACTCCCCAGAGGCCCGCACGTGGTATTTATACTTGAGGTAGGTGCCGTCTAGAACGTTCTCGGCGATCGAAGATGTTCTGGGAAAAGTAATGGCGATAACATTCCTGCAAGATAAATGGAGAATAAGTTTATCGGTTTGAGCGGCGGCGTCATTTATGATAGGCCGCTCGCTTCGTCTAACATTACAAACTTGACCTCCAGATCTCGGCGTCTTTCCACGCGAAAGAAACGCCAGGCAGCGACATGCAACATTATTTTAATCTGCATAAAAGAGACAGAACATATCTTTAATAAGTGCAGTGGCCAAGCTTTTAAAAGTTACACTTTAAATACATCAAGAGATGGAACTGATTTTCGTTTTTAGCAGCCAACTTACCCAGAAACATGCCAGTCGGTGGGCATGTTAAAATACATACTGCTAGTCAGTGATTATCTCAGAGTAGTTGTTTAATTAAGACCTCCATCCCTTAAAGAACCTGTCTCAGCCCACCGACATTGACACATTGTAACAATACGTTTTTGTATAAATTCCTAAATGACTGCCACTTACTGTTGCGAATTCTTATCACTAAATTTATTAAAACTGCTACTAACTCAGGCACAGAAGTTAAAAAAAAAAAAAAAAAAAAAAAAAAAAAAAAAAAAAAAAAAAAAAAATTGGTTTGGCTGTGTTGCGGACACGGCCGTTTGTTTTAAGTGAATACGTCTACGTGACGCGCTCGAACGCTTTGATGTTTTTTTTACGTTCCCGACACCGCTTCGCTCGAACACATGGGGGTTTTATGGGTATTACTGGAACGCTTTTGAGATGCTCTTTCCAACCGTATACGATTTCTGTACTTCGACTTGGCTTTTTGACGAGTATAGGCCGAAATTGTGTCAAGTTTTTTTTTTTTTTTTTTTTTTTTTTTACATTAAACTCGTACAATTTCACCATAACCACACCACAAAATTGTTTTATACACGCAATCGATTGATCTTGACGAGAGCTGTCGATAGAAACTTAAACGAGCGTCGTAGCTTCTCCTAGTCAAAGGTTGTAGCCTATGTACTACGCGGAAGCTATGAGACGCGGCCAAACGAACTCAAAATTGCCACACCCCCCCCCCCCCTCCAACAATCCCGGATGCTTCGCAGTCCTCACTCAATGTAACATATTCTTTGATAATTTAGCAATCGAGTTGTGTAATTGAATTTTGAATGTACACAATAGATTCGGAACTGCAATGCCAAACCGTATCCCTCGATTTTGTAATCACCGGATTTTCTGGATTGCCTCCCACTATGGTCGCAAATTTAAAGACGTATCCACGTTAAAAAGTTAGCTAGGCCCTAGAGTGATTCGCATCAACACATTTTTAATTGTAGCGAGTTTTCTTCAACGTCCCTACGCCAACAGGCTAAAAGGATACTCAAACAAGCAGACGAACTTTAAAACTGGAAAGCACACGCACCAACTCGACTGCTTCACTAAGGGCAATGCTAGTTGCAATTGTGCACTTTCTGCTTGTTAAGATACTGCGCTCTCATGACAACCAAAACTAGTTACAAGCAACTTTTTTGAGTGGTATTCTGCAAGGCATCTCTCATCGATAGCTACGCTGATTCTTTCAGCTTTATCCTGAAATCCAAAATCTGTTTCTTCGACGATATTTATTTTTGGGCTCTTTAGTTAGTAAAGTTTACGTAAGTTTAGTAAAAATCAATTGAAAATTGCATGAGTTTTGCATTACAATTTCGTATCGTGTTTGCCTCAGAGCGTTAACTCTGGCGAAGGAGACATCTTTATTAGGAAGAATTTCCAACGAGTCGACAAAAAAATAAGTATGGCTGAGCACACTCTTGCACCAGAAAATTTGTTCCAGGCATTAGGAAAACGAGCACAACGAAAAAAAAAGTAAACTTCCAAGACAGGCGAAATTAAAGTAGCAGTTCACAGGGACATTAAGTGACCCGGAACACGGTATTTTCTCAGCTTTTAGCGTATTCTTCTGCTGAAAAGCACTGCCTCTTAATGAGTTTAAAATACTTTCCGTATTTAAAAAAAAGTGGGAGTGGAGAGAGAAGGGCGTTATGAAACCACGGCGGAGTGGCGACGTACTTAGGTTACAGTTTGAAACTAAACTACTTTGGAGGGTCCGAGGGAAGGCAAGTGAACTACGTACAGTAAAGACGCGGTAGGTAAAAAAAAAAAAAAAACACCAAAAGCTTCGGGGAGGTCTGTCGAGAAGGGGAGTCCCAGTTGGCTACGCAGCCCGGGAGAAATTGGAGATGAATTTGTAAGCGAGCGGCCTGGCAGAGACAGCTGCTGCGAGAGAGTGGGCGCGTATGGCTCCTTGAGGAGATGGAGGGGGGAGGGGGTTAGGGCTGAGGGGTCCTTAGGGAAGAAGGGCCATGAATGATGGGCGGTCCTCGGGAAGGATGCTGGGATACCTCCCATTATCCACCGCCTCACAAACCTACTGAACCGAGGGTTTAAAACTTAAAGAGTAAACATATGGGTAGAGGAACGATGGCTATACCAATGCATACAAAAACGCGTGTTCAACATGTATTACGTGAATTCAGGCTGGAAATTCGCGGGCGTTGAAAATTATCTACGTAAAAGTACATAAATACGTGTGGAAAATTACAGGCTTCCCTTTTTATATTGTTACAATTTCTCCCTCGAAATTTAGTGGGCTAAACCCAGTTCGTTACAGGATGGAGGTCTTAATTAAATAATAAGAGTAAATTATAATTCCCTAATTTTATTTACAATCAAATTCATCATCTCACAATTAATTTATATCACTTACTGTTTACAACTAACGACTCCAATTAATACAATTTATAATTACCACAAAGAAATCGATGAAATTAAATAATAAAAAATCAGTCCCAATAGACAGTGTATCAACCTATTCATTTATTTTATAAATTATGCATCCATATTTGAAAGTTCCAATATTTATACTAAAATCCGTATTACATGTCCATTCAGCCCCACCTCAGTTCAGTCCATGTCCCACCAGTCCGCAACGTTCTAGAGTTCCGAGCGCCCTCACGCACAGTAAACTTCACTCGTCAGTTTCACAACCTCCCGTCCATTCACAACATGAACACCTCGTCCACGTCGCACTGGACATATCTTCGCACCCGCACTCAGCCAGATGGCTTTCGCCAAAGACTGCCCGCAGTCCCGCTGTGACTTGTATTTATATGTCGTAGGCAGTCATCCAGAAATTTCGCTATATCCCGAGTTGCACCGAGTGTCCTAATTCCCAGAATATTCCTGCGCCACCTGTCGGCTTCTTCAGCGGGGGGAGGAGGGGCTGTGACGCAAGCGCAAGTCTCGCTGCTGTCAGATATTTATGGGCTTCCCAGAAACGGGGAAAACCAGGCAGCGAGCGCGTCATTCCAGGAAGAGGGAAGGATCGAGGTAGGTTAACCCCCTCCAGCTTCGGACAGCCTCCCGGCGCCAGCTGCAGCGTGTAACAATACATAGAATTGCAGCCAAATGCACAGCAGTACATCAACATTTCCGAAAGATGGCATCGAACACGCCTTTCTGCCGCCAAAACCTATATAAACAATGTTGTCAAGCCATAATGTTTCCATAAGTCAGCTGGTTTTGCCGGCTGCCATGTTGAACACACTTCTGTGACGTCATGCTCCCTATGTCCATGTATTTGCTCTAAAGTTCAAACCAACAAGCCCCGTCGCCAAGAACGCTCTCCACTTCCCAACCTCCCTCCAGTAGCAAAACACGGACGACTGCGAAACCGTAGGTCAGGGCTTTCATCTCAACAGTCACTTCGCTGCGCGTCTACATTAAGCTTCTGCACTCTACTGTGTGTGCACTGAAGAGTGAAAGTTTAGACCCATTCAGTTCCATTCCACAAACTTTCGAGAGGAATAGTTTAATTAAAGGCTGTGAGTGGTGTGTGTGCTTTCTTATTCCCTTCAGTAGTTTCGGAATGGGTAGAATAGGTAAAAATAAAATATTGTGATGGAATAGCATAGATTCAATTCTTTACTGATCATTTACTAATTCAACGTGAATCTGTTTGTAAATTGGACAGACAAAAAAAATTGTAATACGCCGACTGTTTATTTGCGTATTTAAATTCACATACTAAATAATCCCAGAATTAAATCCTCCCCCCCCCCCCCAGACATACGCCGCAGCCCGTCATAAAAACTGGCTGGGTAAATTATTTTTAGTACCGGTATTTCGTCTATTAAGTGGCGGTATCCTTGTCATCTTGTGTTTTGATCTATTTATAACTTAATGTTGAGATTTAATATTATAATTCAAACAATATTACATACAAAACTACTCTACAGGATTCCTGAAACCAGAATTGTCTCATTTCATTCCGCATTTTCTTTTGTCAGACTGGAAAAGAATATATAATGAAAATCATTACTGTTGCAAATGCAACAAAATCACGTGAAAATACTGCAGACTTAAAAATGCCTGTTAAAATATTCCTTATGTCCTGAGCCCTGGTTTTCAAATATTTGATCTGAAATGTAAGCTACGGTGGAACTAAAGTAAATCCACGTGTTACATTAAAATTAGTTACGTCGCAGAGACCAGTCGATGCCGATCGCAAATTACCGGCCTCGTAAAATGTTAAGAATATGGACGCGTGGTATATTGTCAGATCCGAGCATAGTTGCAATCTAACCCCAAGCACTGCGTGTTTCTAATTTCAACGTTTCCAGTTGCTATCTTCAGAAGCCATGTTGTACTGTACTTTTGAGGTCTTAATCGTCATGGTGTAGCTCCGATCAACAAAAAAAAAACAGTTGAGATGGTACGAGAACCACCTATGGGATGACAAAAAATCTGTAATATTGCTACGGGGTAAAATACGTCACCATAAAATAGGAACGGGAATTCTGGGTTTGGTGGCATATTATGCCGGGTGACATTTATTACCAAGAAAGCCTGAAGGATAGGCAAACACCCCCCCCCCCTTTTTTTCTATTCTTACTCGCTTGGCGATTATCATACATGGATTTCGATAGGTGCACACAAAATGATGACGTGATCAAAGACTAACACTAAAGATCCCATACAGAGCCCCGGTAACAGCTGTTACGTTTACCCTCTTGCGGGGTAAGGGTTAACCCTTACGTCACCTGGTGGGTGGGATGATTGATAAAGGCTGTTCACGACAAAGTGAGCACTTTTCAAATCAACCGTAGAAAAAGTCACTAAGCCTGCATGCATATATTTCAACGCATGCCCTGAGTGACATACGCCCAGTAAAGTTGGTAACGATGGCTGGGAAGTAGTTCCACAATTTAACGTCGAATAAAAAGTGTTAGGTAACCATTTATGTTAATTATTTCTTTCGTTTTCTGTTTATTTTCTAATGCAACGAAGTGTAAAAAGGTGCAAATTTGTTAAATATTTTCTTTTCAAATAATTTCACAGTTTCACTTGGCCGGCGCATAATTAAAGTCTTACATAAGGCGGAAGAATACACAAAGTGCCTACAAGTAGATTGTAAGCAGGGCTTTCAAAAGTTCGATGAACGAAGCGGAGGAACAGAGGCTAAGATGAAAGCGACTGCGGGGCTGCTGTGGAGGAAGGCGAGTTAACCGACAAGTAGAGTCCAGAACATTCCGGACAGTAAAGACTCTTAACTGAAACAGGGTGGGAATGAATTGACATACATTGATTTTAAATTATACAATTTTACTAGTACTAAGTCGACGAGTGTGTTTTCTTTGCAGGGTTTGTAAATAAATTTAAAAATTATTATAAAATTGTTTATTTAAAACTCCCAACCTCTAAAAGAACCCTGACTAACCCACTGACTGAGATCTTAAAACGGTACGTTTATTTGCAATCAAGTGACAACACTATATTACTTGGCATAGAAATCAATACAATAATTAAATTAAAAATCAAAACTTGATACAGACAATTTGAATTATACAAATATACTAGAAATTTGGTTTTATAATGGTTCAGTTAAAAAGCAGAAATTATAAAATCCTCAATTCAGAACGTTAAAATATCTTGCTTAATTCTAACGACTCATTCCGCGAAGAACACACAAATCGTCTACGAATGTGACGGGGCCGCGCTGGCTGAGCGGTTGGCCTGCTCGCCTCCCACCAAAGCGAACTGGGTTCAATCCCCGGCCGGGTCACTCCCGGATTTTCGCACGTGAGAATCGTACCGGACGACGCCGCTGGACGGCGGGTTTTCTCGGGGATCTCCCGTTTCCCCCGCCCTTTCATTCCGGCGCTGCCCCATACTAACCTCAACCACCCTGATCGGTTCTCAAGACCTCGATGTTACAACCGCCCAAATCTCTTCACTCACTCACACTAATTTAACTTAAAAACTAACAGAACCGATCCCACCTTTGTAATTCACAGCTACTGTACATCTTGGCGGGGCCTTGGGACTTGCAAAAGCCCGCCATTACATGACGTTTCTCTGCTGGATGCTTGTTCCGGTTACTGAGGCGTTTCAAATATAAAAATCCCCGACAGCCCAACGAAACATAGTTTTAAACACCCGCACACGAACGCAAGGGGGGGGGGGGTGGCTGAAAAAGCAGGTTGGTGAATCGAGGGCTGGCCGGACCCACGACCCCCCAATTTCACAAGACGGATTTTACTAAACGAGCGCGAAATGTACAACTGTGATAACACTGTCTCCTCCAATTCCCGGTAAACCAGGGTGCACGTGCAAACGGCGAACTGCACACTGCAAGGCTACTCCCGTACACACCAACTTGCAAAACACAAGCATGTCCCCTGCCCCACTCGGCGAACGGAAGAAATTTTCAAACTACTGTCCTCGGGAAGGCAGAAAAATTCGAAACCGCGACAATATGACGGGTAACATCTGTGTCAACGCTATTTTTGTTTTTAACTGTGAATGCTAATTTACATACGCAGGCAAGAGCCGCAGATTATCTTCGTTCCCTTTTTTTCGCAAATTATTACTACTAACGCTACACAACATCTGTAACCGGCTCGGGCGGAAATAGGACATTTATGTACAGTCGCTATATTCCGGCACATCACACAAGGCAGTGTTTCGAAGACCCAGAAAATACGTATCTCGCCTTTCCATCGGCAGATGTATATTAGCCGAGTTTTATAATTCCAAAAAAGTTGTTCTTGCAAATTAAGTGGATACCTTAGAACGCCGTAGAACATGTATTAAACCTAAGTAAAGGCTGTTCACGATAACGTGAGCACTTTTGAAATTAACTTTAGAAAAATATCACTGCCCCTGCATGCATATATTTTAACGGGCGAACTCAGTGAGATGCGCCCAGTAAAGTTGGTAACGATGAATGGAAAGTAGTTTCACATCTTAACGTCGAATAAAAAGTGTCGGGTAACCATGTGTGTTGACAAATTATTTTTTTCTCTTTCTGTTTTTTTAATAAATCATCGTGGTGTAAAAATGAACAGATTTGCAGAACATTTTCTTTTGTAATAATTTCACAGTTGCACTTGACCGACGCGTGAATAAAGTGACGAGGCTCATGGCAATGTTAATTTTGTATATGGCGAAAGAATACACAATGTGCATACAAGTAGATCTTAAGCAGGGTTTTCAAAAGGGCTCATTTTACCGTGAACAGCCTATAACTGCATTTAAATCTGCAAGAGGGGCCGGTTATCATACGAGCATTTCAAAGATCAACTGTTTTTGGACTGTACTTTTGCCTGAACATACTGTTACGCGCCGACTGACAAGACGACGAGCGACTTCCATGTGCGGTCCGGTCCTGGAGAGGAAGGGGGGGGGCATCTCGACCCCCCCCCCCTCTCAGGCAAACCCGCTCGCCGGAGGAATGATTGACACCGGCGACCTGGCTGGCGTCACAGCTCCTCCTCCTCCTCCTTCCTGCTGGAGACGCCGACGAGTTTAGAGGATACGCAAGAATATTCTGGGAACTAGGACCCTCGGAGCAACGAGGCATTAAGAGAGATTCCTGAACGATGGGCCCACAACTCTATAAATATCGCAGCGGCCTCGGGGTCGAGCATCTTGAGTCTTGGTAGAAGCCTTCTGGCTGAGTGTAGTAACCGGAGAAAGTCAAGTGCGGCATGGCGTATCGGTGAAGAGAACGGTCGACGACGGGAGATTGCGAGAGACGACGGCGGACGAGGTGTTTGTGGTGTGAACGGACGAGGGTGAAGGCTACTGTGCGTGAGGGCGCTCGGAGAACTCTAGAACATTGCGGACTGGTGGCATCTGGATTGAACTGAGGTGGGGATCAATGAACATGTGATACGGGCTTTATTGTAAATATTGGAACTAATTCAACAGGTTTAAATAAACTGAATATTGAGACAGATGTTAACTATTTAGTTACATTAGTATCTTTGAGGTAATTGTAAACTGTATTGATTTGATTCATCAATTTAATATTAAGTGATTTAAATTTATTGTGGGGCATTGAGTCGAGACGATTTTTGGTTGTAATCATTTTTAATAAATTAGTAATGTGTAACTAACTCTTTTAATCAATATCGCTCTCCCTTAACGAACCTGGTTTAGTCCACTGACTATTATTGTAACAATACTGTTATCTGTCTATAGCCACACTTGTTTCTGTTTACAGCTTCTGTCATAACAGTAATTTTAAAGCATGTGTGTGTGTGTCTCTGGGGGTGTGTTTCGCCATAGACATTCATTTAAGATCTGAGTTTTTTTTGCCGCTTGGTAACTTTTAAAAGGCACGTTAACTTGACCGTAAACTTTTTAAAATTTTAAAAATAATTTTTTTTCAAATAAAGAACTGAACTTTTTATAATTTTTTTTATCGTGGACTTGCACAACACTGTTGGATAGATCTATCTACAGGTTCAAATGACTAAGAAAGACAATATTATTAAATTTAGTAAACGTGGGTTTCCGTGCTGACAGCCCTCTTCGCGTCAAATTGCAAACCTGCTTTTTCCATTACTCACAGACACTAGTTAGTCCCGCGTCGATCACTGCGAACACGTAGCGCATTTGTGAACGTGATTTCACGGCTAAATTGACATTACATAACCGTCCCTGAGGCGAGCCCTTTCGCTAACCACGAGAAACAAAATACACTAAAAGTATTCTACGTGGTGTTTGCCGAACATGCCATGCATTAATTATTCGTCGGTTCCATTGCAATGCAATGGCCTATGTAGCACGCCCGCCAGAATAAAAGTTGGTTTAGCCCGCAAAACTCCAATGACTCTAAATCCATACTACCAAGTGCAAAAAAAAAAAAAACTACTGGTCACAGAATTTTTTGTGTAGAACACCGTAACAAGAAAACTGGCTCAACCGACTCGGTTTCTGCAAATAATCACAATTATCAAATAGATTCAGTACGTGTTCGGAGGTGCGAATGAATGTCAAAGCAATTTTGCATTTCAATTACAATACAGGGCGATCACAAAATTTCAGGAAACTATATTTTCGCAAGGCGGTGATCTGCTCCTTTCCACCGTCCAAAACCCGGGTAACCAGGACAGCGAGCCAAGTGTAGCACTGAGTAATGTATGCATAGCACGAACAAGGGAAAAGTGACATTAGATCGCCCCTGTGAGCGACATCTCACACCTGAGATACAACTGGTGCACTAGTTGATGTGTAATATTGAACTGTATGAACTTGTTCAGCAGTTTAATTTGTGAACTGATTAAGGCCATATTTCACAATAAATTTTTATTCCATTCTCTGGAAGAGATTTACATGAGGACTACATAAATGTAAATTTTTGTAGTGAAGTGATTATATTTTCGAAATATTGTTACGAAAAGTAGAAAATTTCGGAATACGGTAGTTTTAAGGTTCTATGCTCCTTATTAACTTAGCCAACTAAATCACATGACATGTGATCTACATCATATACACAACATATTAATTAAGTATGAAGTACATAAATTTATTAATCGGTACTCGGGTGCTAGCATCCCGAGTCTATTTGAAAATAAGAATTGATGTTTTTTTCCAATGCATTTTTATTTGTCCAAGAGTTTTACTATTTTCTCTCGGACGAACAAAAATGTGTTGGCAGAAACCTCAATACCCATTTAAAAATCGATTAGGGATGCTGCCAGTGCCCAAATACAGATTGTTAAATATCCGTGGTTCGCAATTAATATGTCGTATATATGATATAGATCACATGATGTGTGATTTAGTTGGCAAAGATAATTAGCAGCATAGAAACTTAAAACTACCGTATGCCGAAATTTTCTACTTTTCGTAGCAATATTTTGAAAACTATAATCATTTGACAACAAATATTTACTTTATATGGTCCTCAAATAACTGTCTTTCAGATAATGAAATAAAATACTATCGTAAAATGTGGCCTTAATGTAAATAAGATATTGAGTGGTGGTTAATAACAGGCACTGAGAATTGTGATACACAGAGACAATAGGCACCTTTTTTAAGCTGCTATATAAATAGAGTTTTTTATTTTTATAAATTGGTGAATTATGAAGTTTAGCTATTTTAATATCCTTAACCCTTCACGATCCTGGGAGCGTCCAGGAAATTTTCAACATTTTATACGATCAAGCGTAGTAAATGGTCATGCGATAACACATCTGAATTGCATTTTGAAGTTCGTGGGGTCGGTAAGTATATGTTCAATGCGGTTTTCTATCTTCATTTAGGGAAAATGCTGCGCAGTTACTCAATATTAACCTTCCCAATCCTCGCCGATTACATTAATTTTTCGATAAGCCTCGATGCATAAAATTACTTAGCTAAGTAATAATTTAGGCTTACTGTACACACAAAGCCTATTCAAAGGAATCCTTTTCAGGCCGTACATAAAGCGGCACAGTTGGTCCATGATTAATTTGCACCACTTTCTTTTATCAGCCCATTACATATCCCGCAATATGTGAAAGTTAATGGGATGGACCTGATCAGTATTCATAATTCAAATGGCAATGCGAGATTTAAAGAAATTTGTTCTTACGGTTCCAATTTACACAAAATTGTAATATTACAGTTTGAATATTGACGTATGCAGAAATACGTTTTATAAAGTAATGCCAACAGTACTGTATAAAGACTGGCAATTGTTCGTGGTAAAAAAAAAAAAAAAAAAAACTCAATCGCACGGATATTCGTAAGATAGATTTCTTCAAAGAGTTGAATTAACTGTAAATGAAAAATATCTTTAAAACTCCATACGTTTGGTTGGCGGCGCATTGAAATGGCCAAATCTCCAGTGGCCACTTTCATTCGTGAAAATGAACCATCAGTAAGGCAAGAAGCCATCGTCTCCAAGAAAACCCAAGACTAACAATGGAATGAAATCGTGGATTAAATACGGGAGTACTCCGAGAAAACCCGCATCGCATCGCTAACGTCCATCACGTTTCGCACGCATATGACAATTCCAAGTCGGGGTGCGCCGGGAAACAAGCCCACTTTACTGGTTGTGAGGACAGCGTGGTAACCGGATCTATACATGCGTCCTCTAATCCTGAATGAACTGAGAGTTATTTCATATGCTTGCAGTAATATAACAGCGTTTCCGCTTAGGAAGGGGCAGACATTCTAGCGCCCTCTTTTTACAAATTTAATTTTGCTGTGATAAAAACCTTAAATTATAAAATGCATAAGAAGTAGAGCGAGGTCTACTACCCAGAAACAATTATGCATCAGAAATAAACTTTAATTCATTGGATTTAGTGTACAATATATCAACGCATCTCCGTTGAACAATTTGCTCTCATCCTGGCGCCCGTTACCGAATTAAAGGAGGGGCAGTGTGCACATTGCCACTACTGTCGTTACGCCACTGAGTGCTTCCAACTGTTTCGTGCCCTCTAGCACGTAACTTATGAAAAAACCAAAATAGAAGTGGGGAGGCATATTTATTTCCTGACAAAAGTGTTAGCGAGTGGTACGGTCGTCTTTATGGTGTTTTGCAGGAGGTGCTCGTGCGCGTCTAGACGTGTAGAAACGGTTGCTCGTCACGAACAGTGTGGAACGCCTCCAGGCAACAAGGTTCTGTCCCCAGCCGCAGACGTCTCAGGCGCGCGACTGTCGCCCCTGGCAGACATCTACCGAGATAATCAGCACAACTCGTACGGCGGGTTCGTCGCACGTCAAGTGCAGGACTGAGTAACTTTGTTACGGCGTGTCCAAGTTCACGAGAGATCAAGGCCTTGATCAAAATAAGATATAATATTTAATCGTTATACAACGTGTTACAATTTTCTCTCAAAGTCAGTGGGCTAAACCAAGTTCGGTAAGGGATGGAGGCCTAACTTAAACGAGTTACTTAAAATTTCCTAATTTTATTTACAATAACTACAAACAATGTTCTCTCGACTCAATACATTGATATCACGTGCTGTTTACACTCAATGACTTCACTCAATAAAATTTCGAATTACCTCAAAGAAATTTAAGTAATTAAATAATTAAAAATCAGTCCCAATAGACAGTATATCGAAACCTAATAATTATTTTACACATGATATGACCATGATAGTTCCAATATTTACAATGAAGCCTGCATCACATGTTATTCAGTGCCACCTCAATTTAGTCCATGTCCCGCAGGTCCGCAATGATCTAGAGTTCCCCGAGCGCCTCACGCACAGTAGCCTTTACTCGTCGGGTTTCACGCTCTCTCGTCCATTCCTGCCAGAAACACCTCGTCCGCCGTCGCCTCGTAGTCTCCAATCGTCTGTCCGCTTCTCCGATGTCCCTCGTCGCACTCGTCTTGCCCTGGATACCCCACTCAGCCAATTGGCGTCCGCAGAAAGACTACCGACACTTGGACCGCTGCAGTATTTATAGGGTCGTACGCCCTCGCCGAGAACATTCTCTAAATGCCGCGTTGCTCCGAGGGTCATAATTCCCAGAATATTTTTTTCCATCTTCTACACTGGTCGGCTTCTCCTGCAGGGGTAGATGGCGGGAGGGGTTGCGACGCCTGGGAGGTCAGCTGCCAATCTCCACTCGGGGCGAAGGAAAGCAGCGAGCGGGTCTACCTGGGGGGAGTGGTGGGTCGAAGTGGGACTCCCCCCCCCCCCCCCCCCCGGGAATAAAACCCGAGACGAGTCCCTACGTAAGGAGAGCTCGCGACCGGTGCGATATACAGCGCGTTACAATACACACAGCAATTATTTACAAAATACAACTGCCTATTCCTACAATTTACATCAGTAATGTCAATTACCTTTTTTTTTTTTATAAGAATATACAGTATTCTAGTTAATATTATGGAATTATAAAGTTAATAAAAATAAATATTAAATACAGCTATGAGAAATAATTATAGCTCCAAGAATACGAACAAAAAATTAATCTGCATTTATATTTTCGGGGGAAAAACGGCAGATTATCAAGGTTGGGCTCAATATGAAATGAAACACTAAGAAACAGGTTTTTAATTTAAAATTCGATTCCATCAGCTATTGAAGAAACTGTGTTAGTATGGATATCAAGGAAGAATTCCAGATTCTCAAAACTACAAAAAAATTGAGTAGACTTCCAACGAAAAGAAGACCCACTGTGAAGTTGATGAGTGGTCACATCTCACAATCTAGACAAAGGAGTTACAAAAAAAAATTGTTGTATAATGCTGTGTTTAAAAGAAAGTGTTAATATTGTTTATGACGAAGATGCCTAACATGAACGGGGTATTTACGCAAAATCCGGGCAGAAATATTGGGAGAACTTTATAAGACAACGACAATCTAATTGTCTCCATTGCTCGTCTCTGTAGGTATGTCAATTTTTTTATTCAGAGTAAGAGCTGACGCTGCAATCCCATCACTGCTGATCAACAGCTTTTTGCATGGTTAGCACTGCTATACGTTCTCCTGCCGAACTGGTAGAATGAAATCTCGTTTGAGCAATCATAGGTTAAGCGAGTTACCTCAACCTTTACCTAAAAATGAGCAACATTCAACTTACACAAGTTTTTATACCTGGGGGATTATTTGGGGGGGGGGGGGGGATATTAAAAACGTCTGCCATTTAACCTGTTAAACCTATAAATGGAATTCCACGCAAGACAATTTTCGTGGTCTCGGATACATCTTACAACTGTTGTTTATTATACCAGGTACAGAATTTCTTGGCCGCTCAAGGTGAGTCGATCTACCTCGTTCCTCCCAATATCTGGTGCCAATATCCTATTACAGCTGTGCGGTGTTGCCTAGCTGGCAATGTGTTATAGTATGGCCGCAGTAAGTCGAGCAAAATGTTTTCTCAGATGCGCTCGAAAAATCTTGAAATATTTTATTAGAATTCATATACTTTCTGCAAGAGGCTCATTTTACTAAATTAGTACGTGCAAATCCTGTATCTGTAACTTTATCCGTTCGTGTTTTGCATCATTAAGGCGTGTGCATGACTAGCTGGATAAACTCAAGAATATTTTTCATAGTAAAGGATGTATAATCAAATGTGCCTGCCTTGCTTTGAAAGCAGGCGATACGAAGTTTGACAGGCGATTAGTCGACACAAGATAATGTGTAGCAATTGTCATTCCACCCAACGCTGGTGTCCGCTCTGTTCTGTAGCTACAGTTCCGCGATGGGCTGTGAACGTTCCTTATTGTTTTTCAGTTGCTTGCTTGAAAGTTTTCGTAGCTAGCGCCAGTAGTTGCAAAACGGAAGTGGTTCATACAACAACGTCGATCCATAATCGTTAGTGTGCATAAATGTTTCTAAGCGAGTTATTTAGGTCGTGTCTCAACTCGAAAGTGAGCTCACACTCACTCGCCACTCTAATTTTGGCTGACTTTAGCGAATTGAGACTTGTGCCCTCTGTAAGCCTTCGGCATAATTTCTCTGGCAGAAAAAGAATTAAATAGTGAAAAATAAAATATTGCTGGCATTTCACTTTCCTCGAATAAATGTACAGTATTTTATGAAATAGTAAGTTATTTTAATTTGTTACATTTTACATGATTAAAAACATAATTGTTATGTGCAAATAGCAATATTTAATAATATGCACACAATTAACCTAAATGAAACATGGACATAATGCTGTTATTGCCCATTTCACAATCGCAATGATTAAGTTAAGTCGATAAAATATTTCTAACACTGCTTTAAAAACAACAAAATATATTTGGATATTTGAGGATAAACTTGAAGACAACATGGCTGCCAGAGAGGGTGCGAGAGTGAGCTCCGTGTACATAGTCGTTCACTCTCCCTCTCACGCTCTCTCCTCGGAGTTGGGACAGCAGAGAGAACTCTGTGACGTCAAGAGTGAGCGCGAGAGTACTCTCTCGGCGAATTGGGACACGGTCTAAACAAAGAATTTCGCTTAAGTACAAATTTTAAACAAAATTAAGTTTGATAACGATGGCATGTGAGAAGTCGGTGAACGTACAGTGCGATGGACATGCATGGATTGGAGGGAGCAGCATTGCATCTAGGTTGAAGACAATATTTGTGTCGCCTAAAAAAATTGCCAGGAACCGAGTTACACATTATGATCACTCAAAAAAATATATCTTTCAGAGGACTATATCAGACTTTTACGTTATGGGGGAAATTTCCGACAGAAAAATAAATTCCGACAGCATGAATGAGAACATTAGGTTATACAGTTTCAACAAGTTCCAGGGCCAAGACAATTTCTTTCCTCCACTTTATGAAATCAAATGACGGGAAGAAGTTTGTAACAGGAAGGACTGACATTACAACTGTGCAGACAGTGTAGAGGAGCTACGCTGCCATTATACGCTACAACAGCAAAGTTGATTATTTCTTTCTATGTTCACGCATCTGCAAGTAAATAGTAATTATTACGTTTGCATTTAAAATATGTTGCTTTTCTGAAAATTTAAGTGTCGAAACATTTTTACTATAAACATAAAATTATAGCAGTTGTTCTTTGAATCAGTTTTATAATCTACTAGAAGCCCGCCATCACTTCGATCCGGTTTTATGGAGTTATTAAAATACATACGATGCCTATATACAGTTTGTAAGATTTTTATTTTATTATAGGAACTAGTTTTATCGTCGCGTTAATGTTCGGTTTTTGGTAAGATGTATTTTTGCTACACGGGACTACCCGTGACACTTTGCGACACTACTTGCGACTACCTGCGAATTTTTAAATATTAAGATACAAAATTTCTTGTAACATTGTTTCAATTTATCTTTAATAATAATGGTTTTGTTTGCGCATGCTAAGAAAGCAGTCAAGTAGATCATTTTTCTCCGAGTTGGTTTACAAATTTCTAGATTTCTCAAGGATTTTTTTTTAAACATTGTCCATGTCCGTCTGGAAGAATGTAGCTTCCAAATATTGAAATAAATATAAGAATCGGCCGTGTAGTTTCCGAGATCACCCGAGACATATAAACAAATTAACTCGCATTACCTCTTTATAATATTAGTATAGATATAAACTCCCTAATTTATCACCTATAGGCCTATGGTTTATCGATTCTCTCTACTATACTCGAATGTATAGAATTGCAATTTATATTACTAGAGTTCATATTTAACGCCTTATGTATTGTGACGCAACGAACATTTGATAGATGTGGCAACACGGCTTGGTACTGTTCGCCGATAGGCTGATACTGAGCGGCAAAGAAGTTCTGTGCCGGGTATAGTCGAGAACAGGGTAGGATCCAAAACCAAGTTAAGGAGATGGACTCGTGAGTTCGAGAGTATATAGTTTTATAAAAATATAAAAGAAACGCATTTCACGGGGGGAAAATTAATTTTCCTTATTCTTGTATGAAGTTTCACATATTTACAGACTTCCACATAAATATGACATGTTTGCACAGATTTATTACACACAATAAGATATAATTAAATAGGAACAGTTTCGAAGTCAACATTTTCATAAAATACATGTTCAGTATCTGCTACAGTTTAGCTACGTGAACATAAAAAAAGAATTCCAGACACTTTACTCGTCCGAGACAGCGCCACATCTGCAATTAAGAATGCCGCCATTAATTTTCTGTGCCTGGAATGAAATGTAGCTTCTCTATTCACGCATTTTCATTTCACGTAAGAATAGGAAGTATGACCAAAAATAATTGTGAAACACTAGTAAAAAACTGATACTATGATGTCCTTCGTAAGGAAAAGCACAAATGAGAGTAAGGGAATAATAATGTAAACAAATAAATTGTACAAAAGAAAGGAACAAGCTGTGAACACAGTAAGATGCAGGACTGGAGAGAAGAGAGAGCAGGCACTTGAAACATATGAAGACACTTCTTAAGACGAACTTTAACTAAACAGAAAAAATACAACTAGATATGGTGAACGTGGCTGAGAAAACTTGCAACCATTCCATGACAGCAGCGTATGTTTTAATTGATTGTCGTGAGAAAACAACGTTGTATGCATAGAAGTGATAGATCTGCTGGGTCAGTGCTAGAGAGTTCAAAATAAATCCCACGCAGATGCCCGACGCCGGCCGGTCAAACGCGCGATGCCTATAAATAACTCATTTCTGAAAGTGTGCTGTGTCTTCGCTTGCAATGCTCCTACATCTACGTTCCCCTTCAAGTCAGTACGCCACTGTACTATAACAAAAAAGCACTTTAAATAACACTTATTAAATTTAAAGCCTTTATGAAAATGCTATTCTTCTAGGTAACGTGCATCTAGCGTACGGTGCATTTAAAAAGTACAGTATAATGGCCAGTAAGCGGTGAAACTAACAATAAATAATCTACTAAGGATCTCTTCTGAGCTAAGACAGGCGACGACGTGGAAATTACGCTGACTCACGTAAAGCTTCGGTCCCGTAGTAAAAGATAAAGTCTTAGCCACGAACTGCATTAAATGTGGCGATAAAAAACACGTTAGGACGCAAATGCAAAATAAACACGCTAGTCGAATGAACAAACTGAACTCACGCCAGGACTTTGGAACTCGTGGCTGGAATTTAAAAATTATGTAAGTTTTTCTCTTCTAATATACCCTATTTCATTAACAACTGATAAAAATAAATGTTCAATTTCATACCATTTTTATTTATTATTTTTATATACCGGTTCGTTATTGCAAAAGAACAATATAGAATGCAACCAGTCTGGACCAAATCCATTTCCCATAAAAAAAAAAATGTTACCAAAACCAATCCCCCGAAATAATTAATTTTACCACAAAATATTATTTGTTTAATGTTATAAAGGATTTTTGAAAGCTTCCAACATCGTCAACAAACTGGACCCATGGGTTAGATTTATTCCTGAAACGAATTAGCAATTTTATGTTACCTACTTTTTGTATGCAAAAAAGTCATCTGGAACAGTTTTCATTGCGAATGATTTCGAGTTGCTAAACCTTGCAATCAACATTATTTATATCTTCTTCCTCAAACAGCTGGAATTTGGAACTCTGTTTCTTTCTTGATCAATTTTCTGTATGTCAGCCGTGTAATACCGCGTTGGAACAGCAACTACGAACAGAAAACTCATAGTCCTTGTACTCTAAAGAACATACAGGAGAGAGAATGTACGCTGGTGGAAAATGGAGAATTAAAACCCGAATGCAATAGTCCCACATGAATAAAGATTTTCTTGAATAATTATACAGGCTGTACACTGCATATGATAATCACAGGGTCGTACACCTATGGACAGAGGCTACACACTGTCTTGAACAATGTCAGTATCTTGTGTCGCCTCCTTTGGCGACGATGTAGTCCTGCAGTCGTACGTAGGAGAGTTGAACACCTTCGATAGCGCATTGGGTAGCACGATACGTGTACGGGCATTGTCAGGCTGGAAGAAGAGGGCATCTCTTTGACGTTGTAGGAACGGCAACATAAAAGGCTCGATGATGTTCTGGATGTAGATTTCACTGTTCCCTCAACAAACACAGAGGCGTACAGTCATTGTAAGTTATTGCTCCCCAGGTTGATGCCATGAGTTGGTCCTGTATGTCGGTGCCGTTTACTCTGGTTGTTGCCGCTCTCCTGGTCGACGCCGCACTCGCCGTGGTGGCACTCGCGAACGACTGTCACTGGCGCCAAGGCAGAATCTGCTCTCGTTACCACACACAACTCCACGTCATTCATCCCTCCTATTGCGTCGTTCGTGACACCATCCGAGGCAGGCTGCACGAGGTGTGAGAGGAAGCCTGTCGAGCGGCACCCTTGATAGTAGCCCAGCATCCAGCAAACAGTTGGTGATGGTCCTAGCTGACACTGGGTGCAACAGTGGTTCTATTATGTGCGGCGGTCGCTGTGCGATCAGCAATTACTGCTCGTCTGATGCTGCGGTCCAGGCAGGAATTCGTATGCCGCTGCCGTCCGGAACCAGGTTGACGATCATGTGCACCAACGTTGGACCACCGGCTCCATCAATGATGCACAGCAGACACTTCACGTCCTACGCGTTGGGCAGTTCTCCGGAAGGATCACCCAGCTTCCCTCAGGCCCGCAATACAACCTCGTTCAAAGTCCGCTAATTGCACGAAGTGTGGTCGTCTATACACCGTCGTGGCATGTATACAATGCTTACTACACACAGGCGGATGCTGGAAACAACAGACTACTCTTTCACTGAGTCAACTACAATTGTATTGGGCTCAGCAGTGTTACGTCTGGTACGTGATTCCTACTCTCTCTATAGCACCTCACTAGTCCATTTCACATAAGTGGAGTAAAATCTGACAGACAATGTGATCAACCTACACACTTTTAAAGAGTAAATGGTCTCGTTTGTAAAGTATTATATCAGCTGATGAATTGCTGCGGGATGAATTTTGTTGAGTTGGCGATTTCGATGATGGCTTTTGAAGAAAATAGTACTCAGAATTAAAAGTTCGAATTTAATTTTTTATTATACTTACAACATTTATGTTTTAAATTATGTTTTTAATGCAATATTAGATTTTTTTTGGAATTTGTAAAATGGACTTTCAAAACATGTTTAGTAATTATCACAGGGCATGTCGACACGTATGAACAGTAAACGTTTCCAGCCAATGGCTAGCCATATTTATGTTTCCAGTTTACAGCCCAATGAAGTGGACGTCGTTGTGCGAGTGCTTTTTTGTCATCGTATTTATACGAGTATCTTGTTGGTGTTGTCGGAATATGTTATCAGTGGCTAATTATTTTATTTGCTTTCTTTAAGCATAGTTGGTTGTAGGTACCATTGTAGTGCGTTTTCTTGAGTGAAATGTAATATTAATCGGCACATGTTTACTGCTTCGTAAAACTGCTGGTTCCGCCATTTTCCTTAATCGCCGTCCGCAATGAAGCGACATGAATACAATTTACATATAGATTTGTTGGTTTCAGGGAACGTGCGCAGTGTTGATTTTACTGAATGAATCTGCAAATAAATTATTTAATGCTAGTGACGAACAAACGTGATTTTATTGAAGTAAACTTGCAAGGATTACCATAAAAAACACGTGTTCAAGAGATTGCGAATTTTACAAACAGTAAGTTTGCATGTTTTGTAAATAATATATTTTTAAATCTTTACTATAATGACTGAAATGCACTGGGCCTGAAAAACCCGCACTTTCTATTATTTTGTAGTGTGTAAATAATATTTGTTTTTGCATGTCGTAAATTCAACGAGCGTAAGGTTAACTTCGGTCAAAGTGTGTGTGTATTTCTATATCTGTACAAATACAAACGGCGACGTCAAAACAATAAGCAACTCAAAATGCCACACACTCGTAAGGACATCAAAACAATGCCGTCTCACGAAAGACAAACTAAAGCCCCATCCCCGTTTCCTTTATGCCCTCGAAATAAAATTAACATAATCCCTAAAAATTAAACTTGGCAATTACAAAAATTAAACAGGTTGGAATACCAGCCTAGCTATACTATCTTACAGTGATTACTCAAACATATGTTTACAAACTTCTTTTTCTTCGGTGACAAAACAGCTGTGGTGGAAGGGTCAATTGTGGCAATACTACTTTTCCAGAACTGTAAAAATTTACCCCACTTACATGAAATGGACTATAATCATTGCTTGTAGCCTACTGCCCTCAATCAGTGCCCAAAGCCAATATGGTGTTCCAATGTCACCGCTTTAGTGGTGTTCATTTTTCATTCTCCAACAGTGTACATTTCCGGAAGTGAGACACTTTCCACGTAGAACGTACCTGTTTCGGTTAGTTCGCAGACGAAGATACAACACGCCGCCCTAGCCCGGATGAAAATTATTATTGCTTCGGTAACTTATAACCTAAATGTGTTCCCGTGATCGCTGCTTTTACAGAAACTCATTAACGAGTGAAAAATGGCTAAATCCCACAGATGTTAAAGATAAAATTCGTCACGTTTTTGCAACAGTTCTCTAATTGTCGCAAACCCGATATCTGTTTATCACGATTTTTTTTTCTTTCAAATTCGTGGTTCGTTAAATGGACGAAATCATTTACGTTGGCAAAATGAATTGTAATTCTTTAACTTGGCGAAATAGTAATTCACATTCCCATCTTGATCTGAATTTCAGCACGGTTTTTCGACTATACAAAATAAAATTAACTGAAAATCACACATCAAAACAAATATTTCGGGAAACAAAAATTTAATTTTCTGTGGTTTTACTTTGTAATAAACATATCCAATAAAATCCGATTACATTCTAAATAAGACTTGATTTCACCAACATTTCATTTTACAGGATATTACAAAAGCCATATGGAGTTCCAAACAATAAAATTACAAATGATACGCATTTCAGAATGCAGTGCCAATTTCAGGGCAATTGTACGGATTTCTTTCGAAGTACGTGTGTACGCCCTACTTAATTATTTAAGATAATTACACTTACAATTTACTTGACTCCGCAACATTATGACACCACGTCCATAACTAGCAGTGTGGTTCGCAAAAATAAAATCCACATTTTAAAACTTGATTTTGTCGTTGTATCATCATTGCAATTGAAAACTAAGATTTTATGTAAAAATGTTTGCGCTTACAGCGCTCGACGTGAAACCTTCACAAAAAGAAATTATTTGTGGTTAATCAGGCCAATGTGGGATGAAATTATCTCGGCTGGTGCGTACTACATCACCATATTCAGTTAGTACTTGCATATCCACAAGGCACGATTAAACAATTATAAAAAAATAAGTAGTTTACCTCGGCTGACCTCTCCATTAAAAAATGATATATTACCGCTCGAGGACTGACTTTACAGGCAAGCTTGGAATGCTTTTTTTTTTTTTTTTTTTTTTTTTTTTTCCCCGCAGCTCGGCTGGCCGAATTATTATTTCCCACATTTTCTCCGCAGCACATTTCGGAGTTTGTTTCATTGTGCATCATTTCCTCTTTTGTGACATGGTCCATTTCCCAAGCGCCGTCTCGCTTCTTGGGATTCTCCTTCAACGTGTGTTTCGCTGTTACGCCGCCCCTCCCCAGGCGCCGCCACACACCCGCGCATCCCCAAGCTTCTTCTTTACGACCGGCGCGGCGCAGTTGCCGTAATTCTCAGGAGGAAGTACGCCCCGCGGCGGAATATCCATGCATCCAGGATGAGTCTGGCAGGCGGCGGGCCTCGCTACCCCAGGCCGAGCTGATGCATTTTGCAGCGAGGAGGAGGATTTAAAAGACTATTCGTGTCGGCGCTACACACACGGAAACACCAGCGAAGGAAGAGATGCACGTGAGCTAATGCACGGCACAAGTTATTACTCGGCGCGGCAGTGTTCTCGCAGAATTGCGCATGTTTATAACGAGCAGGTGAGAACATTGAAATCCTTCTCCTCCTCCCTCCTCACCTTCATCCTGTAATTCTCTTTTTCGGCACTTCAGAATTCTCGAAGCGCACGAGCAGTTTCTTTGCATCGTGAAATAAGTCTGAAGAAAGCGGGGAACATCTTCGCTTTAAAGTCATCGCTCACGAACTTGGACTATTTCATTCCAGTCTGCAAAGCTTGGAATTGTGAAATATGAGAAGTGACGGGGGAGATGGAGCAGTAAGCTCATTAGTAATTCAAAACAAGAAAACTGCTGAAATAATGTTACACAGTTAAGTGGGGATCCAGCAGTTTAGACAAAGAGCAGGGGAACTGTTGGAAACTACGACCCGACATTCAAAGAAATCGCTCCACGACTTGACGCGTGCATATGCAGTACGCGGCCAAAGCTTCAAACATAGATGTTACTAGTGGCCTCAACTTGCCCGAAGATGGGTGATATTATTAACTGTCAATACTGCACTCTAAGGTTGTACTATTGTATATACTTCAGATCACGATGCTGAAGTGGAATTGACTATATATTACCTCACGTAAAATACAACTGAACGGAGTAAAAGAGGAAGTTATTTATTAAGTTTAAAGATACGATGGCACTTGTATACAGTTCGTGATACTTTTCAAAAATAGGAATAAAATTCTATGAACACAGAAGGCAAACTTTAATCGTATTTTAACTTACCTCGTCTCGCGAGCAGGCATCACTGTAAACGTTATCAGTACGTCAATATACTATAATGGCAATTTACTGAAAATGCAAGTCGTAACGAACTATTTAATATGCAAATTTTACAAAATAATTCATAAATTTACATCGTACAATAAACGTATAAACTATCAACCAGCAAGGTCATAGGCACCATCAGTAGATCTAAGAAAGCACATTCTTCCAATATAATTTCAAAAAACAGCAATGAGCGAATAGTTTTGTCTGAAACAGGCTGCATTGAAAAAATGGCATGCCACCAAACTACTTCTATGGCTACGTAGTAAAGAAGCGATTTGGGTTTTATTTCAACACTGCGGAAATATATCTGAATAACACAAACCATCTGAATAAACACAACTACTTAACGTATCACATTTTGCGATGTGAAATAAAGCAAAACGGTAGTATAGTTCGTGTACAGGAAGTACCTTTATTTTAAACTCAAAGTGTAAATTACATGCTACTTTTAAGAGCCACACATTAATTGTACCACCCGCGACAAAATAATACTGGAGCAATTTTTACAGACATCAAACATCTGGGTAAAGGTGACACCATGTCCACAATATTATATGACATCAACGAAATAAATATTAACGAAGGCTGTCTGCATTAAATATTAGTGACAACTATTTTCACATTTTAAAAAGGCAGACATTTATAAGACGTGGGACTTCTGCTGGTTAATTAAGCAGTTCACGTTTGTTAAATATTATTTATTTTCTACTGCCGTTTCAAAACATTCTTAAAATTCCTGAAAAACTTGAGGGATTGAAAAAGCGTTAATAGAAGTTTCGAGAGAACTTCCCGTTAGTAGAAGAAGTAACTGGTCCAGATTCAGTTTATTTTCAAAAAATATTTAATTACACTTTAAACTTGTAAATTTGTTTTGCTTTCAGGAACCTTTCCTGCTGCCAACTAATTTAAAATGGCTATATTATTTTAATCTGATTGTATACTTCACACTGTTTCTGCTCTGCGCAATCTACTGGAAACTTCGTGCAATCCAGCACGAAAAAACAGGACAGCCTGCAACTACGAAGCATTTATATCTGTAATTAAACTTTGTGCGTAGTTGTTAGTAGAAGCTGATTCTGGGCGACCACGCTCATATACAATGTTCCATTTGGCTGAAACTAAATACGCGTGCAAGCGGAACCATTTTTTCCTACCTAGCAAACACGCTATTGATATCGCAGACAGATGCTCAGCCCACGGAATACACATCAGTAACTTCAGTGTACTTTTATGTATTTCAATTACTTTTAAACGCATATAGTACTGCACGACCAGAGGGGCCACGACTAAGTCAATGGAGTAAATACTTTGAGACTATCCTGGGTGGCCAACTCAAAACCTTGCACGTAGCGGCGATGTACCTACTTGATACTCGTGTCACTGTTGACCTTAACGCTTCCTACCTTCTGAGCATCAAACGCGGAAGAAGCTCCAGGCATGCGACAGTCTTACAATGACGAGTTGTACTTACTTGTCCTATTAATTCAAAAACACCGTTTACCATCACTTCCTTATAACAACGTGAATGAAACTCCGTACTTTGTTGGGGAAAAAAGTTACAAACCACAAATTTAGTGTGTGCTGCTCTTGGTGGATACGCACGAGAGTTCCACCCAACTCATTTTTACGTGGTTCAGTGTTGAACTGGCTAAATTATCTCCGATTGTAAACCCGAGCTGTCTTTGACTACTCCAATAAACCGTCCGCCCGTCTGCGCAAATGCTCTCGCTTTCGCCATTACCTTGATTGAACGGAAGTCGATAACCAGGTTGGCAGGACGCAACACTCAAGCCACGAGTGCTGCTTCTTACGCAAAAAGGGTTTCAAGAAAGTGATTCGTACTTTATAAAATCTGACCAGTAGCTGACAGCTTCCCGTTGCTATGGATAAAACAGCGTAGTATGAATAGTGGTGCTGATTCGTGACCAAACACAGGGTGGCAACCTCTTATTTTCCAGATCAAGGGGGATGATATCACCAACTACATTTTCACAGGTGTACTACGTTCTACAAAACATTACTCACAAATGTGTTGCTTAATCGCAAGTAGTTCCTGATATTTGCATCGAAAATAATTTCAAAAATTCTATTTTTGGGGGCGCATAGCTCCCCTAACAGTCACTTTAGGGGAAAATAGTAGGCCTACATACATTTTAGTTTTATATTTTCGTCAAAATCACCTCCCGGAGTTTGTCGGTGATTTTTAGTTACACGTTAAATTTTAAAAAGCATAAATATAAAAAAAATGAAAACTTTCGCCAGAAATATATTTTTTTGAGGAAATGCCAACACAAGACGGAACATTCGCACGTTTTCCCCTACAAAGCCACTGAACACAACAAAAGGAACGCCACGCTTATTTTTTCTTTCTTCCACCTCATCGCCAAATAGGCAATCCAAAGTATTGTTGGGGGGGGGGGGGGGCATCTGGAACCCACGCAGTTTCCAATAGCCTCACACCCCCAATCAGCAGAACCACTAGAAGCTATATACAGAGGAATGCGGGTTTCCCAGATACTGCAACACACGAGAAAAAGAAATATGAACGTTCCTGGAGCAATCTGCTACTAGTCTCTGTTCGTGGGCGGCAGCTAAAAATAAGACTGCGTGTGTGCAACAGTGTACCACGTGCCCTGCCTGCGCAGTACGTGAACAGCATTGCACTACTAGAAAATACACATGTCACAGTTGAAAATGCCGTGTATTCTTTAGATACGGTCTTTTGCCTGATGCGGCGAGGTCAGACGACTACATTTAACTTCGCTACTCCACGTAATTTAGATAAACTTGCGTAACTCTCACAAAATAAAGAATAAATTAGAATACGTGTTTTAGATAGAAACCTTTACAAAAAATTAGGTGTGCTCATTTTTCTGCTGCGACTTTTGTGCTTCCGCTTCTATTCTCTCTCACGACTGAGTCGCCTGAATATTTATGACAAAAAGGGAGCTCTCTTAAAATTGAGAGCGAAGCAAAGTTTTACAAGCCAATTTTAACTACTAAAAACTCGCTTCATCTCAAACTCATTTCGAGTTTAAATTAGTGATAGTAATGAACACTTCACATTTAAAACATAAATGCTGTATGAATAATACAACAAATGAAATTGAAGAAACTTGAATAACTACTGTTCTCTTCACTGCTAAATACACTCCCAAATACTCAGGCAAACGGAATAACTTAACAATGCAAAGTTTCCCATGGAAAACAGAACTGATTCCTGACAAAGTTCGTTAGTTCGCAGCTACTTTTCACAAAAAGGGTATAATTTTTATTTTCGGCAGAACCTACTTATTTACGAACTACAGCTGAACCTACCACATATTTAAAAGGAAGAGAACGATTTTAATCCCTGAATATATCCCGAGTGTAATCGTTCACGTGTGACATGTTGCAGAATATGTGACGATGGTTTGTGTTGTTCAAGGTCAGAAGCTAGCGCTGACTTAGCGCGTCTCCTACATTCTAAGAAATTATTTGGCAATTTACCATACCAGTGCATATGCTAAGTAAGAAAACAGGAATGGTAATGTTTCCCCCTATACATTCATTGTAGCGTTCCTACATTTTCTCAGGAAACAGTAATTGCATAGGAAAGTTCCCAACTTTGTACAAGTGTATAGGTTAAAGACAACTTCCATTACAGTTTAGGAAGTTTACCAGGAAATATTTTACAGTGTAGGCAAATGCTGCTGACTGCTGCTAGCACGCATTTTATAATTGGTTTTGATTGTAGTGTGGACCGAAAAGGAACTCTCCTCATAGGTTCAGTTGTTTTTTTATAATAACGAATTCCTAAGTACAGATCAAACCGAAAATGGCCTATTTTGTATAGCTTAAGTAAAAAAAAAAATTAAGTGTGTAGGTTAACGAAAATTGGCAGAGGCGTGTGTTACTGGAGTTAGGAAGGTCATCCCGCCGCTTAACGACATGAGGAATGGTACTGATGTTGGGCCAGTAACCAGTTGTCTACAACGGACGCAATAACACTGTTGATCTGTCTTTTATGCAACGTAAATGAGAAATTTGGACGGCGTTTAACAGCTGGGCCCTTCAGAGTCTGTGAGCGTGAAGCGATGAGTATGTGGAGCGACGGAGGAATCAAAATGCAACCAAGGAACAAACGCAAGCACTTTGAAAAAATTCCCTGCGAACTGCATCGTCCTCCAGTTTCCCATGCGCGAAAATCGTGAGTGAAGCTTCGGGGGACCGCGAGCACACACTAAGTAACTATTCGCAAATTTACTATACGAGTGCATTCATAGAGTGAGAAAGCGCAAATGGTAAATTTATTTCCCATACATTCATCCTAGCGTTCCTACATTTGTTCAGGAAAAATGTCAAATGCGTATAAAACTTGCCAACTTTGTATAGTAGCGACGCTGTACCATTCAATATGTATAGCCAAATGTGTGGTATTATTTCCATACGATGTACGGATTAAAAACTTCCACTTCAGTTAACCAAGTTTACCAGAAATTTTTTTTAGAAAGCAGTCTAACAATTACATCAGCACGATCCCCGAGACCAACGTGTAAGTGACCAAATAAATTCAGTACGTTTTACGCGCATGTAACATGTCTTAGAAGTAGAAGCAGCGTTAGACACTTGCCCTAACCTATATATTTACGTAAACTGTCTAGCGTTTGTAATGCTGGCTTGTGAAATTACCAGGATTTGTTCGTAAATTTGAGACTTCATATACGGTGCTAACACTATGCATGTACGGAAATAATGGCCTATGACCCATCTTCAGAAAATTTAAGTTCCCATTCATCTGAGGATTATCTCGAATCCCCCTCCCCCCTTCCCAAAGAAAAACTACAGTAGTTGTGAGTTATTTAAAGTGTTGGTTATAAATGTATATTTTCATTTGAGGTTGTAATCTTCAGCATTATACAATTACTGTAAATTTTAATTTTTGTACGCACTGGTGCTTTGAAAACGAACAAAAATATGCCGAAGCAAGCAGCACCCACGCCTACCAAGTGAATACTACGAGTACTCGATAAATTAATTTTTGAAATTTGGCAAAAGTGGTGTTTCGCAGCTACTGGACTGGGTCAGTTAGTTCCATTGCCTTAATTGCAAATACAATCGCAATTTTTGTCCATTGTTCATCCCGTGGCATTGTGGCTTTCTTCATCCCTAACATCAGACTGGCCTGGAACCGAAGAATAACGAAAATTTACTGCAATCTCTATGTCAGGAAAGACACGAATGTTAATAAATGCACCCACGTAAATATGCAATATCCCGTTATAAGGGTTGTTCACGATAAAGCGAGCACGTTATAAATGAACCTTAGAAAAAAGTCACTGCCCCTGCATGCATATATTTTAATGGGCGCACTGAGTGACATGCGGCCAGTAAAGTTGGTAACGATAGATGGAAATTAGTTCCATATCTTATCGTCGAATTATGAGTGTTAGCTAACCATTTGTGATAACTTATTATTTCTTTCGTTTTCTGTTATTTTAATTCATCGACGTGTAAAAATGATCACATTTGTAAAGTATTTACATTCTTAATAATTTTACAGTTTCATTTAATTTCATCGACGGATAAATAAAGTGATGAGGGCCCATAGCAATGTTGATTTTACATAGGGCGGAGGAATACAGAACGTGCCTACAAGTAATAAATCTTAAGCAAGACTTTCAAAAAGTGCTCATTTTACCGTGAATAGCCTATAATGAACTGCAGTGTACCAAATCTCAGAGTCGGCCAATAATATACACGTACGTAACTTCTGCACATATAATGGTAGGACCAGACCACTAACAACAAAGAAGAAAAAGTTCACAAAGCATTATAATAAAATGAGTGTAGTAAAAATTTTTTTCCTCATTTTTTTCGTCGCTGGGCTAAGTATAAGAAAATAGCACACGAAAAATATCTGAAGAAAGGCGAAAACTTTTCCCCGAAAACGGGGGAAATGAAAAATGTGGCTTGGGCTGTCCCCGGCAACTATTCTGTAACATTCTGTGGACATAAATAATCGCGGGACGGCAACTTCTTCTTGAAGAGAAGAAAGAAGGAATTGGTGTAGAGGGGAGACTAAGTGGTGGACGAGTTGTGGTAACGAAGGAAGATATTCTGGCCGTTTCGTATTTCAAATTACAAATTTAACGTCATTCACCACACGAAACACGCTATAGAAAAATCGCATCAGCTGTTAAGAGAATGGCTCTTCTACCCATAGTACCATAGGATTAAGAAGAATGTCATGTGAACCATAATTATGGTAAGAACATTTCACTTCCGCTTTAAATTAAAACGTGCATTTTAATAGCTCTCTGCTCTAGAGGGACAAACTAAAACACATTATCGTTCATTGGCGATCAAGAATAAAAAATATGATTAGTTACAAATTTATTACGTATGGTTTTCCATCCCCTATTTAGCATTTCTACTACATTTCTATACTTTCCAAAACTCTTTTTAATATCTGCAACACCACTGAGAGAGATGGGGAACGGGCAAAAATTCTTCCGTTTCCAAATCATTTCTGTTATTTCATTTATTCCAACTGTCCCAAACTGGATCACGTTTTGGATCTATCTGCTGGGATTAATAACATTACTTTCATTATGAGGCTCATTTTCCGATAACATCCGAAAAATACATTTCACCCGCATTTCTCGTCGAACGTATAAGTTTCGCCCGCTATACTGATTCCCTTTATTTTATACTTAAAGTTTTAAGAAACGAAAGATTTAAAATTGCTACTACAGACCTTAAGTTTATTTCCCCGAATCGCAAGTTGACACGAAAACGGAAGATGTGAGGATGTGCGATGTGTATCACCATGTACAGAATTTCATGATTTCACTTTGAGAATGTGAAGTAAGCCACACTCTAAACATTGTTTGTACCTTTACAAGAAAAGTCCTTGGAAACCTAGTTACTAAGAAAACTCTTTGTAAAGCTACAAACAGTTTTCTTGTCAAATCTGCAAAACATATATTTGTAGTATTACATATCATGACTATGTATTACAACTTATATTATTGAAAAGTGGACATAAAATTATTTTTTTCTACTAGAAAAAATGTGATGAATTAATAATAGAGAATAATTTTTAAAAAATCGAAATATAATTTACAAAAAAATTGCCCTTCAGCAGAACTGAGACTAGAACCCACGCCCCTTCCATTATTGGGCCTCGCACTTAACCAAACCACATGACCAACTTGACTTACGACATTAACGCTTATTTTTATATTAAATATAGGTGTAAGTACGTACACAATATTACAGAACTTATTTTATTAAGAATACATTTCATTTTTTTTTTTTTTTTTTGTGTAGCTAGGAAACATTAACAGTTAATTAGTAATAGGGTCACGAAATATTGAAATTGTCGTTTTATTATGATTATTTGATGTGTTTTAAGTGTTTTACGCTATTCAAACTTGCAACACATTTATTTTTGAACGCAACGACACCACTTTGCATCGCACGTAGTTTTCGCACAAACAGCTATACACGGTTTTTACGTTGTTGAGTGTCCGCCATTTTGCTGCAGATCGTATATACGGGTTAGTAATACACAAAGATTTCTCGAGGTCTCTTACAAACACGGCCATTGTAGTTATACGAACTGGTAATTTTTCTAGAGAAATCTTTGTACTGTTACAAGCATTTGTAAAATTGCAAACAATTTCTCAATTAAAAATTACAAATATTTTTTACAGGTGCCAACGTCCAGAATTGGGGGGGGGGGGGGGGACACACTTGGAACGCGACTGATCTGCGATCAATAAGAGAGACAGGTTTTCATGCTTGGTGTTTTACGACGTGGCTGTTAAATTTCCTGTATAAAAAAAAAGAGCACACTTGTCTGCCGCAATTATTCAACCGGCTCCCATGGCGCCAAGAATCCAACAGCGCTCAATTTATAAAATTTATAGTATTTGGGAGTGAATAATTTACTGTGCTACAGTCGCTTTCAGGGTGACACGTGTAGGATTGACGGGCCGATGTAGAAAAAAAAAAAAAAGGGGTGCCCGTATCACAGCAGAAATAAAGACACAATCTAACCACTTACAAAAAGTAAGAGCATTAGTTTCATTTACCTTCTACAATTTCCTATATTCCGCTGACATTCCCTGTTATTCCATTGTCTGTAGTTTTGTTTGTTATTGAAGCCTCTAACACTGCACCTGAAGCAATATCCAAAAGTCATTTCTCCGACGTGTTTTAACATGTTTGCACAGCTTTTACAATCTTCCTTGGAAATTATACGTATTGCAGCATTTGTTAGTGCAAGGCTATCAGATGAGTTACGTTATAACTAGCCAATCGAGATGTTACAACTACGTTATCACTAGCCACTAGAGATTTTAACAAACTACAAATGTACTCTGTGGGGGATTAAAATCACAACGGTACGGCGACAATCTTGTAACTTTTTGCTCGAAAACTTACAATGCGATATGACACAAGGCGCAATGTAATTTCATTTGCTCTAACAACTCATTTTTTGTCGCGTTAAAAATGATTCTATATTTTAGAGTTTTACCCTGGCCCTTAAAGTTTGCACTGGCGAAGATAATGATTTGGTTTGTTTTCGTAAACAAACTGAAAGAGTGCATTGTCAAGAACAATTTGGCCTACACTTCCTGCCGTGCAACCACTTCGTGGAATTTTCATAGTTAAATTAATTGTGGTAGCCATTTGTGCACAAACCAGGAACTATATCACCTGCGGTTTTAGATTACTGAACGCAGTTACAAATTAATTTTTCACAGTAAAAACAATTACCCCGATCACAATAATCACGAAAGAAATTATATTAGTCTCGGAAACAAAAATTTTACATTATGTGATGCATAAATCGAAGCCGAAGATATATCGCTCCACAAATTTGTTGCTGGTTCCACATGTGCGGTGAAATTCATAATACATATGGGAGTCTCACGCATGCAATTATTGAACTTTCTGATTATTGCCGAAGTGAATTTGAGATGAAGTATATTTTGCCCGAAAACATTCAAACAGATTATCTGCAAGACAGATATGGTAAATAATCGACAACTGGCAGGATCTTGGTACCATATCCTCCCCACATTGTTCGACACCTTCATCGCTATTACGAAAGGATCCCGCTATACACGCTGCTTGGACAACAGAGCTGCAAAGCAGGCAACAAGGAGATTTATGGAACACAGATCCAAAACAACGAGCCAATTCTGCAATCAGTAAACAAACCAAGAAATGCGCGAGGTTAATCAGAAAATGTGGGTCCGGCAAACCTCATGAAATTCCTTCAAAAATAAACGCATTACTGGGAAACTCCGCCCTCGATACACAGCGGGAACCAATAGAAAGACAGGCCGCAAACGAGCACGCATGATGGGGCGAGAAGTATGAACGGAGCCATCCAGGGGTGCAGTCGGCGATGTCACCGGAGCGGCCAGCTGGGGATCCAGTGTCAGACGTTTGGGGCAGCGAGTCCCGGAGCCGAGACAACGGTAAGTGCAACTCCCTTTATACTTATCTCTGTATTCCGACTATAACTTACGAACCTCATCCTTTGTCTCGTCCTAATTGGACATTCAAGTTAACATTGAAGTATTGTAATGTTATCCTATTTTCTATTAAATTATCCTAGAGTAAATTAACTTAACTAGCTTTCTTATTCAATATTATCCTTCCTATCTTCATTGTCCTAAATAGTTTATGAGTTGATGTTAAGACAACTTATAACACAGCGAAGATAAATCGGTGTCAAGACATTTTTCTCGGGAGGAAAATATTCCACGATATTCTCGTCAGAGGTGGTGCCACGTCTCCACGCCACATTATACGAACAACACCTTTACCCCCTCACCCACAACAAACAACGACCGAACCTCCTTTCAATCCTTTTTGCAGGTGGTTAACTGCGAGAACTATCAAGTTATCACCACGGAAGGGGTTTTTTTTGGGGGGGGGGGCAATGCAAAGCGCATTTAATTATGTATGTAAAAGAATCTTATTCACAATAATACCTCAAAGAGCATAATGCAAGTGACTATAGCCCATTCCCGATTGGAAGCGACTTATGAAAATCAACCTTTGAAAAAATACTCTAGGCAAAACATGGCAATCTGTCTTTTTCAATAACCTGTATTCCAAAAATATATAACACTGTGGTTAACTTGAGAGTACTGTATTATTGAATAAATGAACCATTACCTTAATATCTTCTATAACTTGTAATATTTTTTTCTTTTTGAATATGAATTAACAACAGCGAAAGCAGCGACGTGTTGGCAACGACCGGTGAGAAATAGTTCACAGTAAAGATATTATTTTCACCTAGTTTTTTCGAATATTATTTGTAAATTAACCGGAGCCTATTGAAATATTTAGGTAGCCCCAATGGCAACAGATCACATTTGTACAGTTTAACATAACAGCGCAAAATATCGTGAGTAGGCCGTAATGGTACCGTGTTGTTTTATCGAGCTAGAAAGCACCTGAAAAACTTTGCTGGGCGAGGCTTGTCGCTTTCTCTCTCTTCTTCGTCTCTTTCAAACTCGGGAAATTTCACTTCCCTAGTAAGCATAGAAATTATACCGATTTTAAATTGTAGCATATTTCATACTTATTACGGCAAAATAATGATTTTTGAATTTCTAATTTATAACTGAAGAGATTTTAACGTTTGAATACTTAATTTAATATATTTAGATAGGATGGCGGGGCAGTTACCAATTGAAGTTGCCAGGCAGACGTGGCGAGCCATGACATGGCGTATTGCTTTTTGCCAAACGATACGTAAATTATCCGTACTCCGAAAAATACTTCAAATTACCACATCACGTTTGTAGACGTAGTGTTTTTTAAATCTACCTTGTCTAGTTATGATGTTGTGATAAATCTGTGTTTCCACGGCAGTAATAAATATACTGTGACGTGTGTTTCGTTAATTATTGCGACTGTGAAATATCGTGCCTTTGTGCATCGTGGTCGATACGATGGCCCTGTGTGTGCGTGATTTCAGATATTTTATTAGCACTATTTATACGTTTTAAATGTGAACTGCTTTTATGACGAAGTTAATTATTTATAACCATGTGTGTATTTATCACAACGTTGTACCCTTGCCCTAAGGGGTTTGAACCACAGTCGTGTAACGTAATATGCTAAAATCCCAGAAGAAAAATACGAAATTCAGCCCGATAAATTTCAATACACCTAATAAACAGTAAGTAGCAATACATAGAAATATGAGCGGAATAAAAGTTATCGTAGGTTTATTTGTGTGGATATTCATCGCTATCTTTTAAAGTTTGTATGACAAAAATGAGAAACACGAGTTGCGTGCTTGAATTCAATGTGCCTTTTTCGTTTGACTGGTTGTTCCTTCGTTTTAATATTTATCCCAACTGAGGCCGTCCTTTTAAAGAAATGACCCAACACATATCAATAACAAAATAATAATTAGTACAACCCTTTACCTCGCAGTTGTAACAGTGTTAAACACAGTCGCGGCAAAATATTAACGTGCATTAGCGATGTTGTGGAAAACAAATATGTTAATGTAAAATAACCGTAAGAACTGTCGTCAATTCAGGCATTTTTAAAAAGTCATAAAGCTGGCCTAAATAATGTTAGAGGCCTAAATTGTGAATATTTGTACGGAATTGTTTTTGGAATATGACAGAATTCTTTGAAAAGCTGAAAACAGTAACCAACACATTTGACAGGTATAAAAGTAGAAGTCACATTTCAATGTTTATTTTTAGGCGTAGCGAAAGTATAGGAACATATGAACACACACACAATGGAATGTAAACATTGATTTTGACAGATGCTACATGGCAGTCGCATGGCAATGTTTGTTTACACTTGGCGGAAGGATACGAAACGGGCCTGCAAGTAGATATTTAGCAGGGCTCCGAGAATGTTGCTTCCAATGGAGAATGGGCTATAGATTACAGATTCACGACATTTTTCACGTGCATAAATTCCCGAGATTCTAAAATAGTGCGAAAACTACAAACTTGTACGCTTAAAAATGCTAGATACTTTGTTACCAGGCGGACACGGAAACTGAGATTCCACACATCAGTTAATAATATAAGGGAAATACAGCAGCAAAACAGATTGCCCATGTAGGTACTACCAAATTAAACAGCCCAAAACTGTGATAAAGATGTAAGGTCCGATACAAATCGAGGCGTCTAGCAAAATAATTAAGTATGAGTTATAATTCCTGCAGCACTTTTAAATTTAAAAGAAATTTTAGTAGACTACTGATAACAAAACACAAAACAATGAGAACTGCATAAAACTGCAGTATAACGTACTAGCTAAAAAAAAATTTATTAAGCCGATTATTTAAAGTAGTCGAATACGTGGAAAGTGGCATGATTATACTAACTTGTAAAAACATGAAATGAAAGATTAAAAGACAAATACGACCGACCAGAATCACAGTTGCAGATACACCGAGAGTGCATACTAATAACCCAGATTTTCGTTGACACTCCCTGTAAATAAATATGTATGTATCATGCATGGAATTTAGTTCTGTTAAGGGGCAGGAACATTGTTGAAATACGAGAACATTAGACTGTAAGGTAGGTAGGTAAGTGGGCTTAACGTCTTGTCGACAGCGAGGTCATTAGAGACTGTGCAAGATGCACAAGGAAGAGGGATTGGAGAAGGAATCGGCCATGACCTTTGTTAGGGACCATTCCCAGCATTCACCTGGAGTGATTTGAAAACCCTGGAAAACAGAAATCAGGATGTCCGGAGCGGGAGTCGAACCCGGGTCCTCCCGAATGCGAGTCCAGTGAGTTACCAATGCGCCACCTCGCTCGGGATTGGACTGCAAGCTTTTGAGATGTGGCCGCCCGAAAATCACGGATTGGATTGTAAAGGGCTTATTAACGTTCACCGGTGTTATGCCTGAAGACTTATCAGGGGAAGGCATATAAACTAACTTATGAACTAACTTAAACTAACAACCATACCTTACCTAGGATTCGAACCCAGAACCTGCTCACTCAGACTAGCGGCGCAACAACCGACAGCGCCACGGAAGGTCGGCCCGAAAAGCACGGGAAACGAAATTTAGAGAAGGGAAGTAAAACAGAAAAAATTAAGTAAAATATTTACGCAATGTTTGAAATTAAAACGGAGGAAACACACAAACAGTAATTTAGTTGTGTTTTGATGCGTGCACCTGATTCTTTAACGTGGGAATGTGTTTGGGAGAACTGCCTGCTACGGCTTATTAAGGTTCACAAAAAGCGTCGCGTAAACCCAGAACAATGGAGACGAAGCCTGATATCTTTCTCCAATTTATTTAGGAAAACATACTTGCAGTGCAAATTTACGGATTAATATGGGCCTAAATTTAGTTTACACTTTACCCGAACTAATGAAATTTACCGTAGATATACAACCGTGTTTCCTTACACCATTGCCTTAGTTGCCATATTATAAAATAACAGGGACTCCACTTAAGTTCCCTTTCGAAGCGGGTTGCCTAAATAAAGACTCCACCGCACGACAGTTTAGTATCTTGTGCCTAGAGGCTATGCACGTGATGCGCATGCGTAGACTGCACTATGCCTCTAACACTAAGTGCATCATGACTGCATCAATTAAACGCCGCGAGACTTCACAATGAACGTGGTATAAGGTCCTATACCAGTAAAACCTAATTTAATTTCTACTGAAGGCTTCAGAACATGTTAACCCTGGAAGAGCAAAGTTTTGAGTGCAGCACTTATTATTCAAGGCGCAATTATTGCTTTAACTTACTCCTCTACAGTTAATACCGAAGCATGATAAACTTTGAAATCAGTAACTGGCATCATAGAACATGTTATGCAACATCAGGTAATAAACTGTTTTCGCCACAATGCTCCACAAGAATAGTATTCCAAGAAGTGGGCCCGTAAAAACAACTTGCTAGCTAATTAAAATATATTTTCTTCCGGCAAATCTAAAAAATAAAGTCCACGGCGTTTAGTAGACATATTTAAAGTCATTTATATAATGAACATAAAATTTCTGGTTTTACATTGAGAACGTTTTTATTTTTAATCGAACAAAATTTGTTTGGCGCAACCAAATAAATTATTCGCATACACTGAGAAAAAGGAATTCTATAAACAACCAAATAAATAATGTTGACATTTATTTTGCTGTTTCAAACGAACTATTGTTAAATCAAACACGGTATTGTTGAAGTAAATATAGTGATTTTTTTGTTTTGAACAAATAGTTTTGCTGGTGTATTTTTTCAAATCAAATGAATGTTTTCCTGACTGCCATATTTTTCATGTATGGTATGATAAACTTATATATATATATATATATATATATATATATATATATATATATATATATATAAATTTTGCAAAAAACATATATTAGTTTTTAAAATGCCTACACATGCTTGGTTTTACAAAACGATTTATATAAATCAACTATATATTTGCCAAATTATTTTGACAGGATAAATTTAACCATTTGGATACACGTCCGTCTGAACAACGAGCTTGGTTGGTAGTGAGCGAATGCAAATTGGCAGACCAAGAAACAAGAATTGTCGTAATTTCATGGGAATTTGAAAAATTTACACCTGTTTTTGGAAGGCATGTGGAAGTTTTGTTTCTATTTTTTGCGTTCCTACTGTCAATATGTATTAATTCCAATGACATTTCATAGTGTTTCAAAGGCTGTTCACGGTAAAATGAGCACTTCTGAAAGCCCTGCTTAAGATCTACTTGTATACACGTTGTGTACTCCTCCGACTTATGTAAAATTAACATTGTTGTTGGCCTCATCACTTAATTCACGCGTCAGTCAAATGACACTGTGAAATTATTAAGACAGAAATTTTACAAATCCGCTAATTTTTACACTTCAATGCATTAAAAAACAAAGTCAAAGAATTAAATTTAAGTGATCACAGATGGTTACCAGACACTTTTTATTCGACGTTAAGATACGAAACTACTGTCCGTCCATCGTAACCAACTTTACTGGGCGAATATCACTCAGTGCGCCCATTAAAATATATGCATGCAGGGACAGCGAGTTTTTTTTTTTATATAAAGGTTCATTTCTAAAAAGTGCTCACTATGTCGTGAATAGCCTTTAAACTAAGTGCGCAAAAATACGGTGCGCTGTTCCGTTAGTGTAATTTTCTAGACTTGGTTAAGCTTTTATTTGCACGAGACGGAGGAATAGTCTGAACGTAGAACTTCAGCAGGGCTTCAGAAAAAGTTTGTAGTAACTGTGAATTGAATATACTGAAGAAATACTAATGTTTTGAAATACATTTTAAGTACTGAACAATATGGATAAATAAATAGTTGACGTTTTAAACCTTTACTTTTATTTTGCTGTTAAAGCAACTTGTTTCATTAGGATATTTACACAATTATTATGCATCAATAAACGCACTACCAAACTCTTGTTTTAATCGTAATTGCCATAAAAAATACAATCGAACTTTCGAGCTGTATTTTCGAACGAAGGCCTTTAAATGAATGGCCAAATGGCTATATACAGTAGATTTAACAAAATATTTTAGTGAGTCTTATTTATTCTGGCCCAACACCGAGGTTTTGTTTATTCAAACACGTATTTTGTTAGATGAGGAAGATAAACTTTGTTGTTTTTCAAGTTTTGTTTAGGCCTACTCAACAAAATAATTTATTGGGCAACTAAATATATTTTTGGCCCTATATACAAACCAATATCGTGTTGGCCTTCCTCTCTGTGCAGTTGTTCGCTGTGCATACCCTGCATAAAATGATCCCAATATAAAAATTCAAGTTTGTAAAAACAAATTATGAGAGAGACCAAAACTTACTATAGTCTTAGTATTTAAAGCTGAAGAAATACCAATCTCTTTATACACAAGAAACTGCAAATCACTAACAAAACTATCGTACCGGCAACCAAAAATTTGCAATACGACATTTAGATATTACTACATTAACACAAGATACATTTTTCGTGGAAGAGCTACATAGGCGGGGAAAATGTCATTTACAGTTTGTCTCCGAAGAGGTGCTCATCCAGCTATAGCCTTCGTGAAATAAACCAATTATAGAGTAAGTCCTCAAAGCTACACGGACAATTTTTTTTTTTTTTTTTTTTTTTTCTTTCAAAAAAGGGAGGGAGAGGGAGAGAAAGGGATGGAGATTAACAAAATGCACGGCAGCAGCATTGTTGTCAATTTTGTATAATCGTGCCCAATGTGCGTTCTCTGCAGTATGTTGTTTGTCGCGAGTGAAACATGCTAGCACGAACAGTGTTAAATGGCGCTGGGGGTATATTTCTGACACATAATCTCACGGTTACACTCCACGAGTTTTTACATCACAGGAGCACACATGCCCGCCATACGCATGTACAGGCTGTTCACGGTAAAGTTAGCACTTTTGAGGCCCTAGTTACTTTTACCTTCGGCCATTTTTTTTATCCTTTATCCACTTTGTAAAATACATATTGCCATGTACGTAATAAACAGAGTGTGTATATTACCCCGCACTCGGAAGTTAACATCTATGGCTAAATTATTATATATTATTGACTAATATTCCAAATGAGACGACTTTCAAAAGTGCTCACTTTACCGTGAATGGCGTGTAATTGTGTGAATACATTTAGTTCTACTGCACGTTCTTGCTCTAACTAACGTTTGTAATTACAAACCGCCCGTTTCAATAAGTATTTATCACTAATGCTGATCGACGTTCCTGTAGATCTGTAATCGTAACAAATTCCTTTTGAGACTTTCCCACAAAAAAATATAACTTCATGAAAGTGTGGAAGCGCCATTCTCAAACATAACAAGAACACTTCCCAAAATTCAAAAATCCAACTTCTGGTGTAAACAGTAGAAGCCACCAATGATATGTTGCCGAATTTCTAGGAAATGTACCTTCATTTAGATTTTTTGAGGCATTTGTGTGTTTAATGGACGCAGTCAAAAATGACAGGTAGGTATCAGTTTTGTTTACTACACTGGAGCTTCCAAATATTATTTGAAATATTTATTAAGACATGCGCGATTATATAAATGTGTTCACATGCACATTTCCAGGTTGATTAGAATTTTAACACGAATTCCTCTTCATTATTAAATAACAAGAAAATAATACTACTCACTACTCTGTAATGAACGCTTTGCTAGCGAACGCCAGAAAAGATACATCTGCGTCCCTTTTTTAGAGGATTTGAAGAAAGAACAAAAACTGCTGTGTCTTGCAAGATGCACTTTCTCCAAGTTCTCGTATACGAATGGAACCATCAGGTGACAATTTGGAGAAAGGCCTTGGAAATAGCTCCAAAACCGATGTGACAAAACGGTAAAGGCTGTTCACGATAAGTGAGCTCTTTCGAAATCAACCTTATAAAAAAGTCACTGTTCCTACATGCGTATGTTATAACGGACGCCCTGAGTGACATGCGCCCAGTTAAGTTGGTAACAATGGATGGAAAATTAGTTCCGTATCTTAACATCGAATAAAAAGTGTTACGTAAACATTTATGTTAAATTAAATGTATTTATTTCGCTTTCATATTTTTTTTAATGCATCGAAGTGTAAATATAGCATATTTGTAGAATATTTACTTTTCTTATAATTTCACAGTTTCACTTGACCGACGCATGAATAAAGTGATAAGGCCCATGGCAATATTAATTTTACATAAGGCGGAAGAATACACAACGTGCATACAAGTATATCTTAAGCAGGGCTTTCAAAAGTGCTCATTTTATCGTGAATAGCCTGCAACGAAATAATCTAAACTGCAGGACCTCTCCGGTTTTACAGAGTAATTTTCGCCCGGAATATTTATATTTCCAGGCCACACAAATCTGCACGAATTGAAGAGACCAACAACAGCTATAAAGGGGCAAAATATTGTGCTCCCTCTACCCAGAAATACGGCGCGGTACGTGAAAGAAGGGGGGAGAAACAGGGGGCGTTTTTTTTTTTCTTTTACGGGAAGGAGGTATTCCTTCCCCACCAACAGTCCAAGTTAATAGTAGTATACGTTGCATGATTCACACATTTACTGTGTACGTTGAATAATACACTTTCGACTGTTCTATGAATCGCACACGGAAACACTCGCCAATTCTGATATAGGCCGTTCACGGTAAAGTGAACACTGTTTAAGGCCCTTCCACTAATAACTATATCTTATTGCAGCATCAGACATTAAATTTTGAAGGTGGTGAAATGTACACACTGTGTTTATTCGTCACAGAGTAATGTTTATATTTTTAAAAAAGCAGCAGGCATATGGAAATACGATGAAAGGAAAAATTAAGAAGGGCCTTAAAAAGTGCTCTCTTTACCGTGAATAGCCTATAAAGAGTTGTTTGTTTGCGAGAAGAAACTTTCACGCAATGTTTACTAACTTTTTTTTCTGCTTTAATGCTTTGAACTATTATTACAAGCAAATTGACCGGATCAAAAACTTAAGTACATATTGCCCATCACTTTCAACCATCTGCACAGGTAAACAAAAACACATTTACAGTTTGCGTCATCTTTTAACGCAAATTAGATACTGGGAGACGAATTGCTCGTAACTTGCAGCTATAACCAACATAACGCGCTAATCGTTTAATGACCTAAATTTCCTGCCAAAACGAAATGAGAGCCGAATGTTGTTTGCATCTCCATCGCAAATCAAATCCACTTTTGCACACTTTCTTATAATTTGATTATTTCCTGCATAAATGACTGCTAAAAATAAAAATATTCTGAACGAATAAAGAAATATCGTTAAGATACTTTTAAAGGCACGTACCAAAGCGAAGTCCGTGATGGTACGGCGCTCATTTCCCGAAGCAATCGCCGCCGCTTTGAAATTCTGAACGCAGAAACATTACATCTGCAGCGCGGAATGAGAAAGAACTCGAAGTCACTAGTCCTCGCTCGACCGTTACTAATATTACTTCCAATATATAAAAAAGTACTCAGTTTCATTATATTCTCCGCAATCACGTGCACATTCCTCTTCTTTAATAGTCCAGCGGAAAAAGGAAATGAAGTAGCCGACTGCACAATGCGCTACAGAAGTTAATAGCATGAGAGCTGGGAAAAATAGGCTTTTAAAAAGTATCTCAAGGTAGTTTTGGAAGTCCAAACGCACATGCAGATATCAAACATTTCCGGGGGGGGGGGGGCGGAATGCGTGTTGCTTTAAGGAAACTAAGCACCTATACGCACCCGGGGGGGGGGGGGGAAGAAGGAAGGAAATATGTATTCAAAGAATTAATACATCTGCGTAAGAATATACACCACCACTTTCGAAAGACCTGTGCGTCCAGAGATGCGATTCTTCTACACTTTGTTGCCAATCGGGAGCCCTTATTACGGTGTTTCACATTGCAAGGTTATGGCCTGGAAGTCTAAAGCAGACGGAACCAGTTTATAGCGAGATTCGGCACTCGTGAAACATGAAAGATGTGCTTTAAGCATAATAAGTTAGGCCTCCTCGTCGTTGTCATATGGCCACCGGAGGCTACGTTGTTCGCTGATGTACGTCTACCTTACAATGGAAAGAAGACAGAAAAGTTCTTTCACACGTTGTTCTGCCTTAAATTCGGTTTCGTTCACCGTGAAACTGTCTTAACTCGTATAAGGGCATGGCGACTGAGCGATATAGTCGCCTTCAAAGAGATACATGCGTGTTGAGTTGCCAGGCCGAAGGCCGGATGTGTGCGAGAGAGAGAGAGCGAGAGTTAAACTGGTTGTCTGTTGCACAAAATACACGTGTTCCAACCACTTACAAAAGCAGCATAATTGTAGCAATGTATTGCCTCTATTAGGCTGTTCACGATAAAATGAGCACTTTTGAAAACCCTGCTTAAGATCTACTTATGTGCACGTTGTGTATTGTCCCGCCTTATGTAAAATTTAACATTACCATGGGCCTCTTCACGTTATTCATGTGTGAATCAAGCGAAACTGTGAAATTAATATAAATGTAAATATTTTACAAATCTGCTCATTTTTATACGTCTTATGCATAAAAAACCGAAAACGAAAGAAATAATTTCACGTATCACAAAAGGGTACCTAACACTTTTTATTCGACGTTAAGATATGGAACTATTTTCCACCAATCGTTACCAACTTTACTGGGCGTACGTCACTCAGTGCCCCGTTTAAATATATGCAGGCAGGAGCAGTAACTTTTTTCTCGGGTTGATTTCAAAAATGCTCACTTTATCGTGAACAGCCTTTACCTCACATGATTTCTTCCCACTCCTCTTGTACGTCTGGTAGTCCAGAGTGGTTTCGTGTTTCTATGATCAATGCCAACATAGAAAAGTCATCAGTTTATATGTAACCCGCTTGTAAAAGTTTAGTCCGAATCTTCTGCGCAGGTTTAACTTGTGTTTGTCGCACTTGTAACTACTGTCTGGAGTTCCCAAGATTGCTAGGCTGTGGAATGCATGCAGGGTTGCGGCAACAGGTTTCCAAGGTCACCCGCCAACCCTCGCTTCTACCTCCTACCACCCATACACAAAATATTGGTTTGTAAACGTACTTTTTAATTTCTTACACACACAATGTCATCAGAGTATAACACTCAGTTATTATTATTTTGTTTAGTTTAAATAATATCACTTAAATGCAAGATTAACGAGAAGTTTTAATTATTTTTAGTATCTGTCATGACCGTGTTATAAAAATGTCGCCAGGTGGTTCACACGCTTAAATTTCTCAAATCTTACAACATGACACACCAAACAGTTTTCAAATTATAAAATATTGGTTTGATAATAATTACAATAATGTCCTTAACATGTTACGAGAAAAGCCTTCAATGTACATAGTAAAACCAGAACACAAAACCGTCTATTTTTTTATTTCTATTTTTTTATAATGGTCGGTGCAATATATTAAATACATTCATTACGGCAAAATTCAAAGTAAGAAGACGAAGTTTTCAACTCACGTCCAAAAGTTACAGATTAATAGCGGACGCCGCGACTTTACCACTGTACTGCCAGGTCACATACCAGATCACGAGTTTATAAAACTGTAGATTCCATAGAGGTGAATTAACTTTTTTCATAGAGTTGGTAATGTTTTAAGTATACATAACGGGTTTAAACAGTAATTAAAGGTTGGCATAGCCAATACTAATAGCCGTCGTATTTTTAATCTATTTGAAAGATTTTCAACCTCGGGGATGTAAAATCAAGATGAAGTTCTTTTCGGTTTCATCATCAACTCGTTTCATTAGTAGGCACGGGGAGCGCCCTACGCTCTGAAACTGCAATGTGATTGGCCATGTACGAGAGCCGGTATGGAACCTGCCACGAAAAATAGGGCGTGCCCAATTACTAAACGTGGTAAGAAATCTAGCCGTACAAGGCGGGAAATGCCATGACTGGTGCCACACTAGCCCCTATACCGGCCGCTATGGCGGACCGCACAAGCTTTTACGGAATCTGGTATGGGTAATATCGCCTTTACCCGCCGCTCTTTCCAAAGCCTAGCCATCTATTGAGCTCCCTACGTCTTATTTAACCGACTGTACGCACAATGCCATCTCAAGGTTACTTTTCCGGGATGGTCATAATTTAATACTGGCGTGACAGAACTAAGCGCGACCTTTGCCTTCTGATAAAGCACTACGCTTATCACAAAGGCACGTGCAGGCAAACACAGGTGTCAACTGTTAAAGGTTCTCCTAGGATCACTGACCTCGCATGCGAGTAGATACCCTGACGAAAACCTAAGTTCTCGTCCAGTGCCACTTATTACTTGCACGTGCGGACCAAAAAAAAAAAAAAAATTGGCCAACATTCGTGCCACTAAGTGACGGCGACCAACTCAAATTTCAGACAATGTATTTCACCATAGTGCTGCGGCAACAAAATGCATCCTAAAGTTTATATAATAATCTGCCACACATGTTCTACCGATTGCCGTCGTCGTGAAAAATATACTTTGGCGGTAGATTAGTTAAGAAAACACAGTCTTTCCACGCTATTACCTGGGGGGGGGGGGGGGCAGAAAAACATTTGACACTTTTGGAAGTTTTACTTATTGTAGGCTACTACTTGTAGCTTTTCATACAACAACAGAATTGCGTACTTAAACACTGCAATCTGCAATAACCTCATCTAATTTCCCCCACACTTGCCAGCCATGTATTTGTCCCTTACAATTTAATGGCATTACATGTTAAAACCACGCCAGTCACCATTAAAATGTGTTGTGTTAAGGCCAGATACATTAAACTATTAACACAAAAATTACGCAATTTTTCATTACAAATTATTTCATTTATATTAGTGGTAAATTCTAGCAGCAGAAGGATACAGACCGAGCAAACACAGTGGCAACATAATCCATTATTTTAGGTGCTTCAATTATAAAATGGCACAGAAAAATGTCTACCTCATCTGCTAATGTACAAACGTAGCTAAATATTACAGTCGATAAAGATTACCACGAACAAGACTGTGGCGGTCTGCTCATTGCGCACACAAAACTACAATGATTATCTGCCCAAAAAAATTCGAATACGTACAAAGAAAAATATTACAGAATTAATACTTTTCAAAACTTACCTTCAAAATTAAGGAATAGACAGCATCTTACCTGAAACAAAAAAAAAAAAAAAAGCTAAATATAACATCCAAAAGTCGATATGACAACTAAAAAAGCTACTATAGGCTGTCCACGGTAAAGTGAGCACTTTTTAAGGCTCTTCTTAATTTTTCCTTTCATCCTATTTCCATTTTCCTGCAGCTATTTAATATAAACATAGCTTTGTGACGAATGAACACAGTGTATACATTCCACAACCTTCAAAATTTAATGCCTGATGCTGCAATAAGATACATTCATTAGTGGTTAAAGCCTGTTGGGAGGCCTTTAAAAAGTGTTCACTTTACCGTGAACAGCATATAAACACCATGATTCACAACAGTCTGCAGACAAGCTCAGCAACTCACACTAAAGGAAACTAAAATCAGCTGATAAAGCTTTTACGACTGAAGTCACACGACACTGTAAAGGAGTTTTGTACTTTTACAAGAATAATCGTCGGAAACCCTGTTGCCAAGAAAATATTTTTAGAACACACAAGTTTTCTAATAAAATTTGCAACACTTACATTTGTGATATTACAAATTATACGCTTGTAATTGAGAAGTGGAAATAAAATTACTTTATTTTTTGCTCTCCAAAATAACTGCGAGTAATAAATGAGAGAAGACGGGTAATAATTGTTTCAGGATATAGTTAACGGAAATAAAAACAGCATCTTGCAAGCAATGAGAGAGACACTAACCCACCTACCTTTCGTTACTATCCCGCAGCTGTAACCACACGAATAACCTAACTTATCGGTATACAATAAACATTTGTTTTCGCGTTATATACTGCGAGGTGCTGACTAACCAAGACGAACTTTATTTCACGCCTTGGGAATAATCGAGGTGAACGCACTTTGCTGCACTTAATGCCTTTAAATGCACATTTGCAGTTTTATCATAGAAGCACCTTTATGGACATGCTTAAGGACAACAGTTATTAATAAGCATTAAATGCTTACAAAATATTGGTATAGTTTATTCATTTAAGAATGCATTTATTTCAGTTTATGAGTACTATGTACATACGAAACATTAAAATATCACTTAATGTGTAAAAGCGTCATGTGTTATAAAAGTTGTTTTGATTGAGTTCTTTTACGTGTTTTGCGTTATTTATACTACACTTTACATCACTCCTTTGTTTTTGCGCAAACACCTAGCTATAGTCTATTAGCGGTTTCTTCACACTTTTCAAATCAAACCTTCGAAAAAATCTCTCATGCATGGCGTGTTTACTTATTCCCAACAAATGCTAAATATTAGAAGGGTTTGTTTATACCCGAGTTCATAAAAGTTACTTTTTTTCTGTTAAATTGAAATGTTATTCATATTTTATTAAAAAATTGTAATTCTTCATTTATAAATAATTTGAACAACAAACAGTGAGAAAACATGTGTGTTGGTAGCGCCTAATAAGAAATAGTTCTCATACAAAATATCATTACAACAAAGTCTGCACGAATGCGGTGCATTATCCTTTGATGTAATTTTCCAAAGTAACCACGAATGTATTATATACATGGTTTGAGGTTATCGATGTCCACCATTTTGTCTAAGCTCGTGGGTACAGGGCAGCACAGTAGAAGTATTTCTTGAGGTATATTAGAAACACGGCTCTTGTACTTTTACAAACAAATAATATTTCAAGAGAATTTTTTGTACTGTTACAAATATTTGTAAAACTGTCAGTAGTTTTTCAATAAAAATTGCAACTTTTATTTTACAGTGTATATGTAACTTAATTCTCTCCTCGTACACTTAAGAATAACAAATAGTTCGTTGGACTAAAGGTTAACTCACTGACTCGTAGGCCTGATGAATTTGTTTCAGACACCACCGCATAAATTAAATGCAAAGCGACGATAAATAGTGTTTGCAATGAAACGTGACGAGTTACTACACTGAAACACTTTTTCAGAGGTAAGTATTTTACCTGGCTAACACTGATTAATATTACGCAATTCCCTAATATTAGTACTGCACGTTAACTCTTTTGTGCCGACTTTTTCAGATTCTTCTCAGGATTCTACGTTTATTTTATGCACCAATTCTACAAAAACGGGCTTAACTAATTTGTCATGAGTGTATACAAGCTCACGCACGTGTTAAGCCGCCGTTAACCACGGGACACTAATTACAGTGGCATTACCAAATCTTGTTTCCAGACAAGGACAATAGTGGTAATTATAGTGGAATTACCAAATCTTGTTTCCAGACAAGGACAATAGTGGTAATTATAGTGGAATTACAAATCTTGTTTCCAGACAAGGACAATAGTGGTAATTATAGGAAGAACGTATACGAATATTACATTTTTATAATGGCGCGGTATCGACGAGCTTAAAACGAGGATGCCAGCTGTTGTAAAACATTTTAGATCAAAATCACCAGAACATAATGGGTAATTGTGGTTACCATCGCTAATTGGGGGGGGGTGTGACTGGATCAAGGCAGTTAGGTGCGGCCGTGACAGGTCGGGGGCCCGAGCCAGTCGGCCAACACACACATACAGCAAGGGAAAAAAAGAGTTCCATGCCATAACTTTAAATTATAAGTATTAGGTTTTAACATTTGTGAATACTACTATGATTATTTGTTTTCCGTTTTTTAATGGGTACATGCCTAAGAATGATAAAATTAGTAAAATGTTTACTTTTCTAATAATTTTACGTTTTTACTTAAACACACGAATAAAGTGATTAGGTCCATAGCAATGTTCATTATACAAACGGAGGAATAACACTCTTTGTGCATACAAGTATATCTTAAGCTGGGCTTTCGAAAAGTGATCAGTTTACCATAAACAGCCTATAAAACATGGCCGGACATGCATCCCCAGTCGGCAGGATCTAAACTCGACCCATTCCAAGATGGCACCTTGTATTAATCAGGCTGTCTACGGACTTGGTAAGTATTGATTGTGTTGCAAGCCTTCAGCACATAAGTCTTGCATCAGTCGCTGTCAGAATCACATTAGGAACACATTGTAAAACAATATTTGCATTAGTTATATTTAGTATTTAATGAACGCCAATATTTTGTTTGATTTGCATGTATTTCGACAGCACTACACTGGTTACTTTATGTATTTACACCGAAACGAAACAACGAATACAAGTACTTCAGTGATGCAAGCACATGTACTCTAGCGTGCACAATGAGTATTTAAATATTAATACACAACTTTTAGATATGCAGATAAAAACTCGCTTAAATACCGTCGGAACTCTTTTCTGTCGCAGTCGCTGTGAATCAGATTGCCAACCAATCAATGGCTTCGTCTGTATCTTGCAATATTTATCTCTGCTGCCGGTTTGTAGTGAAGTTATACATAGTGGAGAGAAGGAACAAAGATAGAATGAGGAGGCACTGTCCGCCACAATGCCCACATAAGAGCCTTCACCCGAAAACTACTCCCCGCTGGAGCCACTGATTTACATTTCAATTACCAACTTAATCTGTTCTCAGTAACTTCACACTCTTTGAACCAAACCTTCTGAACAATCAACCCATGAATGGAGTATTTGGCGGTTTCCTAAATATTCCATTAATCACATGCGTCCTATACTTGTGATAGTATAAAACTGTCTTACGTCTTGTTAAAGTGAACTTTTACTTATATCTTATGTATAAATTATAACATTTCATCAAAAATCAATATGAATAAAAACAAGACAAAACAGGTGTGTTGGCAATGTCTATAGTCCGTCTCACGCTTAGATTGCAGTACAGGGCTTATGGCACTCGCTGTTGCCAGATTGCTTCAGCTTTGTGACATAACTGGCAAGCTGAGAAACAAATGGGAGGTGAAGGAAACGGCCTGATAGATAATTTTTATTTGTTTAACTCCCTGCCAACTCGTAAAGGAAAACCAATCCTGCGACGCAAAGCTAAGTGGCTCCTTTGAAACTGAAGCCCGTGAGAAACCCTATCATTGTGATTGGACGGCTCGCAAGCAACGTAGATACTTTTCTTTTTCGAAGTTGCAAAAAAAAACTTATCAGGCAACAGCACCCGCAGGAACAAAGAGAGCGTAACGACAGAAATCGTGCATTGGAAAGAGACAGTGAATGTCCATTTCACCCACACTGCAATCTAAGAGCGAGACGCTCTATAGTAAGAAATAGTTCTCATGCAAAAGAATATTCAACTAAGTGTGAGGTGCGTAATCACTATGCTGTAATGTTTTAGACAAGGTCAAGCTTTGTTTGCAGGAGGCGGAGGAATATCCCGAACGTATGACTTCAGCATGCTTCAGAAAATTGGAAGTAGAACAGGTTTGTAATCAAACACAACAGTAAGTCGTCAGGATGGTATAAATGTATTCAGGGCGGTTTTTTTTTTTTAAATACAATTAATAGTTGTCGAAAGTACGGTTATAGGCCGTTCACGGTAAAGCGACCATTTTTTGACGCTGTTTTATCGGACATATTAACCAATAAATACATTTCATTGTGGCCTCGGATTTTTCTTTCGAGCATGGCGAATGTATACACTGTGTTTAATACTTGCGTGGCAGGGTTTACACTAACAATTGCTGGAAGAGTATAAATTGGTTGAAAGATAAAAGTAACTAGGGCTTCAAAAGTGCTCACTTTACCGTGAACGGGCTATAGCTTGTCTGTAATCAGTACAAGGAAAAATTTCCTTCTGGGACAACTTTCGTCCTGGCAGAGTGCCGGGATAAGTCGGGGTGTCATGGCGACCATCATGGATTAAGTCACGCCAAAACCGCCTACTCTGTCATTCCTCTTCAGCAGCAGCCATCTTGTTATTTTCTTTTTTTTTTCTCGGAAATTCCCTTTTTCCCTTTTCTCTGATTATCTACTGCGTTCCACCTTGGTTTTCTCATGCTCTATCATCCATATTGGTTCTTTCGTGTTCTATCATTCCTACTCGTCTTCTCTCCCACCTTCTATGATTTCTTCTCGTCTCTCTCCCATCCCTTTTCTCGCTTGCCTTCTGTCTCCTCCACCTTGGATGTTCGAAGTTCCCTCATCGCCATCGTCTGCTGTAGGCGGCCATATTTAATTCCCGCACCCGCCACCAATTTGTGCTAAGTTCTACCGTTCGCAGCTAAGAGCAGGTAAGCTAGTATAATTTTCAGTATTATGAAATTAATGTAACTGACATTCATAATTTGCAAAATGGAAATCATTGTTTGGGCAAACGCATCCTCACGCATATTTTAAAAGCAAGCGAAAATTATTTCACTTCAAAAAACTTTTACTTTACAAGTAAACTGCTACAATTAATTACATGTTAAAGAGTAACTGACTAGCATTCAGGCGTGTGATCAGTGTTTACTGTGCGGACATATGCTTATCTGGGCACCCACCGACTGTTTGTAAAGCTAATATGACAGCTGCTGTCACGTAATACTATGAAGCTTGTACAATGTAAAAAAAAAAATGGTGTAATTTTACATTGAATGTATTTGGCAGTAGTGTCACCACTGACATCGGTGTAATTCTTTACCTACATATGTCGATGTAATTCTACTCTACACACATGTAACTTTATCCTACAAATTAGTAAAATAAACTTTGTACGACGGTAAGTAAATTTACACAGACATAGCAATTGTAATTTCACCACTGTATGTGTGTATTTTCTCACTGACAAAAAAGTAAAATCGCAGATTCACTGTAATGGTATTTACACAATTTCTGTACATTTTTCACTATTTTACTAAGCAATTTTTCCGTCAGCATAATTTTTTTTACAACTGCTTCATGTGAATTCACATACTTTGTAAGTATATTTTCATAATTTTAATGTAGTTTAACAGAGTTATAAAAAGTTATCTCCAAAATGTGGGTAACAATTTACATCAGATATGGAATAGGTCGTTATTTACAAAAGCCAGCGTATTCCATTAGTGGGAGTTGAGATTTCCTCTTGAACACACAAAAGGAGTTCCAAGAAGTTGTACTCTCTACCGTTAGATCGCAGGTTTTAAACAAACACTTGTAGTTATATTTTAATTCACAGGAATATTAGTGTAAAATTACATATATTGTATCCTTTTTAGCAAATTACACATTAAAATGTCAAATTACCGAAAATTTGTACGTGTAAATATACGCTCACAGATACTCCAGAATGTAATGCAAGTTTACAAACACGCGGTAGTTGTAAAATTACACAGTTCAATATGTACAACTACACTGACATTGGAAATCGTTGGGGCAACAGATTTATGGGTGCCATTACGGCGCCTTGTCTCGCCCTCTCTAAATACTGATCACCGACACTGGGTGTTCATACGACTATGTAGCAATAAAAATACATAACTTAAGTTTTAATACAGTGAGTGGGTGCATTTTTACACATACTTCAAAATGTGTAAATTAATACCCACTTAGTGTTTATTAAGCCATGCATCCATGTATTTTCACCAAAGACATTTAGTACTTTCTGGATTAAGAAAATGTGTAAAATTACAGGTACTGTAGTTGTATCTTTCTTCAACACGGCTATCTCTAAAAGCTCATATCCATATTCTACAAAATGTTTACACGATTACTGCAGTGAGCGAGCTAGGGACAGATTGTTGATAACGTATCAAAGGGTTAAAAAAAAAAAAAACACCGAGCCATCGTTAGGAGATAAAAATTTGTCGCTGGGACGTTGGCTGGGAATTTGTTTTCTTACGACAGGAAGTCGTGGGAGGGAGGTCTGCGTAGAATGCAGATAACGCTGACGAATGGCGCCCAGGTGCCTGTCCAAACGCGGCTGGCCAGATAATTCGGGAAGGAGAATAATGCCCGGCATTCCACAGCTCAGACGCAACGCCCGATAAGGGCGCAGGTCGTTTTGAAGAAAACGCAACGACGTTCTCCCCGCCGCGCCATGTACACTGTACTCTTGGTTTACGTTTGCGCTCAGAACACTTAAAAAAAAAAAAGATAAGACCGGTTGGTACTAGTGTACCAAACGCCACTGTAGTCAACTTTGAAGTTTATATACTCTGACAAAGAGTCGCAAGAAAAATTGCTCAACCATTAAATTATAAGCTCAAATAAATCTAAATACGCAAAAAAAAAATTATTATATTCCGCAGTAAATGTCCGAGAAATTGTACATTACGTACCGGCATTATTATCTCAAATTTTTTGTTGATGCTTCGGTTTTGTTACAGGATGTATAAAAATAAACAATGTTGACCACCAGTTTTCCCACGGGGATGTTCCCAGTAAAGATAGAAAAACCTAAATCAGCAACTCGGCATAACGTTCTCTATACATTTACATATGCAAATTGCACATTTCATTTCATACCAAGGATAAATTTAGAGCCACTGGTATAAAATCTTTTTAGCACATTTGGGCGTGGCAAACATAAAGGTGAGGTTTAAATTACGCATGTGAACTTTGACCACTGTAGCAACTACTACAAATGATCCCGTGTCTAGGTCACCCTACACACGATGTGGAGCAACATCACAGTGCGTGTTTGCCAATACAGAAAATAACAAAAATAGATCATATAAATAGTGCCATAAAATTACAGGAATTATATCTCACCCTTATGCTATTTAACTGAAGTAATCAAGCAGCGATATAATACTCACGATTACCGTTTCCGTAATGTCAATTTGCAAAAGTTCACTAAAAAATAGTGTACGAACCGAAACATTTCCCACTGCCTCTTTAGCTGAGCGTTTGTAGCCATAAAGTTACAAAAAGTACGTAATATGGAGGAAAAAATTTCTTAGGTTATCAGGTGGTTCAGTCAGGTCTTCGAAAGGCCGTACCCATTAGGTTGAACGAATATTTAGCTTAACACTAATTATCAAAGGGAAATTTTAATAAGTCTATTACATTTCAATTGGTACAAAAAGACCGCAGATTATATATATATATATAATCAGTTTTACCAATCGCAGAATAGGACTACTGAATGCACCGGTAAGGGTTTGACTGCAGTCTATAAAATTAATAATTCATTATCGTTGTAACAATCTTACTTTATGGCGGGCGATATCGGTTATCAGATTCTGAAACGAAATTACATGAAATCTCAGTTGTTTCTCTCTTATCAGCTCCATCTTCGGTACTGCTCTCAAAATGGCTACAGCCGCTTAGCTGAAGAGGCAATTGGAAATTTTCCCCAAGCCATTACACTTGCGGGAGAATGATGGACTTATTGAGGGGCAGCTGAAATCCAAGTATATGTGGAAAGTCTCTGCTTACAGTTAATTAGCCTTGAGTAACAAGAACTTTTAAGTTTAGAACTTACAAGCATACAAGCGAGCCAAGCCAGCTGATACACGGTACCGCGAACAGAAGTAAGTAGGCCTACAGCCGTCGATAATTTTCATAATTTACCAACTCCTGACACGACAGTTCGCTTACAAAAGGTTAAATTTTAAAAGGTCTTTCAGGGTTGCACCTTTTTTTTTCATTAGAAAATTCCCTGACATTTCCCTGATTTCCAGACAAAAAGTATTTTTTTCCCCCTGACCTTTCTCTAACATTCTTTTTTTTTTCTGAAAGGATTAGCGCCTTTGCATTATAACACACTTTTACACCAAAATACTTCTCTGGTCTTACAAAACTGCTCAACACATAGACTACAAATAAAAATGCCTAAACATTTAGTCCACAAGCATTAAAACAATTTTATTTGATTCTGGCAGCACGATTGGTGATAGAACTGCAAAATATATCATGCATATCACAGAATTCCCTGACATTTCCCTGCCAGTTTTCAAATTCCCGACCATCAGGTATTCCAGACCTTGGCAACCCTGTCTTTTGAATATTACTACGCATTCGTAAAGGGTCGAAGAGTAATGAAGTAGGGGGGGGGGGGGAATTACAAAACATCCTAAAGCTTTCCAGTAGTAATAACGAAGTTCTTGGAGTTGAACTGTGATGCACGTTAGAATTTCTCCACCTACAGCAAATATTACCGCTACATCGCAATAAATCAAAACTCACGACCAACATGTTTTACGGCCCGATTCACACAAGCAATTTCAGAACGCCTCGCTATCAGGGCGCGCACTTTCTACCTACTTCAATAATCGAACAGAAAACTCGACAAGAAAAACGTGACGAATGGAAGTTGGAGCGAAAGTTTACTTTAGAATTTGTAAGTTTATTCGTCTATACACTGTTAAAAATTTCCGTATATTTACGGAATGTTTAACGGAAATGGACAGTGTATATAAGGAAAGGCAATCCGTAATGGCGAAAAACGGAGTTAGTCCGCAAATACAAAATACGGAAAGTCTCCGTATTCCCTTTGGCTTCGAGTTACGGGGACGAACAACGCCGTAACAAGAAAATTATTGTTCGTGCGACTATGGCCTATTCGTTCAAACATTAAAAAATAGCATCAGGCATCTGTAACATTTGGCAACATAGAAAATACACTAGATTTAATAGAAACTGAATTTTTGCTTTTGTGTTTTGAATACGAATACAAAAGTTATACCACAATTTTCAAGTGAGAGTTGTAGGTGAATGGTTAGAGTCGTGGACCGGTAAAATTTTGACTGTTTCAAACCTCACTTAAGTACAAAATATTTTACGTTTTTAATATCATTTTATACACGGTAGAACACCCACATTAACGAAAATTAAAGACATCTTCATAATCTCTTCTTATTTTAAACCGAGAGTACAGAAAACTAACTTGAAAAGTTAACGGAGATGTTCTGTGGAATTTACGGAAAGTCCGTTTCTGAAAATCAATGTATCAGTAGTTTTAAGGAGAGTTTACGGAAACTTCTGGATAAATTTTTACCAGCACGTTTCCGCCAAATTAAGGCAGTTGTTTTTAAACAGTGTACCCGTGCATTTATGGCCGTAAAAACCAGTAAACCCACTAATGCATTAAGATTAAAACTTTTGGAACAAGCTTAGCAAGTAATATTTCACAAATTTATAAACTTTTTCTTAAATACATCATTTCAGTAAACTCGAAAAACGTTGCATAGCACTGTGTTCCAATATATGCATGGTCCAATATAGGACGGCCTAAAACAAAGACTATGCGTTTTGAAAGTTAACGAACGTAACCGCTATAAAATCACATACGTGTATGTTTGGCAGCGATAGTAAAAAATACAACAACTTTAGATAACCTGAGAGTTATTTCTCTTAACAGAGTTTTCATACTGCATGAGAAATAACGATTTTCTTGCTACGAGTTGATAACATACGAAAAGAAATAATCTACATACAAAGAAGTTTGATTTTTGTGGTCTTGTGACAAAGAATTTGTAATAAATTCAAGGCATGTGCATTTTCTCCAAACTACCACTAAATTGGCTCAAAATCATAACACAGTGTGCAAGTGTGTAAATCGAGAAAGTTTTCCGGTTAATCAAACAAGTTTAGAAAAAAATCTGGTATAATGGATTTTTTAATCAGTTCACAGTCCTGATAACATTTTTTCTTCAAAACCCGAGTCATTAAACCGAATTACTGTTATTTCAGGACGGCAATTAAATGTCCCCCCCCCCCATGTATAGGTTGTTTACGGTAAAATGAGCACTTTTGAAAGCCCTGCTTAGGTCTATTTGTATGCACATTGTGTATTCCTCCACCTTCGGGCCTCATCGGCCAAGTCGGTCAAGTGAAACTTTAATAAAGGAAATTTGCTAATTTTTACACCTTTGTGCATTAAAAGAAAAGAAAAACACAAATAGTTACCGAACACTTTTTATTCAACGTTAAGATATATAACTACTTTCTCCATCGTTAGCAACTTTACTGGGCGAATGTCACTCAGTGAGCCCATTAAAATATATGCACGCAAGAGCAGTGACTTTTTTCTAAGGTTTATTTCTAAAGTGCTCACTCTATCGTGAACAGCCTTTATCTGTCTTGCCATGGCGATGTTAATTTTAATCATAGCGAAATTTAAAAAAAAGTGCAGAAACGTAGATCCCAAGAAGGCATTCAAACGTGTTGACGGAAAACAGCCTACAGTATTACGTGAGATGTAAGAAGCTGGAATGGAACCAAACCGCTCAAAAACTGGAAGATGGGTTACGAGCAGACGAGATAATTTCTCAGCACGCACACATCAAGATTCTCCGTTTTAACAAGCCCACTTACATTACAGATATTTATGTGCACGTGTTTCCCTCTTCCATAAATCTTGGGAGTTTCAACAGAATTTATGGAACATGAAGTATGTGGTATCCTACGAAATGCTGTGTCAAGGACGAGCTCGTAACCGCAGCATTGATTTAAGGACGGCAATAATTTTCCACATTAGGGAATACGAACAGTGTCTTATTATGGATTACTCTGTACACACTTGAGCGTACTCTGATACAAATATTTAGCGACCTCGTAAGCTGAATTATGGCGGTCGGAAACGACGCGCTACACTAATGGCAATGTAGGAAGGAGTTATCAGGCGAAAATTCATCCTTACCCCCGTATTCTCAAAACGTAATTATTTTATAGTCTAATGTAAACAAATTTCAAATGCACAAAAAAATAACGAATTTTGTTATTAACAATAACCGAGTACCTACCATACGCTCTTCCCCTCTCATCTAGTCCCATAAGCACAAACCATGGAGCCACTACACCAACGTTCATGTTTCCCAAAATGTTTATTTTGAGTGCGTTTTGAAAATTTGCGATAAAATGCACATTTGTCGCGTAGATGTTCCGTTTCGCGTCTATTATGCAGACTCGTAATTTAAAGTTATAATTGATGCCCCTTAAATGATACAAGATTAGACCACGGAGCCAGATGCACTCACATCCAAAAAAATAATTAGATTAAAGACAACAATCAACTAACGTACTCGGGAAATATTTAATACTAAAAAATAATAGCACAACGGGAAATTATATCTGACATTTCGATCTAACTAGATTCAATAACACTGGACAAAATAAAAGAAAGAAAAAAACTTCACTAGGGTTAACAATTCAATTTTAAAATGTTTAAAAACATCGCAGACTGCACACAAGTCACGCGGTGAGGTCTTGAGAACCGATGAGGTTGATTGAGGTGAGTATGGAGCAGCGCCGGAATGAAAGGGCGGGGGGAAACGGGAGATCCCCGAGAAAAACCGCGGACCAACGCATCATCCTGCACGATTCCTGCATGCGAAAATTCGGAGCGACTCGGCCGGGGATTGAACCGGATCGCCTTGGTGGGAGGGGAAATTAGACAAGACAACTGAGGAGGGAGAGGGAAATTAATTATTAAATTGTCCTATGACCGTTGAAACGTCTGCTTTCAGGCTACTTGAAAGGAAAAAGAAAAGGTGGTGGGGGTACAACACCCACTGCGCCCCCCGCATGCACACCACTCACAACCGTAGGAAATGAAATTCGCTAAGCGTGCCGCACACCAGCTGCGAGTCAGCGAGATATAAAACTACGCCAGTAAAAATGTCTGATCTCTTTTCACACACTCGTGTAATGGATATATATACAGTATATAGGACCTGCACTACCAGTCTGATATGTAACACTTTTTTTTTTTTTCGGTGGTATCATCTGCCGCCAATTTTGATATAATTTTATAACGAACGTACAGCCATCTTCAGGTTAATTAAATCATTCATAATTATAACGATAATGCATCGTTCCGTTCTTCCTCGCCCGCTACTGCACCAATAGTCTCTTCAGAACAATAACTTCGCTGCCTTGACAGCGATGCGCTCTACAAAGAATTCTCATTCCTGCCCAATGAGAAAGAACGTCGTGTAATAAGGAATTGGGGGGGGGGGGGGGTTGAGGGAGATAGATTAGAAAAACATTCCAACTTCACACTAAGTAAGTTAGACAGGGAATCAGTAACTTGTACAGGACAAGTCACGCGCCGTACGATGGCGCAAAAGTAATTGTATAGATGGGAGCTCACGAAAAGGCAAGTCTATGAAGAGCGGTGTTGGTTGCGGCTTTAGGGCCTGAGTCTCGCTAATGCTCGGCTGTAAAGCCGATATTACACGATACCTGCAACCTTACTTGGTTCTTGTACTAGCTTCTACAAGCCCTAGTGCACGAGCCGGTATACCAACAGCTATATGAGCCGCCATGGAAGATTAATATTACACGACAGCAGTTTACGTACTAGCATTTGGCACCCTCGGTGGGTGCGCAGTGTGATATGAACCCCATACGTAGAACTGCTACCAGTTAGTAACTTGCGTGGGCCTATGAAAAAGTTAGTTAGCACACCTTAATATTGCTATATTACTGTTCGCCTTTTACATAAATTGATTGCTTACTACTACAGTTTCATTTTTTTTCTTGAAAAGGATGTGTAGTCACTTGAATACGAATGTGTTATTTTTAATTTTGACGAAAATTAGTGACCGGTTGCAAAATATAGGATTTTTTTTTTTACGTACCGGGATATTGCCCGCATTAAAAATTTATGATAAAAAAATTTGGATCCGACGGAGTTTAGAACTCGCGCCCAAAACACTGCGCTACCAGACACCGCGACTCTACCACTATACTACCAATTCACACACAAACTTATGGGTTTATATGCATTATATCCAATAAACTGTTCGAGTTAATATTTTCATTGAGTAGGTAATGTTTTAAGTATTTAAAACGGTTTTAACAGTAATTAAAAGTTGTCATAGCCGGTATTATTCGTCGTTATCGTATTATAAATCTATCTGAGAGAGTTTCAACCTCACGAATGTATAATCAAAATGGAGGCGTCCTTTTCGGTTCCATCATAAACTTGTTTCAAGTAGTAGCCACGGGGAGCGCTCTACGTACTGAAACTGTGATGTGATTGGCCAGGTACGAAAGCCGGCGTGGAACCTACCACGAAAAATAGGACGGGTCCAGTTACCACACCTGGTACGAAATCTTGCCGTAAAAGGCGGGAAATGCCATGACGGGTGCCACGCTAGCCCGTACACCGGCCGCTATGGCGGACCTTGCACAAGCTTTTGCGGAATCTGGTATTGTGTAATATCGCCATAATGGCAAGTCGTTGAGAGTGCGACACGTGGAGCCCGTGCGGAACAAAAGGTAAAACTATTCACATAGGCACATAACATTATCAGCAATATAATTAAAACATGCATGAAAAGGCGCGTGATGGACGAGTAAAACATTCATTAAACAAAGCCAACCTGTGTGCTTCCAATTACGCAGGTATTTCTGTTCGTACGGTTAGTAGGATCCGCAAAGAAAGTACTATAACAGTCGATACATCGCTTGTGATGATTCTGATAGGAGGAAAATACGGGATTTAACTGAACACTTTTATGTAGTGCAGAAGGGAGTACCTACATGCCCCAAACTGCTGAGCGCCATTAAAGACAAAATAAACTTTCCATGAGGAATGCACACTTTGAGGCGCCTTTTGAACGAAATGGCATTGAAGTGGAAAGGTGTGGCAACGAAAGAAAGATTTTAATCGAGCGGCCAAACATTGTCCACGGGCGTTATGAATATTTAAAAGCAATGCGACATTATAGGGAAGAGAAGCGGGTAATTGTTTACACTTATGAATCGTGGGTAGACAGCAATTTAACCTTCAATAAATGTTGGCAAAGTAAAGATCAGCTTGGTTTTCTGAATAACACGAGTTCATCAAACAGGCTCTGACTGACCCGCCGGCCCATGGGCCATCAGGTCGTTGGGCCCTTTTGTCCTCTCGAGTAAAGATCAGCTTGGTGTTCTGAATAACACGAGTTCATCAAACAGGCTCTGACTGACCCGCCGGCCCATGGGCCATCAGGTCGTTGGGCCCTTTTGTCCTCTCGAGTAAAGATCAGCTTGGTGTTCTGAATAACACGAGTTCATCAAACAGGCTCTGACTGACCCGCCGGCCCATGGGCCATCAGGTCGTTGGGCCCTTTTGTCCTCTCGAGTAAAGATCAGCTTGGTGTTCTGAATAACACGAGTTCATCAAACAGGCTCTGACTGACCCGCCGGCCCATGGGCCATCAGGTCGGTGGGCCCTTTTGTCCTCTCGAGTAAAGATCAGCTTGGTGTTCTGAATAACACGAGTTCATCAAACAGGCTCTGACTGACCCGCCGGCCATGGGCCATCAGGTCGTTGGGCCCTTTGTCCTCTCGAGTAAAGATCAGCTTGGTGTTCTGAATAACACGAGTTCATCAAACAGGCTCTGACTGACCCGCCGGCCCATGGGCCATCAGGTCGGTGGGCCCTTTTGTCCTCTCGAGTAAATAAATTTCCGTGCCCTCCGCCCTTGTTCTCCCTAAATTAAATGTTTAACAGAAAATTTGATATCTGTGCTCTTGACTGTCTGGTGTGGCACTCTTTGTACGCTGCTGGATATTAAAAAAAACACGCCATTCAAAGTTAATCTCGATCACGATGCAGATATAATGGTGTTTTTTTGCGTAGCTCGTGTGACGTCACTCACGAACAACTACTCGACATAGAGTAAATAAACTAGAGCGCTGTTGATCGTTGCGCACAAATACAGCTGTACCAGAGTGACGTCACTACGCAGAATAAACATTTTTTGGACCGATCAGCCAGCAGGCCTGTATATATAATTCGGCCATGCCACGATCTCGATCAATATTTTTATTGCCATTTGCGAACCCCGTTGCGCGCACTATCTAGCCACGCTGGACTGAAGCATGCGCCCAAAGATATACTCTAGATAGCGCCAACTGACCAAAAGTCACTAGATACAGTATGCGTGTACTTTTTTTTGCATCGACATTTTCTACCGACTAGACTAGTTTATGGTGGTGACGACTGACGACAGAACCGAAGTTTTATTTAAATGTGTGTGTGTGTGAGTGAGTGTGTGTGAGTGTGTGTGTGAAGTGAAGCTCCAGATGTTTAAATGAAAATTTTGCTGCAACCCCAGTCGATTTAATGTAAGTAGGCCAATTGTCCACTAATCACTGCATGTTCGTAACCATTTTTTGTACGTACTGACTTTTATATTGATTAGTGCGTTGTGATAAGCTGCATAAGATGTGTTTGTATTGAAAATGGAATGGGGAAGTAAGCAAGCTTACGAATCGGTTAATGCTCGCCGTGTACTTGTGTACGAAACGAGACCGACTTTTAGACATATATGAAATAAATGGCTAGATTTTATTTCGTGTAAATTAGACCATCAGCCAATAGGAACACACGAAAAAATAATAAAATTTGGATATATTTATTCTAAAAATGAAAATGTAAGTAATTATATTTCTTGAGTTATGTAAGTAGGCCTTCCTATGTTACTCGGAGGCCCGAAACACGTGTCAAATAGAGCACACGTGTCGATCGCCGAGGACCGTTAATAAGTATTCTAATTTTAACTAAGTTAAATAAATTTGGTTTACTTGCAAGCGAATAGTTCAGTCTAATATAGTCGTATTTACATGTAATTCTAATGAAAATTAGCTTGTTAATTTGCTTGTATGTATCTATCCTTTTGAGTATAAAAGTAGCATTAATTATTTCTCGGCAGATTTTTTAATTTTGTAGGGTACAGTGGAAGAACAACCTACGAAAAAAAAAACGGAAGTCAGGCCATGACGTTAGAGAAGAAAAAGAGTGTAAAAAGTGTAATGCATACCGACTATAAAATTTTCAAAAGAAACTGGCTGAGCTTCACTGTAAAGAACCAATAGCTATACTGCAGTTTTTGCCTGGCTTTCACTGATGGTTCCTAAGTATTTTGTCAAGGATTTGACATACACAGACATCTGAGCCAAACAATTGGTGAACACGAAAAATCAAATGCTCACAAAGAGTCAGTTAAGTCATACATCGCACATAAACAGGGAAAAACAATAGAAACTTTGTTTTTAGAAACAAAACCCGGAAAAAGAAATAAAAAGTAATGGAACACACAAAAGATTTGTCTAGTATTATTGATGTGATCAAGCTGATTCGAAAGCAGGGTCTTGCATATAGAGGGCAGAAGGAAAGTGCCTACAGTTTGAACGACCCTTCTGTCAACCATGGAAATTTTTTGGAAATATTTTTGGAAATATTTCTGTTGCTTTCTAATTATGATGATAACTTAGCTAGGCATGTAAAAGAATGCGACTGAGAAAAGCAATTTAGCCTATGAAGCAAGAAGAAAATCGGGAAAAAACTGGAAGAGGACGTCAGGTTACATTCCTAAGTAAGACGACTGTTACAAAAATAATAAACATCATCAAGCTTGCAATCCGTGCTGAAATCGCTAAAGAAGTAAAAAAAGCGAAAGTTTTTCCGTATTAATGGGTACAACCATGGATGTGTCAAGCTACGACCAGTGTGTGTGTGATAGTGCTACGGTATCTGTTGAGAACAGAAGTGAAGGAAACAGTTGTAGATTTGAAGTGTGTTCAGTCCACTACAGGGGAATCTTTGTTTGAAATGTTTCTGGATATTTTGAACGATATAGAAATTGCTCCAGAAAACTGAATAGCAAACCCATTTGATGGTGCATCAAACATGGGCAGTGAGTATAGTAGTGTCTCAGCCAGACTAAAAACTTTGATTCAGAATCACATTCATATTTGGTGCTACTCACATGTTTTGAACTTGTAATGTCGGATACAACTCAGTGTTTGCCAGCCACCATATCATTGTTGGGATTACTGCAGCATACGCAGGTTTTCAAGGACTCACACAAGCGATTTCATGTGTATTTAAAGCAGAATCCAAGAGTACTATTGTCTGCTATTGAAGTCACTAGGTGGAGGTCAAGAAGCGATGCAACCACCAAAATGTTCGGTCGCTTCGCTTTCATTGCTGGGCTGGCATTGAAGACACTGACAACACATCACATCAAGAAACTGTGTTCGTTGAACTAGTTGTGACTATATACGATTGGCAACTCTCAAAACTTCAATCCAAAAGTACGCAAAGAGGCTAATGCACTTCTCCAAAAATTTCTTTCATTAGAAACAATACTGGTGGCTATGGTATTTCTGTTAATATTCAAAATCATACACCTCTTTCGGACAGTCTTCATACAAATAAACTGGATTATGCGCAGCCTTGGAGGGTTGTTTCCACTGCTCAAAATGAATTGGAGGAGGCCTGGTCCCAATTCGATCAGGTGTTTAGAGCTAAAGAAATGTTCGTGTCAGTGATGTCAAGAATGTTGGATGAGAAGATAGAAGACAATCCTACTCTGGACGCAGAAAATATTTATCTGGAGTTGGAACTGCCATCCAAGAGAGTTAGACAGATTAAGAAAATTGCAGGAGAGTTGGCAGATGACGAAGAAACAGCAGTAACTGATGATGATAAATTCAGAAAAGTTTTCAATGTTCTTATTGACAAGCTTAACCCTTTCAGACCCACTTTTTTTTTTAAGGTGTAGTAAACACAACATTTTATGATGCATCCTGTACTTAAGTCGACACAACACTTGTTTCGTTGTCACAGCCAATTAACTGTATGCCATATGTTCGGCTACAGTTATATGAACCAATTATGACCTAGACCAATAAAACGGTTTGCGAATAATTCACCTGAAGGTACGATCATTGGTCATTAAGATTCGCTGTGTGCAGTACAGACCAAAATTAGCTAGATGTACATATGTGCAAAATTTTGTACACTGGATGAGAATGGGTTAATCAGAGTGACGAACAGATTTGCTGATCACAAGAACCTATACCTAGATCTATCATGTTTTGATCCAAAGTGGTATTCTGAACTTAAGAAAGGTCTACCATCAAATGCATTTGACAAAATAAGTGACTTGGTACCTAACAGTGACAAAGGTAAGTTAATCGATGATCTAGAATCGTTTGTTCAGGACTGGTCCCAGATATCCTCGTCACTGATTGAAGAATATACTAGGGATGCTGATATGGAATCTGATTCAGAAAGTGAAACATCAGAAGAAATTGTACAAAATGAAGTAAGGGATGCATATGATTGCACGTGATTGCAATATGTACTGTGTTTTATACACTGAACTAAGTAAAGTTTACAAATATCTGCTTACAATACCATTAACTCAAGTAAGCTGCAAGAGAGCCTTTTCTAAGTTTAAACTTATCAAAACAAGGCTTCGCACTAAAATGACAAGTGACAGTTTGGAAGCATTTTTGATAATGCAGTGTGAAAGGGACAAACTGTTAGCACTGTACAATGATATGGTAATCGACAAACTCTATGAACAAAGTGAAGAAATGATACACCTTTTGGTACTGTAAAAACTACATTTTGGAACTTAAGAGTTTTGAACTTACAAGCAGGTTTTTTTTTTTGTTAAGGGTGATGCCATTTCAGGTTTTGTTTTTTAGAGTGCAACAAAAATTTTAATTGGTCAGGTGGTGTTAAAAGGTTTTGGATTTCGTAACTGTGTGTACAAAATTATTCGATTAACCCAAGTGCAAGGTAAGGCACAAGAAAGATATCTTCAATTGAAAAACAAATCAAAATATCTAGGGAGTCTTTTAAATTCTAGATGTGTTTCTAGTTTAAGGAAGTAAACTCTACTAGGCCTCCTAAAAATTCATTTATTATTGATACGGTGGGAGGCCATCCGTTTACAGGATATTCAAATATATTTTGAGCCACTTGAAGAAAACAATTACTTTCGATGTTTACGAATTTGGGTTTCGTTGCCCCCTTCATTGTACTCCCAAAGGCTTTTGAGTCTGAGTCAAGCGAGCATCTCTTGGTCTGTAAGCAGCCGGCATGATGTTGATAACACTGAAAACCTAACATTAGGTAAGTGCTAATGCATCATTTTGTCTTTCAATTTTAGAATTTAATTTTTGGTTTGCACCCTCTAAAATTGCCAAGGTCTGCGCATTTTTGTAGGACCCAGTCCGACCCTGTCATCACGGGAACTCGAGATGGATTTCTGGACGGCACTTAACTAATATTTAAGGCTGGAAAGTTATCTGGAGACTATCATGGTCAGATGAATGCAGACAATTTTCAGAAGTGGACTAGTGAAATGTTATTACCTGATCTCCCCGAATGAAGTGTAGTAGTTTTGGATAATGCTTCGTGTCACTGCGTGCAAAGAAACAAACCTCCAACAAGTATTCTGTCAAGAAGGAAACTATAAATTGGTTGGAATATAAATGTAGAATTCCACGAAAACATGAGAAAGTGTGAACTTTTCAGCCTAATTTAAAGACATAAAGGTGGCGAAAAAATATACCGAATAGATGAGATTTTGAAATCGCATGGCCATGACGTTATTTGGTTACCTTCTTACATGTGCGAGCTAAACGCAATCGAACTCGCGTGGGCAAAAGCCAAGAGACTTGTACGCGAAAACAACGCGAAAGGTGAATTCAGTATAGCTAAGCTTGAAGATGTAACAAGAAGAGGGATTTACTGTGTCGCAAAGCAAGATGTGGAAGGTTATTGTTTAAATGTTCGAAAAATAGAGGAACATTACTGGGAGACAGATGGCCGGATGGTAGAAGCTATCAACAGCTTTATTATGCGTCGACAGCGGCAGTGATTCAAGTGATGATATTTCCTCTTCTGAATCAGAGCTTGCCAATCCCTTGTCAGACACGGACTGTCCTATGCATACTTGAATATAATGGTGTGTGTGTTTTTTGTGCATTCGTTATTTGCTTACATGTTGACGTTTGGATTGGATCAAAATATAAATGTATGTAACTGTATAAATTCCTAAGTTCTGTTTTTCGTTACCATGAAACTCGTGTCACAGGTGTTTTTTTTTTTTTTTTTTTTTTGATTCGCATGTACAAATATTTGCATTTTTTTTTGTTTACTGCTTGACATGTGTTTGTAGGGATAACTTATTTTCATAATTTTATTGCTTTTAGGTTTTATATACTAATAATTTAGTTATTCGGACATGTTATGCACGACCGTCAGTGTTTAGTGGCCTTCCAGACATTAATAATAATTAATTATAAGCCCAACGTAACAAATGTCGTAGACGTACGACCAGTCAATTTGTGTAGTGATACAGCGAATGTTTTTAGGACCGCAGGTACATAAACGCGCACGGCGAATGCTGGGAGGGGGCCCCGCCCTCGATGACAAACAACCGCATTCCTTAGCCTTGCCTTCTCATGGACTCCATACAATATGAACCTATTGAATTCTTGAATTCCATTTAGTCTCAGTGTTGGGAAGACATACACTACATGATCAAAAGTACCTGGACACACGCCTGAAAATTAAATTGTTCCACCCTTAGCATTAATGACAGCCTGCACTATTGCTAGCATAGTTTCAATCATGCGGCAGAAAGGTTTCCTTGGGAGGGCAGCCCATTCCTTGCGGACCGCCGAAATGAGAAGAGGCATCGATGTGGATCGGTGTGGTCTAGCACAAAGTCGTCGTTCCAAAACAACCTGGACTTGTTCTATCGGATTACAATAACGACTCTGGCCAGTCCATTAGTTGGACGTTGTCATCATACGCCCTGCAGTATGGACGGGTGTTCGGTTATGTTGAAAGTCACTATGGTCACCCCCGAACTGGTCTTCGGAGGTAGACACACGAGAATGGTTAAAATGTTAAACTTGAGCCTCGACAGTGCCATGTGATGCAACACGGGGGCCAAATACACAAAGATTAAAATATTCTTTTCAGTTATTCAATGAAACATTTTTTATAGGCTGCCTTCTGCAAAATATTTGTGTTTTAAATATATGCACCACAATGCAAGCCGTATGTCTGCAATGCAGAGTTAAGTAAATGTTATGAATCCTCTAACAGCAAAAGCGGGCACGAGTTACCGTGGGCTAAGGATCGAGATATCAATCAACAGAGTGCAAAGTAGCCCTAGATAGTTACCGGCAATAAATATTCCGTCTTCCTATTGTGGAGGAGAAAATAACTGCAGCTGGATAGCTGGAGTAGGGAAAAGGCGAGGTGTAAAGAGATGGAAGGGAGGGGGAAGGACCCGAACGATTCAAAAGGGATGAGGAGAATTAGAATGGACGTGCGTAAATCGCACACGAAAGATTTTTTTTCACCGGCACAAATTTTTGTTTATTACTGCGCGCGTTGTGTCGACAGCGTTGTTTATCAAACGAGTTATTATCCCCATTTCACTCGAGGTAATATAACGTTAATAAAGAGACAAACAGTTCCATACACTTTTTTTTTTTTTGTTTCGTTACTCCGCCCCCGCCATTACCATGGAAATGAGAAAAATTTAAAAACAACACAGAAAACCGAGAAGTATAAATATTTCCTCAATAACAAAAAAGCACTGCAGAAATCGGTGTGCTGAATAGTCTCATTTCTACGATCAGTGTGTTTTATCACGGAGCTGTACCAATATGCCGCTCACCAAAGAAAGTAAATGAAATATATTACTGTTAAAGTGATCTGCAGAACACAGTGAAATTCGATAGTGGTGATAGCAACGAAGGTGCAAAGTTATCCAGTCGCACTATAGTAGTGCGAAACCTCCCTAATATCACCGGCGCGGTACCGCAATTACTGGTACACTTGTCCATTGTTATTAGCAATAAACCAGTCGTTCATCTCCACCTTTACGGGCGTGTGCCATCCTTAGGAAGTGAATTATGCTAAATGTCATGTACTGTTTATAATTTTCATCTAGGGCCTATATTGATGTGGGAATCACTTTACGGGTATTGTCAGTGGTTTTTGTGAACATTCTGTATACCATAAAGTACATAATGAGTGTCCTAGGACAGGAGTCGGGGGTTGGGACGAGGGGACGACCGCCATCTTGGATTCCGTCGTCGTGGATTTCCCTTTTTTCATCCAAAATTTCCCGGAAGCTATGTTGGTAGCCAGTACATCACCACCTTGGATTAAGCAATTTTTGTGGCCAGTATGTCATTTGTCATGCTCTATCATTCCATTTTGTTTTTCATGATCTATCATTCCGTGTTTGTTCATGCTCTATCATTCTGTGTTGTCTCAGTAATTCCGATGGTTTTCTCCTGCTCTGTCATTCCATCATGTTTTTTTTGCTTTATCATGCCATCTTGTTTTTTATGCTCTACCATTCCATGTATTTTTCATGCTCTATCAACCCTGTTTCTATCTTCATTCCATGTTTTTCCATGCTCTATCATTCAATATTTTTAGTCCAGATGACCTTGGCCTTTGACCTACTATTTGTCATTACAAGTATGTCAGAAGTAGCTTACAAACATCTTGAAGCACTGTATGTAAAAAAATCGTGCTAGATTTAGCCTGACAATAAGTAAAGTGATTTCTGCAATTCTAATGGAAAACAGCAGTTCAGTGCTGCGACCAATGCGCACCTGGCAGATGCACTCGAATGCCTGCTATGATTCAACATCCTAATACAAATGCAATGTTCGAAACCTGTACCAACTAGAATTTGTTTCGTTTTATTTCGAAACTTAAATGTAAAATTTTTGCGAAACAGAAACATTTACATTGCGAGGATTTCATGATGGTTAATTGACTCCGGTACTTGCCATCAGATCCATGAGAAGTCAACGTGTACATGTGGTGGAAAACAAAGAAGAAACCAAAAGTGCTGAACCATAAACCAGCCGAGTAGGTTAAATCGTGCCGACAGCTAGCATATGTACTGCTTTCATCAACTGCACACACTCGGTTGTTAGAATGGTGCAGATATTTCCCAAACCAAACTTCCTGTCAACCTTCATTTTAACCATAAATATGGAATATTATAAGCTGTTAACGGTAAAATGAGCACTTTTGAAAGCCCCGTTAAACATCTACTTTTATGCGTTGTGTATTCTTCCGCCTTATGTAAAATTAACATTGCCATGGGCCTCATCACTTTATTCATGCGTGGGTCAATTGAAATTGTGAAATTAGTAAGGAAGTAAATACTTTCATTTTTACACTTCGAGTCAGAAAAAAAAAACGCATAACGCGGAAAGAAATAATTTTTTAAGTTGTCACAAATCGTTAATTAACACTTTTTATTCGACGTAAGATATGGAACAACTTTATACCCATCGTTAACAACTTTACTGGGCGAATGTCACTCAGTGCGCCTATTAAAATACATGGCTGCAGGATCAGAGACATTTTTCTAAAGCTCATTTCTGGAGTGGTCACTTTATCGTGAACACCTATAAAAAACATTCCTTAGGACCGGTGCCTGGCGAGGCGTATATGACAGTGTTCCCTTGCCGGCATGAATTAGACACCTTAAACCCCCGCTAAACGGTGCTCTATCGCACAGTGCATGCATAACTGCACTGTCGTACCAAGCAATTGAGTTAATTTCGCCATGTAGGTCGGAAAACAAATTGCACATCGTGTAAACAAACAAGATAACTTAACCTTACTTCGTGATTTAACGTTAACGCCAATACAGATCATTCAGTGTAAATTTTGACTAAAACTAGCATAAAAATACGACTAACACAAGTCACTAGTCGACACTAGCAGGCACCCACACGCGATCCTTGCTCTTGCGACGCAACTAAAGAAGAGTGGATTGGAGAGATTTGGGCGGCTCTTGTCTTAGAGGTCTTGAGAGCCGATGAGAGTGAAGTGAGTACGGAGCAGCGCCGGGATGAAAGGGCGGGGGGAGACGGGAGATCCCCGAGAAAAACAGCAGATCATCAGCATCGTCCGGTACGATCCCCACAGTCGAAAATTCGGGAGTGATCCCGCCGGGAATCAAACCCCGGTTCGCCTAGATGGTAGGCGAGTAGTCTGGCGATTACACTATCGCGGCCCCTAACTAATGATGAAATAAACTTTCTGCGTAGCTATGTACGCAGCCTCGTGTCCATAAAATTGGAATTATTAAAATTAAGATTTTCCAAGGGCGGGATATAAACACTGGAGGTCGTATATTCGCGGTGCGTGCAGACCGTATAGCAGTCTGAACTTGTGTTTTATTACTGCAGCCATAGCGGCCACCTGCTGCTCCTAGTTTACTTAGAGTTCCCGAGGGAGAAAGTAAATACCATACTACTTGCCTTCTTAGTGCCCCCTACCTTGTACGAGCACGAGTAACTCTCGCTGGAAACTGGAAATCTCATACTCGAATTGAACTTTTGAGTTAACTAGGGAAAACCCCGCCAGAAAATTGATGCCCCTACATCAAGTTATTTTCTAAATTTAAAATTCTGTCATTGGGGTAAAACTAAACTCAAAGTCACAATGGAAATCGAAACTGCTGTGTTTTTAACTCTAACAGTGCGCACCCAAAATGGCTCAGCTTAAACAACTACGTGATTTATCCGAAGAAATTAAGAACGCTGCCTGGCCGAAGGTATTTGCGCGTCCAAGCGCAGGAGCGCTAAGGGCGACATAGATGCGCGAGTGTAATGACTGATCGGCTTTCATTAGCCCTTTCCCACTTTTAAAACAATACACATTAGATGCGGAAATAGTAAAGAAACTAGTATTCGGACATGAATTTATTATTATTAAATGCTACCCATAACCAGACACCGCTCAAAAATATTTAACAGTTTTTAAATGACAAGAATACACTAAACCTCTGCGCTTTGGGGGAGGGGTTGAGCAGGAGGGGAGGGGGGTGGACAGGCGGTGTCCTTGATCGATTGGCATCGTTGCTACAGACAATATCAAATAATTTATTGCAACTGACTGCGGAAAAGTAAAGCGGAGAGGTTTTATGAGGTAATGAGGTTTTGAGAGCCGATGAGGGTGAAGCGAGTTGAGTATAGGGCAGCGCCGGAATGTAAGAGCAGGTGAAACAGGAAAGCTCCGAGAGAACGCGCCGACCAGTTACATTGTCAGACACGATTTCCCACGTGCGAAGATCTGAGAGCGGCGCCATCAAGAATCGAACCCGAACCGTCTGGGGGGGGGGGGGGGGAGCACTCCAGCCGCTGAGCAAACGCGGTCTAAGCAAAGTATTGGGTAACGCTGAACAACAACACCGAGCGGACAGCACAAAATGTGATTTATTACTGCCTACGCCCAAATGCTTACAGCAAAACATTCCAGCACAACGGTAGGTCAAGACGTGAAAATCATTCTTCCTTGCATAAAATATTAGAGCATTAATTCTTCAGTACGCCAGTTATTATATAACAAAAAGAAAGGGTGTTAAGCATTTCACATTAGAATATTTTTTTCCTGTCACAGCACCACAGAAATTGCTCGCATGCAGCAGGCCTTCGAGATAACCGCCAACTATACTGACTACCAACTGCTCGAATCACAGGCATTATGCAGTTACGCAAAGGATATGGCAGTTTGAAACCTCTGCAATCGTAAAGTCCGTTTTCTTTGTATGTGTCATAGACTCCGGAACCTCTGAAAAACATTATTTATTGTTCAAATCCAAAACCCTCCAGCGCTTTACATTTAACACAAGCTTAATTTCTGACAATAACATTCAGAAAACAGCTGAAAAAATTCTGCCGGTAACCCATGATCTCGTCCCACGGGGCCCTAGAAAATTTAGCTCACTAAAAATGTATGAGAAAGAGTGGCTGGATTGCAACGCATTTGACGTACCTACAAAATAAGCGGCACCTCCCCAATAAATAGCTGATCTGAGACGATTGTAGATCTTTGGACACCTCTCACATTCTAAATCATCCGAGTAGCTGTACCGGAATATCCAAGATGGCAGGAGCGTGCTCGTTATGAAAAGTTTACAAGTAACGTAACACTAAAATACATATTTTTTGTTCAGCCATAAAACAGCGTTTGACTTCAAGCCTGGAAGAGAAATTTCCTTTTCAATCCGCGGCTCGTGCTGATGAACACCCGGTAACCCAAACTTTCTACGATTACTGGCGACCATCCACAAGTCAGTAGCAACTCAGCCAACGGAACTGTGCGACGCAGACTAGTCGTGCCATCTGCTTCCGCGTCCTGTCGCGGTTTGCGGACGACGCTGGACTTCAGCGGGTCCACAGGGGGAATGATTGAGGGGGGGGGGGGGGGATGAACCCAGGAGAGAGTGGCCGCAGCGAAACGAGACGGTAAAACTTGTGTTTCCCGGTAGTGCCCCAGGGGAATCGTTCGCAGAGACCCGTAACTCGATTTCCTCCATCCTCGAGGCAACTGCGCCCAGAGCCGAGAGCGACTGTTAAAGATGGAGGGGAGAAAAAAAAACAAACTAAAAAATTCTGTAACACAAAAACCTGTTCCGTAACACGTGAAAACGTTTCAAATTTAAAGAAACTACTTCGGACATACGTTATTGCAGAGCTATGTCGCTAGGGAAAACAAGAGGATTGCAATAAAAATATGCCAAGAATACTGTTGCCAACAGGTAAAGCCTGTTTACGATAAAGTGAGCATTTTAGAAATGAACCTCAGAAAAAAGTCATTGCCCCTGCATGCATATATTTTAATGGGCGCACTGAGTGACATTCGACCGGTAAAGTTGGTAACGATGGAGGGAAAGCAGTTCTATATCTTAATGTTGAATAAAAAGTTTTAGGCAGCCATTTGTGATATCTTAAAACTATTTCTTTCGCTTGCTGTTTTTTTTTTGCATCGAAGTGTAAAAATGAGCAGATTTATAAAGTATTTATTTACTTAATAATTTCACGGGTTCATTTGACCGACGTATTAATCAAGTGACGAGGCCATGAAAATGTTAATTTTACTTAACACTGAAGAATATATATATAAACGTGTATACATGTAGATGTTAAGTAAGGCTTGCAAAAGTGCTAATTTAGTGAACAGCCTAAAAATAATCCCACAAGGAATTTGGTCAAGGGTTTACGAAACAAAACAAGAATAGATTGGGTTGTAAAGGGATTATTAATATTAAGGTACACCGGTGTTGTCTCTGAAGGCTTATATCGGGGGACTAACTTATGACATAACTAAAACACTCATCCTTATCTGGGATTCGAACCCAAAACCTCCCGCACCACAAACCGGCGGCGCACTAAACGATTGCGCCAAGGGAGGTCGGCAACAAGAATAGAAAAACGAACGAGCGACAAATACAATATATACAGCAGCACAGAATAACAAACGTAGTTTTCTTGGTGAACCACTAACGATGTTTCGGTTTCTTATCTGTACCCGTCCAGGCAAACTTCAATGGCGTATGCCCGACATAATTTTTCATTTTATCAGACTGCAAGTGTCATTCAAAGAACACACGAAGACGTTCATCTAGGGTACACTGACAAGGCACAATCTTTTTGCAAGAGGTAAATGTAAACTGTTGATAGATAAACCGCACCGGAGTTCACATACACGGAGATAAGTATTTTCTGGAAACCACCCCAGCCCGGATACAGTTTCTATAGATACTGTTCTCCTTTCTACGATAAATGGTTGTGGATGATGGCTAATAACCACCCTTTGGCTTTCTCGTCACAAGTGATTTTGCAAAATACTCTTCCTTTTTATTTATCACGCATGACATTAGTTCAATCCGTGCCATTTTCTTTGCGAATTGAGCTTGGTCCTCTTAAGTTCTAACGTCATAGTCAAGACAACGCCATTAATCTCCATATACGTCTATTGAAAACAAATATGTTGCTAAATTCTTGCATGTTTCACGATCGCCTTGGTGGGAAGCGAGAGAGCTAACCGCTCGACCACTGCGGCCCCTTCGTTATCGAAAGAATAAGTACATATTGGCAAAAGTAATACAAATGGTTTGATAACCCTCCTTATGCTACCTAAAGCAAGACGCCGCACTTTGTATAGTAAGGAATAGCTACATCCAGTACTCGTAAATGGACTAGCTTCATAGTTTCCACATTTCGTTTGGTTTGACTTAATTTACAAAGCCGGATTCAGTTACATGTATGGCGCGCAATAAGAGCAAGGGAGTTGTTTGGACCCCTCGCTGTAGGCGCATCGACGCACTTCCTACATCATTCTAGATTCGGCCAATCTCGCGCCAGCTGCGCGTGATCTGGGGCAAAAATGCTTCGTGCGCCCGAATCTGCAAGCAAGCTGTTATGGAGGGTTCTTTGGAATAACCTATCCAACGATACTTGTTACCGCACAACTAAAGACGAATACATATTTTATGATTTTACTTCTGCAACTGTAATTAGGCGGAAAAAATCTTAGAGCCCAGTAGCTTCTGTAGTTCTAACTAAAACGTCTGTGTTAAGTAATCGCGAATGTTACCATAATTCTAACAAAGCTGTTTTAGAGTCAGCAAACATTTTCGTGAGTTTTTTATTTATTATTTATTCGTTTAGTTTTATGCTCTTTCCCAAAATAAATTAAACAAAATGACTACCACCCTTTCCCCGATTGGCTACAATTCCAACTTTGTACGAAACCTTCCATCGAATATTACACAGCTAGCAGATAGCCAAATCTTCAATAGAACCATCCATCCACACAAGGGTTTGTTTGTTTGTTTTATTGCGTCCGTAAGAACTTTTTCCAATACATAGCTGTGCAAAGATATTGGACAAGTCATATAGCACGTACACACACATTTTTTTCTTCATAATTTGCATGGAATCGTCCAAGGAATCTTCCATCGTGGCATATAGGCTTTCGGGGCCTTCCAAGTAAAAAAAGAAAATTAAAAAGCCTCGGGTCGTGTCCAGCTATGAGGCATTACAAACTGCAATGGAAAACAGCATAAACAAGCCTCGCGTGTGATCTGTTTCCTCAGAAATTTAACTGGCTAACAATAGGGTTTTAATACAGAAATATGCTTACAAAAGGTACAGAATTTTCGTTATAGAAAAAAACTGTCTTACGGAAGAACAAACATAGTGAACAGATGGTTACTTCCACAGATTATCACCGACTGTCACTTTTCAACGACGACATTTGTGATTCAATAAACAAAATTTTGAACTGACAACAAAATATACTTTCCCTTCTATCCCGGAAAAAAGTTTACATTAAAATATTCCACAATATTCTTTTTATTACAGTAGACAACTGCTCGCAAAGAAAACCCGTATAAAAACTAGCGAGGTCCCTTGAATAACGTCCTTGATTAGCGTAGCCGTATTTCTACATGACGTATGGTGTAGATTTCAGAATATTTAAGTTACGTATATTACTAACAATATCACTTAATTACGCTAAGTAAGGTTACGGTGCACGAAGTTCGTTTAAAATCCTGTCGATGCCATATTTATTTTAAACTAATATTGCCAAGTAAAAGCACGGTTGTTCTGTTCCATTGTCCTATCAGGTATGTAACTACAAGGAATTTATTACTAAAATATTTACGATCATTGAAGTGCACGTCATTTCCTTTTTGTCAACTTTAAATAAGTTACACAACGGGACCACTTCATAAATTCTGAAACGATCATTGCTCTCACACACTTATCAATTTGTCATTCCCGCTTGAACAAAGTCAGTCGTAACAATTTTTTTTTATTTAGCTGGCTCTCATTTCATGACTTCAGGTGCTGAATCCTATCATATTTAACAGATAACCAATACATCAGAATTTTATGAACCAATCTAAAATTATGTTTTCGTAACTTTATTATCAAAAATCATGAGACGCCGCATCAATACAGCATTCATTTTATAAAATGTGAAAGGCCATCACGTGTTTCCGAATAAAATCAATAGTCCAGTCATTTAAGACCAAAATTGTATGATCAGGCATGAGAGTATATACATGTAAAGGCTGTTCGCGATAAAGTGAGCACTTTTGAAATAAACCTTAGAAGTCACCGCTCCTGCCTGCATTCATTTTAATGGGCGCATTAAGTGACATGCACAGTAAAGTTGGTAACGATGGATGGGAAGTGTTCCATATCTTATCATCGAAAAAAATGTGTTAGGTAAGCATTTGAGATAACGGAACATAATTTATTTCGCTTTGTTTTTTTAATGCATCTAAGTATATAAATGAGAATTTGTAAAATAAAAGGCGGAATAATACTAAAGTGCAAACAAGTAGATCTTAGGCGGGGTTTTCAAAAGTACTAATTTTACCATGAATAGCCTATAGTATTTGGTCAAACAAATTACATACTGTTGCATATCAGTGCTTTGCTTCGCCCGAGCGAGTGAAGAGTGTGTGGAGGACAGAGTAGTGATATAATATCGGGCTGCGAGTCTTAAAGGAAAGTTTGAATGACAGGCAAGCGAAAATCCTATTAGGGATTGAAGCTATAAAGTCGTGCCACCGCGAATTATACCACATGGAACCGTGATAAAACTTTGGCGGCTCGCGTGCTCTTGACTTCTGCAGATTGAACTTCCACGTTTTTTTCTGAATAATGCTCCGGATTACTGCCCTAGTTTCTCTCAACGTGACTCGGGGTGTAGCGAACCTTCCACGGGCAATACCAGCGACTACAAAAGAACGTCAGGCCTCTGAAACAAGGTTTTTTTATTTGGGAGCCGGGCGATTGAACGCGTTAAGTAAAAGACTACAAGCTAGAAGAGCAACGATTAACGCCGGAAGTAACCAGCGGAAGGAAAATCTGCGACTGCGAGCATCAGAGCAGTGAAGGTGCAATTGGCAAGCCGGACTATTGGACTGAATGTGTGAGTTAAAGACATCACAAATGATGGCAACAGACATACTGAATGCGTGTTAATGATGAGTGAGATAATTGACTACAGCCGGAGACATTAAGAAAGACGTTAATTTGAGTCAAAAAAGAAATTAAATATTGCGCTCACTGCGAAATAAAAAGAGTAATATTGAACATGGTCAATTTAAAGTTGTAAGAATAGCTGTGTGGATAGATTAAAAATCAAATTGAGGAGTACGCCCCTTAGGCATCTTTTAACAATACTGAAAAATCCCCCCCAAAAAAAATTTTTTTTTTTTTTTTTTTTGCTACAGTCACTATTTTGGAAAATCCAGAACCTGCAAATATGCGTTGCTAAACACCATTCAAGATTGTATCCTCATTTTGTTGTCCCAGCTGTGCAACTGTTTTACTAATGGGATTAAGTTATACAGCATAGTAGTTAATGTCCTTTTATTGAGAATTGGTGGATTAAAGAGGAGACAAACTAAATGTCTATAACTTAACTTCAATTACGACACACCCGACATTTCTTTTATAAGCGTGGCTAAATTTGGGTACCACGTAACAAAACAAAATCAAGCTATACATCTGTCTTTGAGCTTGAAGTTTATTTAATATCTGCAGAATTTTAGAGGCACGGGCATATCCTTTGGGGGTGAACATATTCAGTACGCAAATTCTAAAATGAAAAAAAGTTAAATGGGAATTAAAATTTTACTTAGTCTCTACACGACCAAGCCAACAACATTGTTAAAGAGCGGTGCCTTTTTTTATGAAACAGGACGCAACACACAGACGTTTAGAGATGGAAGACAGTTACGCTGCTCATATGTAGCATGAAAAACTGAAGACAACATCACGACACAAAGTCGTGGATCCAAGGTTCTTGCAGCCCCTGAGAAGGAGAATCCTATATGGGAATGTAGGTTGATTAATATCATTGTGACCACCGAATATTCCAATTTATTTTGAAATTTTGCAAAACTTGCTGACTAACAGGATAACACTGTTACATGAATTTGGTCCAAATAGCAATTCCATTAAGTGCACCGTAGTATCACATGGCGATTTTGGTACCCTACATTTTGAACAGACAAAATTTACTCTAATCACAATGTTTTTGTTAGTAAGTAAGATACTAAATGAAAATTACATAACGAACATTTTAGCATTTCAAAAAAAAAAAATTGGAATTTACAAAAATATTAACAAAAAAAGAAGTGGCTGTACAAATTACACATATTACGTGGTGTAATCCGTACAAAAACTATGTATAGTATAAAACTATTACCGAAATATTCGAACACCGGACTTATTAAATTCTGCCAATAAAGCTGCATGTTTTAACAGTTATTGGGAAAACAGTAGAAAAAGAAAAAGTAATCACAAAAATATACGTGGGCTACGATCAATATTTATGTTGACAGTTCAATTACCGCTTTTTTACTAACTTTCCGTGGCAACTGCAGATGAGCACCAATATTTTTGTATATCCTCCACCAGTAATTGGTTAATACGCCAGGCAGCACATCCTGCGGTGACATAACATAGAACTCTTCAACTCCAAAAGCACATCCCCGATTTATAAGGGCAAATATTAGTTAACATTAAAACGAAACGCTCGAAAGTGTAGATGTGTTAACTAGTACAGCATACAACTATTTCACTATTTCCCTTTGGAAAACTACTTCTGCAGGGACCCAAATCACAAGCACCGTTTGTTTTTTCTTTAAAGGAACTATTACCTAAAACATGTTTTTTTTTTTAAGGAAAATATGTTGTAAGTTGCTGAAAACCCCTTTACAAACTATCCGCATTCCATAATTTCGTTGCCAAGTTAAGTATTCAAAATTTCCGGGGTTACTTCAAGTACAGTTCTGCTAATTTTTCTTGTAGCGAGACGAGCATGTCCCAAAAAATGATTTTCGGACGCTTTCGCCGGTCACAGTGAAACGCAACGCCCAGGATTTCGCACGTGAAATGTCTCCACCATCGGCTGGGCTACAAGCCCTACAGCCGGGATTAGCCGCTCCGAAGCTCGTTACAAAATGATGGCTGGGCTCGGCACGTTACGTGAGCGGCTGTCCAATTACGTCGCGCAGATGACTCGCTTAAGTGGATGGATTTGGCGCGTTTTACACGTAGCTCCAAGAACGTTATCCCGCGTATGTGAACTGAACACAAAATTAATCTGCATATTTAAAGTACTATTCCCTCTGCGCTAGCTTTTTCCCTGGACAGTTCCCATGTATGTAACTTCAACCATGTACGCTGTGCACAGGTCATGAGTGGGGTTTAATGCCAGAATGAAATTCAAATAACTCTCGGGGGGGATATTTGTACGCATTTTTGGCTACTATTGATTTTTTTTTCCAGTCGAAAAATATGAAGTCGGAAAACGTAAAAGACGTATCTCCCTAATACATTGCTAAACCCCTTCACCGATCTGGAACACTCAAATTTTAACCGCATTACATGCATTGTCGAGAATACATTTCACTTTTTCCAATTTATAGGTAAATTTGGTAGTTTCACCGGTAACCAATATAAATTAAAAATTTATATGTGGTGTATAGCCCTATTCCTATAACACCCAACATCTAATTATACAGGCCTACATCTGAACTAGCCGAGAATCGAACAGGACCTTCGACACACTTGTACCAAAAGAGTGGACAAATATGTTGATTTCAATATCCATTTGACATGATATTAATAACCGAAAGTACTACGAACAATTAAAATGTTTGTTACCTCGAGCTTCTTTCCAAGGCAACTAGAACCACAGACAGTCAAGCGCACGGGCAAATCCGTGATTAAAAGCAAATTCGCTAGGCGGAAGCAGTTTTCTGTGGCGCTCCGCGCGAATTTCCATGCCGCGATAAACTTAATTGGAAACTGATTATCGGCTGTAATGCGGTCTTCTCCGGAGGCAGAGGAGACCGCAGAGAAGGGAGATAACTAACCCGCGCGCTATCTCGCCGGGGAAGAGAGACGGCCACCACAGTGTTGCCAACTCGGTAGGGTTTACCACCAGGTTTGGTGGATTTCAACTCTTTTACCTTGTGGGCTACGTGCTCCGAGGTGTACGCACTTATGCCCGGTTGCAACATCATCTTCCCCGATCCAAGATCGAATTATCCTAGTTCCGAACCAGGATCATGTTTGATCTTGGTTCCAATGTAAAATTGTTGCACCAATGAAATTACATTATTCTGGATCTCCAATTCGCCGATATTGGTTCCAAAGTGAGAGATCGAGATTAGGTATTAGACAAATTTTGATATTGGTTCATAATATATGACATCATGAAGTGTGTATTTTTCACTACAGATAGGACTAAATGTGCGATGTTTTATCTGTTTTAAATGAATTATTGATGTACGAATTTTACTGAATAATATTCAAGTGCGTATAATGTCGACGATGGCTGCTGATCTCGGGTCGACATTTCTAATCGCCAATTTCGATAAACTTCCTCTCGATCTCAGTCCAGCTCTGAACTCGAATGGTGCAACAGTTTTCTGTGTCGGTCTTAGATCCGATCTCGGGTCGAGTTTCGAACCACGATGGTGCAACCGGGCATTAGTCGTACAGTGCTCCTGGAGTACGCACTAAATGCAATGTACTTTTCGACGCATCCAATAGTGGTACTTTATTTTAGGCGAGAGCCTTTTTAATGCATTAAAACGATATTCACTTCATCCTGGTGTTCTAAGTCCTTACGTATTCGACGAGGCCTACGCAACGTAACCTAATCTAATCCATGTTAGATGCTTTTCTAGGCGAGATTCCTTTATTTCAAGAAAGGTGCGTCTGAGAAATAGAATAGGCCATCATTGAAATAATGGTCGGAACAGAAGTATGGAGTTCTAAGTTTCAAGGACGATGCATTTGCAGCTGTACGCTAGAAGCACATATACGATAGTGTTCAGAGGATACAGGATACCTAGTGGATTCTTTGGAACTTTCGATGGAATGTGCAGGACAAATTTCAAGAATTAAAAATATACGTCACTGAGAGGACTGCATGCATCTTAAATTAAAATTTGTACGTTGTACATTGGTTAGCAAGTCCTTTTCTAGCATTATTTTACAACTGCTATTCATGAATTGGTAGCACAACGTTCGCACTGTGAACGATATCTTCATATTCTGAGGATGAAAATGTGGCTTAACTAAATAATTTTTGAGGGCATCTAATCAACACAACAAAATCCTAGTTATTTACTTGTATTTACTGAAATAAATCGAATTCATTACGTTCACATATATTTCTAATATTCTATGCATTTCATTACTGATATATAATTTGATAGGTGATGGTAGTAGGAAACAACTGAAAACTTACCAACGGTTAGTTCCATCGCATGTATATTTATAAAAAAAAATCACGTGATAAAGAAAAATTAGTTTAGAAATATGTTAAACTACCACTTCAATTGGGTAATCTTGTTATTCTGGTGGATTTTCACTTGCGGCGTAGTGGATTTCTCTACGCAAGAGGTTGGCAACACTGCGGATACGCGGGCCCGGGCACACGAAGGAAGATAATTGAATCGAGTTTGTCTGCGCGCGGGAGGAAAATTATGGAACAATGGGAGGGCTTGGGCAGGATAGCAGACCCCAGGGCCTCCCCCCTCCCACGTATTCCCACAACCCACGTCTCCGCAGGCAAGTTGACACATTAAGATCGAATACTTTATACCGGCTCCTCTGGGCGTTACCAGAATGGCGGTTATACGGACGTCGTAGCGCGGTTAAGCTTATTACGGCCGACGTCTTCGCGGAGATTGGGAGGTCTCATCAAAATGAAGTTGCTGCGAAATCGTTGCGTAATAATCTGTGTCCCTCCATAGTCGCAGTCCCTCCCATGGCGCTTCACTCCGTGCATACGAGAAGTTATAAGGAACAGGAGATACATTTTAATATCAGTCAGATCTTAATTTATTCATCGCAAGTATGCATATTTTCAATATTTTTATAGAGTGAATTATTTTCGTAGCTTGTATTGTTGCTGGTACGTAAAATTAAATGACTAAACTTCTGATGAATATTATCACGTGCCAAGAACTGAGAACACGCATTAAGAATTAACACCCTGTCAATCATACACTGCATATAAAACCCAAATTTAATCACAAACTAATCAAACAATAAGCGCGTGATATAAACTGAATAAAAGACGGATGTAGTGTTGGTAACCAATATGTGAAGGTACTTTGATAAACAATATCTTTTACATTAAAATAACACTTCAAATTTTCTTTTACTATCCATTAGGTCGGCTAGTGAATTAATTTCCAGGTTCTGTATAACTGAAGCTATTCTGCGCACTCAGGGCCAAGAAGAAAGTGCACCTGGGGGGGGGGGGGGCACTAATAAGCCCGCCGAGCGCCTCATCGCCGCTAAGCGTGCAAATGTTTCCGCCAGTACTCTACTATACATATTAGATCGGCAATTTTTTTCTAATACATGAGCAGAAAGCCCACAGATTAGACCACGACCATTCTAAAAATGCATTTTTATTTTTACCATTTTCACAATATTTCTCTTTGAATACATATTATATGATAAAAACCTAAAACCGGGCTTAGATAATAGGTTTACAGCTTTTCAGGCAAATATTTGTATTTCCAGAACATTAATTTACTAATATACGCGCATTTGCGCAAACAATGGTTTCTTTCAAAGAATATATTTGAGTACACAGTATTCTTAATAATGCGGCGTCTGTGAAAGTTGTTATCGCATCCAAAAATAATGCCATCATTTTGATTATATATGTACGTGAACTTGAAACTCATTAAAATGTGTTAAAAATACAGCAGAAAAATAATATTGACGACAGCTTCTAATTACGGTTGAGCAGCTTACCAAAGATTTGAAACCTTATCTAGTTAATGAAAAATTAATATGATTAAAAAATAAGTTACAGCAAGAATGTGAATTGGTAACGTAGTGGCAGAGCTTTGGCTGGGGAACAAGTATTACGATGTGGGCGCGAGTTCAAAATTCCGTCAAGGGTACTTTTTTTTTATTATGGACTTAAGTCGAGAAGCAATTAAACATAAAATCTTTACAATTACGTGGATACACTTTAAAATATACTCCTCTGACTTCACGTTATCATTTTCAAATATTGAACATACACCAGACAGCATGAAAATGTTACATAACGGACAACGGCAATAAAGCAATAAAACTATGTGCTACTTTTTAATAAATGTACACAGGCTTAGCAGTAGTTCAAGTCACACGCTTATCTGCGCAAGTACGCCAACTGCTGTCGTAGGAATCTTCCACGCCAGCTCGCATAGCGACTGTTGTACCGGCTCGTGCACCAGGCCTTGTAGAAGCTTATACAAGACCAAGTAAGAGAGCATGTGAAGGCTGTTCACGATTAAGTGAACATTTTTTATATTAACCTCAGAAAAAAAGACACTGTTCGTACCTGCATATATTTAAACGGGCGTCCTGAGTGACATGCGCCCAGTAGGGTTGGTAACAATTGAGAGAAAGTAGTCCTATATATTAACGTCGAATAACGTGTTACGTAACCATTTGCAATAACTTAAATTATTCTTTCGTTTTTTTAATGTAATTGAAGTGTAAGAATGAGCAGATTTGTAAAATATTTACTTTTATAACAATCTCACAGTTTCACTTGACCGACGCATGAATAAAGTGACGAGGATCATGGTAATGTTAATTTCACGGAAGGTGGAAGAATACATTACGTGCATACAGGCATATCTTCAGCAATGCTTTCAAAAGTGCTCAGTTTACCGTTAACAACGTAATATCGTAAGGGGGTTGCCTGCCGGGCGCTTGAAATGCGTTGCAAGGTGTTGGGAAATCTTTTCTTTTTTTTTTTACGAAAATACTTAACGTGTGAACAATGTACTAATTTATGAAAAGAAAACAACGTTTAGACGAGGACGGAATGCCACTTTCAAGACTACGCACGCTAGAAATAATATTTCTAAGACCCCCAACATGGCTAAAGAAAGGCCTTTTTAAACTACTGTATCTCGAAATACGCTACTCCGGTGCAAGCCAAACTGAGATATAGTACTGCATTGAAGTTCGCTACAGACTTTCAATCAATAAAATTATATGGTGACCACTTACAAGTCCGACATAAAAAAACTGCGCCCAACGGCGATGCGGCACTTGATGCGCGAGCCAGTGTGGTCTTCTGTAGGGGTTGACTCGAGCTAGGCGGCGCCCGTAAGACATGGGATGATAGTGGAAGAAAAGGGGAGAGAGTTCGATGCATCGTCTGTTGGCCGCGTCGGCAGGAGAGAGAGTGGGGATGGCTGGCCGTCGAGGCATGCACGTGCGACTGCACATTCCGCCTGCGATAGCGGCGGGCCTCGACGCGTTGCGAAGGTCGTGGGGGGTTATCTCCGCGGGCGGGGCAGTGTGTCAGCGAGTCCCATGTAGAGGGAGAGACGGGGCATGCCGTATCTGCCGCTGCACCTGACAGCGATGCGGGAGGCGCCATTCATCTGCAGCAGCACCCCCCCCCCCCCAACTTGACAGTGCTCGTGGACCACCCTGATAACGTCTGGGGCGTCACCCATTCCCCCCCCCCCAAACAATTCAACATTTCCGCTGTGATCCCGTTCAAGCGTGCATGCGTGTTAATTCCGTGGTACGTCCTCAAGTCCAACGGAAGTGATCGGATTATAATGGACTCCGTTCCGCATCACCTATCAACGAAAGATACGTAGACAGCTTATTAGTCTTGACCTACCCCAAAGGAACAAGTGTCAAAAGTCACATGGTAAACAGTTATGAACGTGTTTATATCTTAATTTTCAAATAACTAGTACTATTACATAATAAAAATACCTTTACCAGATTGAATTTAATCAAACTGCATTACCATTTTGTTAGATAAGTATACAAACATCTCAAATCCAATCCACGCCGTTTTTTGCTAGCCGTATCGGCAGAAAAGCAGTTCAATGTTGGGGACACTGAGACTTGTGCGCAGCCAGAGAGAAGTGTCCACATCATCTTTAGTCTATGCTATCATGAGGTGTCTTAAGCAAGGCTACCTAATACCTTATCGTTCTTTAGATTCCCTTGCTGTCCATTTTTAGGGATAACACCTAAGAATCAGTTTAAGTGTACAAAAATTTAACGGGGAATTATGGCTCCCGTAGTAGTCCATTTCTTTCCTAAAAACTTGAAGTGCTGTGCTACTCATGTGCATCAACAAATTGTCCCCATTTTATTTCTTTCACTGCTGAGATCCTAACGAAATTTGAGAGTTTCATTGGGACATACCGCCGATTTATATTGGGGAAATTTGGACCAATGGCAATGTTCCGTTTACACCGTGATACCAATAATAATAAATGACAATTCATTCGACGATGGGTACCTACTTCATAGGAAATATCGGTGGCTTAAAGTTGCTACTAGTCATGGACTTCGCAGTCGTGACGGAAAAATCTCTGTTCAGTTTTGATCTAATCACCGCGCGTTCTTTCATTTTAACCAATGCTCCAGCAAAAATGGCGGGGCTTGACTGTATGATGTTTATACGGATACTTTATACGTTTGGAATCATTCAGTAATACAGCCTCTGGTTATTATCAAACGATGGTTTGTCTACGGAGAATTTCTGGTCCAATACTTCTTCCAATCCTCCTTCAGCGCGCGAGTCCACTTTGGCCCAGAATATACGCGAAGAAATACATGGAAAATTTTTAGCAAAGTTCTTTCCTACCTTTTTGACCTGTGTTTTGGTTGCGCGAAACAATAATTCAAAGAGGCGTGATTTACCAAATACTTTCTGCTGACTGTCAAATTATAAGAACCAACTAATCTTTCTTATCTGCAGTTACCTCTGCGCTATTTTATCCATTTAATGTCCATTAGGATCTACACAAGTAAAAAAATCCGCCCAGTATACTGTCATATTGCAATGGTACTTTTCCATATACGCATTTACGGGATCTTGGAAAAACACCAATAGTTATTTACACTTGATAAACATAAAGCACACTCTTTTATGTCTTAACTCGGTACCAAGTTACTGACGTCGAACAATCAAGGTTGTAAACTAAAAATGGATTTGTGAATTTCGATGCATGTGATTAAACTCGGATAATGCAGAAATATTTTTTTGCCAAGTGTCGAAACAAGAATATTTTTAGCTGAGACTGCAAAGTTTAATTGTTTTTTTCTTATAATTTACATAATGATATCCATACGCTTGATGAAAATGACTAACTACAATCAATAATTAAATAGGGACATCGTCGAATGAAGTGCCATTCAATACGCAAATATCACTATTAATGTGTGGATCTGACAATGAACAGCCTCGCTCCACCGAGACGAACAGATTGATGGCCGATTACAGGGAGTCTGCCGATCATCCCGAGCGTTTGCGAGGTCGGAACTGCGCGCTTGACGTAATAGGGTACATTCACGAGGAAGCAGTCACGAACTGGGAAAGTGGCAAGTTGAGGGGGAGGGGTAATATTCAGCCGGCGCATGCGCCCTCGTGTAGCAGAGTGCAGGTGGCGCTCGAGCCGGTAACGGCAGTGCACGACGACCGCGGATCGAGCCTCGACGAGCTCGTTATTGAAGCAGCGTTACTTTTATTACCGCCGAAGGTGTATCTTCGTAATCCCTGGAATTTATCGCGTTCCTAGCCGTAGTAGGCGTGCGGGAAAAACGACCCAATCAACACGTTACCGCACCACACGCGACACTGGAGCCGCCATCACAGTCCTTCAGCCCTCGCAATGCCCACGGCGATTTACATCTTTCGACGGCGATAGATGCCCGTTTATCACCTCCTGTGCGTTCAAACATCTTGGTTTCGCATACAAACTCGAAAAACTACTCGTATACTTCAGAGTTTACTTATATAAACACTCCCGTTCTACCACGTTGCGCACGATACTGAAGTTTTCCATATACGCTGTTCATGGTAAAGTGAGCACTTTTTATTTGAGGCCCTAGTTACTTTTTCCTTTCAGTCATTTCTTGTCCTTTAACCACCTCTTAAAATAAATACTGACTTGTAAGTAATAAACACAGTGTGTATATTCCAACGCAGTTAGAAGTTTACGTCTAAGACAAAAATAAAATACAATTATTGATTATTATTCCAAACGAGAGGGCTTTCAAAAGTGCTCACTTTAAAGTGAATAGTCTGTGCCATTGAACTCACCGACTTTTTATTTTTTAACTTGTTATACTATTCAAGTTTTAATTAATTTTACTTGTTAATAGCATTTCATAGTTTCACTACCATCAAGAACTTTACATTCGTATTTTACCTGCAGTGTTATAGCGTGCAAATGGCTTAAACATCTTTAATAATATTTTTCTGAGGATAAAATAATGGCAGTTCAGCTCACGAATGTAAGGACACTGAACACATTACATTGCCCAATGTGATATTCATTGAAAGGCTGCAATACTGGAAAAGTCGAAGCAGCGTAGGACTACTCGCCATTATCGTTTGAGCGTGTAAACAACCCAAAATCAGCGATGGTGGTTAAAAGGTACAGGGTCTGTGCGCGTGGGATAAAGAGCACTTGAAAAAGGAAAAGCAACTCCTTTTTCCTGCTATCTACGCTGATTAGGCTAGGGGGCGAAGTGTTCTTACTTATTAGAAAAAGATGTTGGATTTAAATCTTATTTGGGGCATACGTTGATACAAAACCGCAATTCGATATCCTCTCAAGGTGACGACAGACCGGCTCTATCATGGACCATAGACTAATTTTTTTTTTTTTTTTTTTTTAGAAAGGAAAAGAAGCCTTAAGAATACGGTTTTGCGTGTTTGGAACTAGTTTTTGAAATACCACAAGATAGCTCTATATTCTTTCCCGTCTACTCGTGGCACCATCTTACAGCGAGCCAAGTAACGTACGTAGTCATCGTTTCTCTATTCCTTCATAGCGGAGCATCACCCTCTCGTTTTGACTAGCATCTCTCAATGTACACTTTCTTTTACTGGTATTACTACGGTTAGATGGTTCATCTATCAGTTTGGTTTGTTTGCGTCAAAATTTTATTCAATTATTCACATAGGGTTGTACTAGAAAACCTGATAACTTTCAGGTTCACCAATTATAATAATTGCTCACAGTGTAATTTATATAATTTATTTGATTATATAGTATCGGATCATATACTAATAAGAATTGATAATTTAACGAGTCCTAGGAGCATATTTTGCACGAGGAGCCCGACTGCAAGGGATACACAAACACACACAATCAGCGCACACACTTCCTGCTAATACAACAATTGGCCAGACACAAACCCCAATACTATAGGTTGTTCACGGTAAAGTGAGCACATTTTAAGGCCCTGCTAAATTTTTCCTTTCAGCCAATTTCTATCTTTCCGCCATTTTTTAATATAGACATTACCATGTGATTAATAAACATACTGTGTACATTTCACTACTCGCAAAAGTTAACGTCTGATGCTGTAATAAAATTATTTATTAGTGGTTAAGGCGGATTCCTACCCGCCATCTTCGATTTATCGATTTTTCGCTACAGCTATTTCAGAAGGTGTATTGAAATTTCCCGCACGACATATCCTAAATAACAGCTTCTCAAACTTAATCTAACTGCCACAGCTTCTCTACATCTATTAATTTTTAACTGGTAACTGTCCAGGCGAAATTGGAGATTATTTCTTGCGAACGATTACAAAGGTGACAATAACAGTACTCAAGAAATACTGACCTCAGACAATGCAATAGACGATTCTCTGTGCTCTGTCGTTCCAAAAAAAAAAAAAAAAACATGATATTGTCCATTATATGTAAGTGGAGAAAATTTTGACAGTTCTAGAAAAGTAGCACAGCCACAGTGTATCCTTCCACCACAGCTGTTTTGTCACTGAAGAAAAATACGTTTGTAAACCCCCCCCCCCCCAATACATACTTGCATTTCCCTCCTTCATTGTGTTCCCTGTCATGGCAGGCACTGAAAGTCTGACGTTAGCTAACTTCCATACAGTAATTAATTTAGGATATTATAGCTAGGTTGGCATTCCAACCTGTTTTGTTTTTTAATTACAGAGTTAAATTTGTTGGGGTTCTGTTTATTATATTTAAACAGATAAAGAAAAAGAGGGGGCGGAACTTTATTAAAGTAGTTCGTGAGACGGGATTATTTTGATGTTCTTATAAGTATGTGGCATTTTGAGTTGCATATTGTTTTGATGGAGCTGTGGAAAATTTTGCTCATATGGAAATAACAGTTAAATTATTTATCTTCGAAAATTACAACTTTCATGAAAACACAAAACACGATTCATACGTTGCTGTTCGGGTTCGTACAGATGCAGCAATATATATAAGCACACACTTTAACCGAGGTTAACCTCACACGCGAATTTAAGATGTACACAAACAAATATTATTCACTCACTACAAAAGTTTTAAAAGTGCGGCTTTTTTTCAGGCCACGTGCATTTCAATAATTATATTAAAGGTTTACAAATACATTTACAAAACACGCAATCTTACTGTTTGTAATATTTGCAACCTCTTAAACACGCGTTTTCTATGGCAATCCTTGCGAGTTTGCTTCACTAAAATTCACTAGTATTAAATAATTTATTTGCACAATCAATCAGTAAAATCAACACTGTGCACGTTTCCTGATACGAACAAACAAATTCGTATACAGAAATTATATTTGTGTCATTTCCTTGTGGAAGGCGGTAAGGGAAATGGCGGAACAAACAGTTTTAACGACTTGCCGATTAATATTACATTTCACTCAACAAAACGCACTACAACGGTACCTACAACCAAATGTGTTTGGAAAATGCAAATAAAAAATACTTACCTACCGATTAAATACACCGACAACACCAACAAGATATTCGTATACTAAAAACAATCAGACACAAGCCCACACACAACGGCCATCACCGGGCTGGAAACTGGAAACAAAACATTGCTAGCCATTGGCTGGAAACTGGAAACAAAACATTGCTAGCCATTGGCTGGAAACGTTTACTGTTCGAATGTGTTGACATACTCTGTCATAAATGCTAAACTTGTTTTTAAAGTCCAGTTACTAATAGCCAAGAAAATTTAATACTGCTTTAAAAAGATAATTTAAAAGATAAATGTAGTGAGCGTAATTAAGATTTTAAATAACTTTTAGTTCCGAGTACTATTTTCGTCCAAAGCCATCGTCAAAATAGCCAACCTAACAACACGGATCCCGCAGCAGTTCATCAGCTTATACAATACTGTACGAGCAAGAGGATTTACTGTTTATAGGATGTTCACGGTAAATTGAGCACTTTTGAAAGCACTCTCATTTGGAATAATAGTCAATAAATATATTATATTTTAGGCTTAGAAGTTAATTTCCGAGTGCGGTAGAATACACAATGTGTTTATTACTTACATTAGAATATTAATTTAAAAGGGTGTTTAAAGGATAAAAAACGACTGAAAGAAAAAGTAACTAGAGCCTCAAAAGTGCTCACTTTGCCGTGAACAGTCTATACATAAAGTGTAGGTTGGTCACATTGTCTGTCAGATTTTATCCCACTTATATAAAATGGACAATACGAAATTGTATTTCCACAGTATGGCAGGAATTCCATAAACCCAAGAAGGTGGGTGGGAATCTGACTTAATGGCAGTCTGGAGGGCCTTACAAAGTGCTCACTTTACCGTGAATGACTTATAGCGAGATGAAATTGAGGCGGTGTTCTCATAACGGGCTGGCGCGGCTATGGGAAATGCGGCCTTGTCTCCCGGCAAATGCTCCGCTCGTGAGCCGTGATGACACCAAACGCGCTAAGCTGCGGTTTCGCACGGTCTGGAAAACACGCCGCGCGTATCGTGACTGAAATTTCCCACGATACTCCACTCGTACGAACCTCGCCACCGGATCTCCCTCAGGACGTTGGGAACTACAACACGGCACTTTTTCGATTAACTGGTTTTATCAGCAAACCGAGTACACGTCCGAAGAATAATTAATGGAGGGACGGCTCCCAAACCGAACTTGCACCGAGGGAAAAAAGTAGCCATATGGATCTCACGTGGGTCTCATTATAAACACTTGTTTCTAGTCTAATTTGTTCAAACACTATGAAATATTTCAACGTACATATAATTTTTTTCAGGAAGGAATTAAAGTCGACATTTTGTTGCCAATTTTTAAATTCGGCTATCGAAACACAAATGCGGTCACTGAAAAATGTCGGAGGTCAGAAAAAATCGCTACAAGCAGCCCCCGGCTCTGTTTACGATATTTATTCTAAAGACTGTTCACGATAAAGTGAGCACTTTTGAAATCAACCTTAGAAAAAAATCACTGCCTCTTCCACCATATACTTTAACGAGCGCGCCGAGTAACATGCGCCCAGTAAAGTTGGTAACGAAGGATGGAAAGTAGTTCCATATCTTAACATCGAATTAAAAGTGTTAGATAACCATATGTGATGATATAAATTATTTATTTCTCTTTCTGTTTTTTAATGCATCGAAGTGTAAAAATGAGCAGATTTGCAAAACGTTTACTTTTCTAATAATTTCCCAGTTTCACTTGACCGTCGCATGAATAAAGTGGTGAGGCCCATGGCAATGTTTATTTTACATAAGACGGAACAATACACAACGTGCATACAAGTAGATTTTAAGAACGGCTTTTAAAAGTGCTCATTTTACCGTGAACAGCCTATAATGTAAAACAGTGTTTCGAACTGAGGAATTCTGGGAAAGATAGGCCTAAAGTGCTATGGGCCTTTTTTCCCCAGAATGTTTTAAATGAACCGCCATAATGTCTCAACACCAGAGTGAAGGATATTAATTTTAGTGTGACCACGTACACAGTTGTCTATGGGCCCTTTCTCCATACAACAGTTGCTTTGTTACCTGTATTTTTGTTGAGGTTATTAAGGTTTGTGTTTACTAATGCTAATGGTATAAAAAGTGTTAAAATATGTTGACAAATAACACTGATAAGTCCAGGCGTTCTGAAAAGAAAATTGGAAGTAATACAATCAGAAAAGAAGAAAAAAGACTATGTGGTGAAACATACATGAACGCTAGGAATATTGATGTTCCTGCTAAAACATTTCGTGCTGTTATTAATGCTGCAACAAAAAGTGTCATGAAAAACTAAATGCTAGTGAACAAGGTGACTTTTTTAGTGCATTCATTAAAAGAGAAAGTAAAAGTCTGCAAGATGGATTACTTGCCAGCTTTATGAAAGTGAAGGACGACTCAAAAGAACCTTAAGGTGAAGCGAGTGCACACATGGGTGTACACTGGAAGGATGGTGGTGTTGCTAAAGTGGTGTGCAGAATATTCATTTTACAGCTGTTCCAGGTATCTGCAGAGAGAATACGTGCCATTCAAGGCAAGGAGAAATGATACCTTCGAAGGAAAAAAAATTGATGCAAATGTTTGGGACATAGATATTTCCCATTTAAAAAAGTCACTATGGACAACAAAAAACGGAACGCTTGTACTTTGAAAATCCCAACCTAACTGTTGTAGAACTGTATCGGCTATTTCGAAGTTACTTTTTAGAAACTACGGGAAAAAAAAAATTAACGATGGCCTACAAAACATATTATGAATTCTTTCATAACAGTTGCTATTTCAGTTTCAGCAGACCAAAATCGGATGTTTCTGACTTTTGCATAGTGTGTGAAACAAAACTTTCAATTAACCCAAACGATGAGTGTTTGCTTAAATACAAAGTACATAAAAAGAAAGCAGACACACATCAGAAGTTAAGAAATGAATATTGTTCAAGATACAAAACTGATCCAACAATCATTGTTGTAGAGTTTGATTATGCACAAAATTTTCCCATTCCAAGTTGAACCATACACTACAGTGACAATGCTGCATCTTCTCTATCACAGATTGTGTATTAAAACTTAGAATTTGTGCATGTGTGTGTGTGTAGTTTAAGAGGAGCTTTAAGTTTACCGTGGAAAAAATTTCCTCCCTTCAAGGTGTTTTGACGTTTACGAAGGCCCGTGGAAAAACACGAAACTGGAAAACAATTTAGGGAAAAAAACCCATTTTTATTTCCCGCTAATATGACAACATGCTACTGTTAACTTTTATACTACCATCATCTCTTTCTGTGGCTGCAAAACAATCCAACGTCAACGATGGAAAGAAATTTTATATGTAATTTTACAGGCAATTTGCATCACAGAGTGCAGTACTATAAGTTTTGGGCACAGTTTGCTGAAGGAAATTTCAAAAACTGATAATCGTGTAGCGTGTTCTGCGACTTACCTATGTAGAGCAACTTTCGTCTCGCCACCCATTCCGTATATGGCAAGGTAAATAAACAATCAAACCAAAGCTATACACGTAACAACATATGCCAAAGCATCACTACACGTGACCTTGAGGGACCAACACAAGATTTAATTTAAAATTATACGTTAAACTTACATTAGTTCAACTGTGCCATTAAATACGCGTTACGTTTGTCTAATGCAAAGAGTCTTGAAAAAGCACAATTTCTCGTATAAGCTGGCTGTTCACGGTAAAGTGAGCACTTTTGAAAGCCCTCTTATTTGGAGTGAGTGGGTGAAGAGATTTGGGCGGTACTTAACAGCGAGGTCTTGAAAGCCGATGAGGGTGATTGAAAAGAATATGGAGCGGCGCCGGAATGAAGGGGCGAGGGAAACGGGAGCTCCCCAAGAAAACCCGCCGACCAACGGCATCGTCCGGCACGATTCCCACATGCGAAAATCCGGTGACCCGGCCGGGGATTGAGCCCGGTTCGCCTTGATGGGAGGTGAGCATGCTAATCGCTCAGCCACCGCGGCCCCCTCTCATTTGGAATACTTGTCAATAAATATATTATATTTTAGGGTTAGACGTTATTTTCCCAGTGCGAATGAACACACACACACACACACACACACACACTGTGTTATTACTTACATGGCGACATTTATTTATAAAAGGAGGTTAAAGGACGACAAATGGTTGAAAGGATAAAGTAATTGGGCCTCAAAAGCGCTCACTTTATCGTAAACAGCATGTACCAGCATTTTTTTGTACAGAGACTGTTGAGTACGATGTGTACCTACAGATTAACATCTCAGCTGTCAAGATGTTTCTGCTGACCCTTTGGAGTCGGAAGCTGACAGCACTGACAAAGTTAATTGCTGTTAACTGCAGGGGAGGAAAGTGCAAACACATCATCAACCCTGGCGTCGGAGGCCAGGGAAAAGTATTCCATGCTGAAGGCAGCTGGAGGCACTAGAGATGTTTAGCTTTGCACAGGGCTGACAAGAGTTGGCTTTCAGTCCAAACACAGCCACAGCATCCCTCCTGGACCAGTTGCCGCCAGGAAACACGAACCATCACCACCACACCCGCCCTTCCCAAAAGGTCCTTGACTGGCGCCAGGGCGCGCTATGGGTTGGGGTTGGGGGAGCTCCGGCGTCCGACAGTCGTGCCAACTGACTCGCTCCCCTCCTTTAGCCAGACGCCGTCTGACTAATCAATGTGACGCATGGGTGCTCCGACAGCGTAATTACGCCAACTCCTACTCTGGTCCACTTGCCATGCCTCTTGGTAACTCTACGGGCATGGCATGCCTTCATGCTCTGTCACGAGCCTTCCCTTTCCGAGAATTACGAGCTGAACCGTGGAGTGATGGGTCAGCGAGCCAGGCTCATTGATACACAAGTTCGGATTTGCCCCTCCCTCCCCGTAAAAAAAAAAGTCTAACATCACCACGCATTTTATTTATTTATTTATTTATTTCAACTCTATTTATCCTGGCGAAGTTAAGGCTTTAATGTCTTCTCATACGTAAAGTATGTTCACGATAAAGTGAGCACTTTAGAAACGAACACTAGAGAAAAGTCACTGCCCCTGCATGCATATATTTTAATGGGTGCACTGAGACACATTCACCCAGTAAAGTTGGTGACGATGGATGGAAAATGTTAGGCAACCATTTATGTTAACTTAAAAGTATTTTTCACTTTCTGTTTTTTTTTAAATGCATATAAGTGTAAAAATTAGCAGATTTGTAAAGTATTTTTTTCTTAATAATTTCAGAGTTTCATTTGACCGACGTATGAATAAAGTGACGAGGCCCATGGCAATGTTAATTTTACATAACGTGTATACAAGTAGATTTTAAGCAGGGCTTTCAGAAGTACTCATTTTACCATGAACAGCCTATAATCACAAAGATCAAGAAAAAACACATTAACAAGAGGCGAAACAGAAATATGATAGCTCAAATAGTATTAAATCTGAAAACGATAGTGGTTTCACATTATGTAGACTAGATACAAGGTAATGTTTAAGGAAAAAGGGATTACAATAGCACAATAATATTGATCTACAATGACACAAAAATATGTTTCATAATCTGCAATACCAATCATAAATATATATGTGCATAACCAATGAAGTACCTGAGAGGAAAACAACATATTGAATATTAGCTCATTAAAATTAATAAACAGCAAATCTATAATCAGCACTTACATATAGTGAAAATTGAATGCAGCAACACATTAAAATAAATTGACGAATGCGATAATAACTCAGTTACTTCAAACTTTTCTGAAGCTCTGCTAAAGTTCTACTTCCAGGATATTCCTCCGCCTCTAGAAAGTTACACCCGAGACAATGAACTGCATGTGTGAGCGTTTAGTGTAACGGTATTTCACATAGAACTATTTTTTACTCAGCATTACCAACACGCCTATATTCCCGCTGTTTTATTCATATTTTAATTATAAATGAAATTTTTTTGCTTTCCTATACAATAAAATAAAAGTTTAATTTTATCGAAATTGCGGTACTTTTATGTTAACATAAGTACAAAACGCTTGTGATACATTACATTACAGGTTGTTCACGATAATGCGAGCACTTTTGAAATCAACCTTAGATAATGTCACTGCTCCTAACTGCATATATTTTACAGGTTCACTGAGTGACATGCGCCCGGTTAAGTTGGTAACGATGGGTGGAATGTAGTTCCATATCTTAACGTCGAGTAGAAAGTGTTAGGTAAACATTTGCGATAAATTATTTCTCTCTATTTCCGATTAATTTTTAATGCCTCAGAGTGTGAAAATTAGCAATTTTGTAAACTATTTACTTTTCTAATAATTACACACTTTCACGTGACTCACGTATGTGACGCCCAATGCAATGTTAATTATATATACTGCGAAATAATACACAACGTGTACCCAAGTAGATCTTAAATAGGGCTTTCAAAAGTGCTCATTTTACCGTGAACAACCTATAAGTAACAAACACATGATATATAGGGTAATTGTTTAAAGGTTTGATTCTAAAAAAAAATGTGAAAAAATCACGAACAAACAATCGTCTCTCAAATTCCTGAACTGGCGCCGCTAGACCATAAACTGCCGCTACTGGATCCCCCAAACTGCCATTAGAAAGAAAAACCACTCCATTTGCGAGATATAAAAATATACATTTTAAATGCTTGTCATTCTCTAAAATAAAATCATGTACACGTCAACGCTGGGCAACCAATTTAATACAACCTGAATTGATGATAAATTCGGGCTTAATTAACTCATAACATTACGTTTGGATCCTATGCAAATGTCTTGTTGCAGCAAACTGAGATTTCAATTACTACGCACCGTCTCTCACAGCATTGCAACGATAGGTTTGATTAAATAAAATGCATAACTGACGAATTACACGCCCAACTGAACAGTTCAACGCCCACTTCAATGCAATCTGGGAACAGATTTCAAATCTTCGAAGTCGTGTGTACAGTGCAAACAAACAAACTTGTGAACTGGTGTATCCGAAATGACAACAGTTGCATTTGCAATGCTAACTGAAGTACGTACGTTACATGAACAAAAAAAAACCTCATGTCATGAGCCTTGTGCATCTACATGACAATGCACCTTATGACAATATGCCTGCCTGCCACATGCCCCTGAGCATACAAATCTAAATTACTCTTAGGCAGGCGGAAGCGTCATGTACTCAAATATCCCACACCCGGTGCAAATAAATACCCGTAGCAGCTTACTGTATGTAACACGTGAGTGGCTACACTTGCAGGGATGATCGACAAGGTGGATTTTAAGGCTGATAGCACTATACTATACCTAATTTCTAAGAGTTCATACACAAGGCCAATTCGGCAGCAACAATTACAATTCTTAACATAAAACTCAATCCTTTACTTGAAAAATGGCCTAGCAGGGCTATTCAATTAATGGGTCGCGGAATATTTATAAGAATTTATTTTCGTAAAAACATCCTCTTCTGCATACGATTACCTAAGTTTAACGCAATTTTTTACCATCACTACCGTAAAGTTTGCAAAGACAATAGATTATGTAATAATTAATTTGTTACATCTTCGTGTATATGAACTGGCTATATGTAAGTAAACCACGACCGGACTATGTCATAAGTTAGTGCTTGCATTGCAAGTATTTTTAAGTGGTCCGATGACGAAATTAACTTAATATAGGTTGTTAACGGTAAAATGAGCGCTTTCAAAGACCTGCTTAAGATTTACTTGTATGAACATTGTATATTCCTCCGCCTTATGTGAAATTAACATTGCCGTGGACCTTATCACTATTCGTGCGTCGGTGAAGTGAAACTGTAAAATTGATAGAAAAGGAAATATATTACACATCTGCTGATTTTTACACTTCTGCGCATAAAAAAAAAAAAGCGGGAGAAATAATTTTAATTTATCCCAAATGGTTACCTAACACTTTTTATTCGACGTTAAGATATAGAACTACTTTCCATCCATAGTTACCAACTTTACTGGACGAATGTCACTCAGTGCGTCCATTAAAATATATGCATGCAGGGGCAATAACATTTTTCTAAGGTTAATTTCTTAAGTGCTCACTTTGTCGTGAACCGTCTTTAGTCTTCAATTGTGTAGCAGCCCGCACATATCGACAATCTTGTAACAGTTCCCAAACATAACTTTTGCCTCCCCCCATCCCGGCCTGTACCACAAGCGAGGGAAGTTTACTAGCAACCTAGGGTGTCGTTTTCTTTCAAACTGCCATTTCCGGTAACAATGTATTTCGCTCGAGTTCAGGGACGTTATCCGCACCCCCACACCCCTATTTATTTATTTATTTCTCCTGCCGCCCTCTCTTCCGGGCCGTGCCCTTTACCGAGGGAGAGAAGCGCACACCACTGACGTTATATCAATGCGAAGCAGAACGGCAATTACAACCCCTGCTGGGGGGTTGGTTATCGCGACACACTCCCTAGCGATCCCCGTGGGCACACGGCGCAACATCGCGAAACAACAGAGGCCCAAACGCGAATAATTAATGTCCTGCCCGCCCGCCAATCTCGTGAAAATAAGATAAGGACTGGAGAATTGGTAGCAAGGGAACTACGGTTCCCTAAAGCCTCTTCACGATAAACTGAGCACTTTTGAAATAAACCTCGGAAAAAAGTCACTGCTCCTAACTTAACATATTTTAACAGGCGCACTGAGCGACATGTGCCCAGTAAAGTTGGTTACGAAGGATGAAAATTAGTTCCATATCTTAATGTCGAATAAAAATGTTTTATAAACATTTGTGATAACTTAAATTATTTATTTCCCATTTTATTTTTTACTGCAGAAGTAGTTTAAAAATGAGCAGATTTTTTTTAAATATTTACTTTCCTAATAATTTTACAGTGTCGCTTAACCGACGCATGAATGTAGTGCTGAGGCCCGTGGCAATATTGTAATCAAACTGAGGGAAATTATATAGCTCAGTATACACTTATTTTTGCGATTTTGCAGTTATTTTATCGTGTGACTGCAAAAAAATTGCTGTAAAGTTATGTAAATATCGTAATAATCTGATACACCCGTCGTGGCCTAAACCGCGGAATATGCGGGCTAGGCCTCGACGGGTGTATCAGATAATTATGGTATATATTTTTGTGAATATTTAATAATGAATTTGCGTCCGATAGTTACGGTAGGTGTGAGATGTACAGTAACTACTCAAGATGCTCGCTCGCAATTCTCGGCCCGTTTTTATTGCACCTCAATTATGTAGGCCTACCATAATAGTAAACATTGTCAAAAACCATAATTGTGGTATGTATGGGTTGCCGAAAACACCTCAGGTGCTCGCAGCTGAGTGAATACTATGCTATCAATAAAATATGGTATATTATTGAACACTTATACATTTAAAATTTAATAAAACCGTTCCATCAATCTCGACCCGCGAAGGTTCATTGGAATACTATTTTGGAATGCTCGTTGCCAGACCAGATAATTAAGGTACGCATTAAAAATATACTGTTAATACCTTGGGAACTAATTTACCTAGGTCAAATTTTATGGGCGTGTTAGGATGCCCTAAGGATGCAGAATAAATTTTGGTACGCTTTTTTGAAATTATCGTACACGTTCCAAAAGTTGTTGTACGCTAGTGCCGTAACTATGGTGCGATAAAAGTGTGTTAAAATTCGATACTTTTGTATATTCTCATGCGATACTCGATACTGGTATCGCGGTATCGGGGATCCCATCCCTAGTAACCATGATAGGACACATGGCAGTTTACACAGAAGCATTGAATACCAGAATGCTACGTAAATTTTCTTTGAATTTACAAGTACTCGGCAGTATTACAATTTTGCATCTAATTTAATTTTAGATACGAAAGGAAGTAAAGCATAGTGTAATGTATATCTCGAGCCGTTATTTCGCAATCTGTAGGCCTACAAAAGAAATATCTGCCGAGCTATACAATGTTTAGTCAACCCGAGTGCGAAGGTGAAATTCTCAGCACTTGTCCACATAACGTCTGCAACAAAATTAGGATAAAAAAAATACACTTGGACAGAGTTCGTTCGTCACGAACGATTGATTAACACACAAAGTGTTTTCATAGTTCCGGGCATCATTCTGTAGGGTTAAGTAAAATATGATTATACTAATCTCATTTCCATGTTATACGTCTATATAAATTATAAGCTGTTGCTTAGCCGACTGCAATGAACTTAACTTCCGAAGACATCATGAAAAAACTATATTGAACTTTTCGTACAGTTTACACAGTAATCAATAACGTGGCGAACGGGAGGAGGGAAACTTGCGTAGAAATTTATGTAGGGCCTACTTGTAATCAACACAAAGTATGTTTTGGAGAACAGTTTCTCAATTCAGACAACCTTAAAACTGTAAATTATTACGTTGATGTTACTACCATTGTAAAACATTTCACATTAACGACATGAAATCTATCAGGACTTACTATAGCGGCATCCACGACAACGTGCTCCATGATGCAACAGGATCATAGACTACAGATGAGGTAGACCACTTATTCGTCTTCTGCGCATATACCCAACATTGACCTACCCCAAAGGAACATAGCTGTCAAAGTCAAATGGTCAACAGTGATGAACGTGTTTGTTTATATCTTATTTTTAAATGACAAGCACTATTTTATTAATAAAATACTTTTACCAATTTGAATTTAATCTAACAGCATTACAAATTGGTTAGAGGAGATATATTTTTATATCTTAAGCAATTGTTTACAAATCAGTTTTCTAATCTAAAATTCCAACCATTCCGTTTTCGCTAGACGTGTTGGCAGAAAAGCAGTTCAATGTTGAACGCACGGATATTGGTTGTGAGCAGCCAGCGAGATCCGTCTACCTCATTTTTAGTCTATGGTAGGGGTGGGGAATATTTGCTGTGGCTACGAATGTCACGTGTCACTACCGTGACGACTGAAAGTAACAGGGCCAAAAAATACGTGACAGGAAGTGGCATCGCTGCATCCATAGACTAAAGATGAGGTAGACCGATCTCGCTGGCTGCGCCCAACTAATCTCCGTGTCCCAACATTAACTACTTTTCTGCCTAAACGTCTAGCAAAGATGGCGTGGATTGGGTTTGAGGTTAGAAAACTGTTTAGTAAACAAGTGCTTTGATATGTTTTTGTACTTCCTCTTAATCAATTTTTAATGCTTTTTGATTACATTCAAACGGGTAAAAGCATTTTATTAATATAGTAGTGGTTGTCATTTAAAAACTAAGATGTAAACAAACACGTTCATCCCTGTTAACCATGTGAGTTTGACAGTAACGTAGGATTGGAGTAGGTGAATGTTGGGTACATGCGCAGAATACGAATAAGCTGTCTACCTCATCTTTAGTCTACGGCTGCACCACGCGACTCGCTCCAACAAAGCGCTCCAAGTCGTCATCTGCCACCGGCGCAAACCTGTGGCACTACACAGCGACACGAGTGGCGCCAGTCGCTCTCTTGGGAATAAATTACATTTCAAATCGAAATCAACATTTTTCTTCTTCACTTTGTATTGCCAAACCATGAAAGCAGATAAAGTACAATTTACTGGAATCGAGTAATGCAGGCGTGAACTTTATCACACTACGATCTGCTATTGAGACACCAACGGGTTTAATTCTGTCGCTGGTTGGTTATCTGAAGCGAGATGGACATGGAAGAATGGTTGAACTATGCACAAAATTAACAATAAATTTTAAAAGAATAATCATGCGTATAATAAGATAATGTTACTGTTTGTCATAATTTTATGTTTTTCGCAGTTTATATTAACGAAAAAATTTCATTATTTTTCTATTTAAAAAGCAGATGTGGCAGATATATCGTAATATGGTGATAATGCATTTATATTGCAATGTATAGCAATAAAAAATAAATTCCTTTTCGTAAAGTGTTCAGTGTTTGTTCTCTGTAACGAGGACAACCACTATTTTAATCGCTAATCTATTTTTAATTAATCTAATATGAAAAATCACATGATATAGATAGCTGTTTATTTTGCAGATTAATAGACCCGAAAGTCGTAATAAGATATTAATTCATTGTATGACAATGTGCAAACAAAGCGCATTACATAATACGGAAACTATATTAAAAATGTCGCTAAGACTTGGCCCTGCAACTTGTGTGGCAGGTTCAAATTTTGCCACTCCACCCATCACTGCAACAGGGCGCTAGGACAGTGGGTGATCTCTGCAGGACGTGGAGATCCACCTACGCATCCCTCAAGTGTCACCCCTCTTCCCCTCTCCAACAGCGACATGTCACGTGTCACCCTCTGCTGCCACGTCACCGCAGCTAATTGACCCCTCGTTACCTCCCCAGTCGGCCTCAGTTCGGCGCGACAACCGCGGCTTGCTGGTCTGACTGGCGGGCTGTCTGAGTTGCGCCGGGACGTGCAGGGCGTCCTGACCTCTGGGCTATGTGTTCTTTGCGGTCTGGAGAGGGAAACTTCCTCAGCCCGCAGAGAGATACAACTGCTGCAACCGAATGGGTGGTATAAGGGCCCGAGCACACCCCCCGCTCTGAGCTTCGGCAATGATGAGAGAGTTCGGCGCGACACCACGGCCCGCCAGGCTTGTGAGCGACTCAATACTAGGTTCTGTAGGCTGTTCATGCTAAAGTGAGCACTTTTGAGGCTACTTTTCCTTTCAGCCATGATTTATCCTGTAAACACATTTTAAAATAAATATTACCATGTAAGTAATAAACACAGTGTTTATATTCCACCGCACTCGGAAGTTAAAGTCTTAAGATAAAATAAAACACATTTATTGACTATTATTCCAAATGAGACGGCTTTCAAAAGTGCTCATTTTACCGCGAACAGCCTATAGGGACATGGACCGACTACAGACTTCGCACTAATAATATTATAGTGTCGCCGCTTAAAATTCCCATGGTTACAGCGGTACAACGGGAACACTACGCGCCATTTCAGAAACTCACGCGTGTAGATGCGCCGGAGCGATAGGTACGTAGTTCAATGTCGCCCTTATCGCTCCATTGAATCCATCCCTCGAATGGCCATAACAGCCCTAGCCACATACGACTCTTATAGGCCGTTCACGTAAAGTGAGCAATTTTTTAAGGCCCTCCCAACAGGAATAGAAGCAAATTTATGTATTTTCTTGTAACCATGTTAACTGTTGAAATTGTTAATGTGTATACACTGTATTTATTAGGTAGGCTACATGGAAATTTTTACCCCAACAAGTAACTGAAAGAAAAAAATTTGCTGAAAAGTAAAATTGACAAGGGCCTTCAATAGTGCTCACTTTACCGTGAACAACCTATAGAAACAGGTTTTGCTTGAGGCATGAACACGCGAATCAGGGCACCTTCTACGTCATACTGCTTCCGGTCAGTCCAGCGTCATCAACTGCAAGAGGTCTCGAACACAAGTGCTTCACGCGTTGACGTCACTATGAAAGGAACGCGACTGAATGTTCGATTCGGGAACCGGTTCTTCGAAAGTGGCCTTGTTAGTGTAAGCTTACATCCAGGTATCTACCATCTGAATTTCGTGTAAAGGGTGTTCACGGTAAACTCCATACGCGAAATTAACATTTCCGTGGGCCTGGCTCATTTTATCCATGCGTCGGTCAAACGAAATTGTGAACTTATTCCTACACTTATGTCAATTTACAAAGAAAACAAAAGCAATGATTTTAATATTCACAAACTTCTACTCCGCACTATTAATTCAACGTTAAGACTTGGAACAACTTTCCCTCCAACGTTACCAACCAACTTGACTGGGCTCACGTCAATCAGCGAACCCGTTGAACTTACGATAAATGTCGCAGGTTAATTTTCTTTTATAATTGCATAAAACAGTAACGAAATGATGCGTACTAAACATACACATATTTTTATTCCAACATAACATACAAACCACCATACGCCTACATATCAGTGTGCCAACTAAACTTCAGCTGTTATAAATTTAAATTAATTCCTTCCAAATTTATGCATTACTTAGGTGTTAGTTACCTTAATGATATACAAAAAATTTATCAAACACATTTATTTTATAAGAAGTAATTAATGCTCCTACTTATATATTTAAATTTTTGCTTAAAGAATTTAGTTTACATGCACGCAATTAAAAATTTTTCTCGTCGACAGCGAGGTCATTGGAGACTGTGCAAGTTGCACAAGGAAGAGGGATTGGGGAAGGAATCGGCCATGGCCTTTGTTAGGGACCCTTCCCAGCATTCACCTGGAGTGATTTGAAAACCCTGGAAAACAGAAATCAGGATGTCCGGAGCGGGAATCGAACCTGGGTCCGAGTCCAGTGTGTTGCCACTACGCCACCTCGCTCGGTATATGCAGTTAGGGACAGTGGCATTTTTAGTTTTCAAAAGTGGCAAAATAAACTTTAACGCACTATAGTATACGATGTGGTTAAGCTAGGTAGGTATAATGTGTATTACGTAAAGGTTAAGTTTGTCAAGGATTTGTTTTGGTGAATGCATGCATTTGGTGAATCGGGACGAAACTCCGCGGGTTATCAGTAACTGCATCTCACACGGGCGTGTTCTCCGTATGTCTTTACAATTGGCCGAGTACTCGACTCTGGTAATGAACACCACATAACGCTAATTTTTGCGCCTTAGCAAAAAAAAACATTAAACGCCCTAGTGTTCGCGTCTGGGTATAAGGAAACGTGATTCGCGCTCCCATACCGCGCTGTTCATTCTCGTGTAACTGATTTTCTCGCAAATTCGATTTGTAACAGTACACTAATAAATTATTCCGAATTTAACCACATCAGTGCATACACTTAGTGAGATAGCGGGAATGGTAAATTCTTTCCCCTATACATTCATTGCAGCGTTTCTACGTTTACTCAAGAAACAGTCAAATGAGCAGGGAAGTTCCTAACTTTGTAAGCGATGCTAAACATTCATATAGGCCGTTCATGGTAAAGTTAGCACTTTTGAAGCCCTATTAACTTTTTTCTTGCAACCAATTTATATACTTCCACCACTTGTTAATGTGAACCCTGCCATGTGAGCAATAAACACAGTGTATAAATTCACCATACCCAAAATCAAAAGTCCGAGGCCACAATGAAATATATTATTGGTTATTATAACAGATGAAACAGCTTCAAAAAGTGTTCACTTTACTGTGAACGTCCTATATACCTGCAGCTTGATGTGTGGTATTTCCATACAGTGCATAGGTTAAAAACTTCCATTACAGTTTAGGAAGTTTACCTGAAAATTTTTAACAGTGTAGGATATTATTACACGCAAGGTGAACCAATGGGTTATACTACTGAGTAGGAAAGCCTTAAAATTCTGTTTTTACCAGATTTGCATTTTTTTTTTTTACTCTGTGAATATATTGATAGGATTAAAGTAAAATGTTGCTGTCGTAGATTTTTTTTCTTTACTGGAAAGGGAATCAGACAACGTACTTACTGAAATACCCGAATACACCCAAACTCTGATTTTACAGACATTTTATTAAGACTGGGATACACAAAATACGTCCTGGCTTCTGATTCTACACGAAACTTGCATCTGTAACACTGAAGTGGCTTGTGTGTAAATTAATACCGTAAACCTGGCATAGTTTAATATCCTGTACCGTAATTTTTGTACCTCGAAACAATTGTGAACAGGCCAGTTAAAACCACTTTTACCTTTGAAAATTACATGAAATAGTAAATGAAAAGCTGTCATTGGACGTCATTCCATTACTAAACTGATATCAAAAAGAAAAGTTTAGCAGTTTTCAAGTCACTATCGGTCTAAATATGCGACAGTCTTAAAACCGATGGTGTGTATATATATATATATATATATATATATATATAAAGACAATTTCAGTTGCTCAAATTCACCCGATTTAAATATCCAAGTATTTCTACCCCCAGGAACGTTAAAGAGGAAACGCACGCCAAGATCTGGGATGGGGGTTGTTCGTAAAATGCTAAGGACATGAACCCGAGTCACGTCAGCTGACGTCATTTCCGCAGACGTCAACACACGATACGCGGCGGCTGCAAAGAAACCGCGCGCGCACCTGGGATATCCGGTTCCCGAGGGGGTGGGAGTTGCAGCAGCAGATGCACTCTGCGCTGAAACGTTGCGACAGCTCGCAGAAGGGCGTGGCGCACCTTCGCCTTACACAGGTTAACACCCATGCACATGACGCTAAAGACTGTCCATGATAAAGTGAGCACTTTTAAAATCAACCTTGGAAATGTGTCACTGTCCCTGCCTGGATATATTTTAACAGACGCATCGAGTCACATGCGCCCAGTAAAGTTGGTATCGATGGATGGAAAGTAGTGCCTTATGTTAACGTCAAATAAAAAGTGTTAGGTAACCCTTTGTGATAATTTAAATTATTTCTTACTCTTTCGGTTTTTTCTAATGCCTCAGAATGTAAAAATGAGCATACTAATCAAATGTTAACTTTTCTAATAATTTCACTTTTTCACTTGACCGACTCATGAATAAAGTGATGAGGCTATGACAATGTTAATTTTACATAAGGTGGAAGAATACACAACGTGCATATAAGTAGATCTTAATCAGGGCTTTCAAAAGCCTTTGAAAGCCCTCTCATCTAGAATAATGGTCAAATATATTTTATCTTAGCCTTAGACATTAACTTCCTAGTACAGTGGAATAAACTATGTATTACTTATATGGAAGTATTTATTTTAAAATGTGGTTAAATAAGAAAATATAGCTGAACGGAAAAAAGTAACTAGGGCTTCAAAAGAGCTCACTTTATCATGGACAGACTATATAACTACTTTACTCTATGAACTTTCAACGTAGGCCTAATGCATACATTTTTAATATATTGAAGATTGTACTGTGTATCACCGAAAGTTATCATTTCTCGAATAAATTAATATCTATATATCACTGCCATTAAAAGGCTGTGGTCCAAGTCATCCGCGAAGATGTTACTTATAAAAAAGCATTGTTTACGCTTATATAATTAGACTGAGAAAGACAGCTAACTTAACAAACCATTACAAGTGACAATCTGTAAATCATTTATGCAGTTAATTACACATTTTCAATTTCCCCCCCCCCCCAAAAAAAAACAAGTTACTGCCCATGATCCATTACAGCACATTTTCTTACGCAAGAACTGCAAATACTCAAGCTTGAAATTGCAGCGAAACTAGGCAAATTAGTCCCATGTTTTAACTATGTATTAAGAGCATGGTGTTTTAATTTATGTAGACCTACGCTGAATTTAGTTGCCTTTCCTGCTACAGAGGAACCGACACTTTAGCAACACACATTTCTAAAAATTTCAGTTTCACTAACTCGACACACGAATAAGCTGATACATGTCATCGCAATGTCAATTTAACATATGGCGGGAAAATATAAAGTTTGCAGAGATTTATATCTAGAAAAGATTTGAAAATTCCCAGTTAACCATCTGTTTCCACTCGTGGTTTCCTTCAACTTTTCTCAATTACTGCTCAAATTCTATCGTGCTGCTCACTCTACGAATCCTACCGCCACGTGTAAAAAATACGTCAAAAAATCCGGAAGAAAAGCCAAACAGAAATCAGCGCACCGTATTCGTGCTCTGGACGAGCAGTAAAATGCTTATCATTTATATACATAAAATGTGCTTCCATATTTCTTCCACTTTGAAAATTTAAACATGACATTAGTATAAACGTTTGCTTTACAAATAACGGAAAGAAAAAAACTCAGCTAAGTAATAGTTTACATTAGAACCTTTTCTTGCGAGTTATTAATATAATAATACACCTCTTTACTTCCCCGTTTTAAATTCGTATAGACTTGAAATAAATAGTTTAATTTTAGACAAAACGTAAGCGAGTTTCATTTAACGCAAAAATAAGGCTGATGTTGACGGAAGTATAACAGGCTTGTGATATAAGTTTTATTTATGATGTAACCAAACGTACACATATTCGGTGATTTTTCAAAGCTTTTGTTCAGAAAATGTAGAGATGCCGTAAATAAAACAGAGCGAACAAGTCTATGAACCAAGTTTGCCAACAGTCGGGGTAGAGATCACGGGCAACGCGAAGTGAAGTGATGTTACTTTTGTTGTGTTTACCATACGACTGGACAGCTTGCCGCGACCCAAGAAAACAGCTCACGTTTGAAGGTCTCGCGGCATTTTATCGAGTAGGCAAACTGTAAGAGCAAAAGGTGCACTGTATTCAAAAACTTTAAGAGGTGGCAATCCCCCCCCCCCTTTTTTTTTCTCTCCACCCGCAAGCAAGCAACTGGCTGGCGGCCGTACGTGACACTTCCGAGCGAAGCTCAAGGTTACGTCTGCGACAACACAGCATTCTCATGCTCTTGTTCTTCTCGGCTCATTCCGAGTTTATTAAACTTCACACAAATTACAGATTCAGCATGACTTGGGTACTACCCGACTATAAACATTACTTCAAATATGACTCCTACGGCTGTAACTAGTGAACACATTTTTTTCTTCATCTATCACACGCTGTTGACAGTAACTACAGGACGAGTGAGCTCCGTGGGATACATGTATAACGGAGCGAGGGAATGATAATACAGACCACGGGGCCTCTTTAAAAGGACTCACCCTGCATATGACTACACAGACAGACACGGGGCGGGTTGTTTGCACTTTTAACATTTGTTTTTTAAGGATCATTCATACTGTTACTGCCGGTGCATCACTAATATAGTCGGTGCAAGTTTTACAGAACGCACTACAAACCCCATAACCCCCCCCCCCCCTCCGCAGTTTTTACCCTTCTCTTCAAACATAATCATGCACCATTGAGGTGGAGCTATTGCCATACTGTGTTTACTTAAGTTTATTTATAACTTCCTGTTACGATTTAATTCTAAAATAATTCATACGTTATTATTACATACAGTACTACTTGACAGTATTCTTGAAACCAAAATGGACTTATAAGTCTGTTTTCTTATGTGAGACAGAAAAATAAATTAATATTCATTACAGTTACAGATGTAACAAACACGATATGGGCAAAATATTGCGGACTTGGACATATATGTTAGGATTGCCCTACGTCCGTGACAGCCCTCGTTTTCAAATAGTTGATACGAAAAGTAAGCTATAGCGAAACAAAAATAAATTCAACAAGGGATACAGCACGTTTAAGCCCACTTGTGTACCGTTTAGAGCAGAAGACAATCTGGATATTAATACTATCGATACAAGACATGCCACTCACGACCGAAAAAATTCAGCGACGATTCAACAATTTCGCACTGCGGCGTAATTCAAGCTAATCGTGGAACCGTCCAGTATTATGAAACTTTGGCCACAGGCCAAGTAATACTGACGGAACTTTGAAAGCCTACTGACAAGGAAACGATGAGGATATCTCAACTTTTAAAATACAATGATACAAATTACGTAAGTTCGACTAATAAAACGCTGGCATCCGATTTTTTTGAACTCTCATTGGAGGCTGACGAATTAACTTAACTTGCCTGCCTTGATTTGTTAGATGCAACACACGTACGACGCATTCACATTTTAACACTTAGAAAATTTTATACAAAAAGTCTGCTGACTTATTTTAAAGTAAAACTAATTCCCATTGTTCTGCTTTTTTTTTAATATCGACTATTCGATACGTTGTTTACTTATAAGCTCGTTTATTATAAAATACGAAGGAAGATTTACATTAAATAATTTTATGAAGATAAAGAGAACCAAACCATATTGGCAAGAGCTGTCTATCTTTATTCTGTATTCTCAAGTTTAATGAGAGAAAACTGATTGCATATTAATTCATTTAAGTCACTGTTATAAAATTTTACCGCAGTTTAACTTAACAGTATTTAGAGCAACTGACCGAAAATGCCACAGACTCACCAGTCAGTGTGAGCTTGTCAACGAAACGTTAAGTTAGAGGCTAATTTACCAGAGATAAAATGCAACGAACTCAGTTCCCTTCATAATACCCAAGACCACACTTCGGAATCTTTGGGTGCAGCTGGAAAGTCCACCTCCCGTGGCGCAGTCTGTTGGTGCGCCACCGATTTGGGGTGCGGGAGGTCTGGGTTCGAATCCTGGTTAAGGCATGAGTGATAAAGTTAGATAAGTTAATCTGTAAGCCGTCCCCTGCTAACCTGGGGACGTTAAAAAACCCTTTGCCATACCATACCAGCCGTAAAGTCCATGCTAGTGGAACATATACTATACAAAATAAAAGGCTGTTCACGGTAAAAAAAAAAAAAAAAAAAAGGCACTTTTGAAAGCCCTGCTGAAGATCTACTTGTATACACGTTGTGTATTCTTCCGCCTTGCGTAAAATTAACATTGAGATGGGCCTCATCACTTTATTCATACGTCAATCAAATGAAACTGGGAAATTATTAAGAATGGTTATCTAAAGCTTTTTATTTGACGTTAAGATATGGAACTACGTTCCATCCATCATTACTAACTTTACTATGCGAATGTCACTCAGTACGCCCATTAAAATATATGAATGCGGGGGCAGTGACTTTTTTCAAAGTTTCATTTCTAAAGTGCTCACTTTAACGTGAACAGCCTTTAATGGGTAAAATCATACATACAAGTACGTGTGTGCTAGGTTGTACGCTTGGCCTGGAGTCACACTGTCGCGGTTTCAATCACTAGGACGTCCCCCATCATATCCCATTCTCATTACATCCATTGACAGCAACGACCGACAACTGCATGGTTTCGCCATTACACGCGCAGCGATTAACAGCACGCAGTTGTATTTCACTGGGTTTGTCGATGCGTCAGAGTGACCACCGCGCCGATCTGAACTTCATTCTATCTTCCCAAGCACATACAAGTAAGTACTATTAATGAAACCCTGAATACGGTTCAGTGATACGCGGTTTTATTACTTCGGACCAGCGACGTCGCGTTTCAAACGACTGGTACAAATGCGTGATCGGTAATGCCATGGAAAATGAGGGCGAGAGAGAATTCGATGTTAATTAAAAGACCACACAGAGCTGTGGTTAATTTCGTGTAGTAATTATCCTGTTGCAATTTCCTGAGCTAGTGTTTTGTTCTGCCTGGCTCCGAACATTTCTGTTGGCACAAAAACAGATGGGAAGTGCATCGGTTATTTTTTGTACAGGTATTTAAATGTGATTAACTTAATCCACTGAGAAGACACTTCCGTTTATACTCGATTAAACAAGTCAAATGCGATCCTCTACTTCGGCGGTAAGTTGATTTTCTCTGCGAGTCATGTTACACTCCTTAATATAGCTTAAAATTCAAAATATATAAAATGTCGTAAGGCAATCCTGGCAAACATTCAAGACGAAAATTTACGTAGTCTCTGTTATATGTAAATATTTGCTATTCTTGCACTTTGCCAGGACTTAAAAAAATACGACTAACATTATAGTAACACGTGGAATAATATTACTGAATAATACTGTTACATGTACCTCGGCGTGGGCATGTTTTGGAGAATTAAAAGTCGAATAGAGAAATTTAAATTTTTAATTTATTTACAATCTCACAAAATACATAATTACAGTTTTCCACGAACTACCAAAACAATAATAGCCAGTGGCGTAGAGCCAAGGTGTGACTTATGAACGCCCAATAAAGTAGATTAATAAAAAGGTCAGAATTATATCCTCTCTACAAGAACTGAAATCTTACGTTATACAAATGCTTAATGATTAAACATTCGCGCATGAACCTATACAAGTGCGTAGATTGTGGGTTGTTCATTGTTTAAAAACAGTTTTGAAACCTAATTTTCAGTATTTATTTCAGTAAAAACGATTGAGAGCAATATGTAATGGTTTTATTACTTTTGGTATATTTAATAGATAATTATTATGCTTTTATTATCTTTTTAAGAACCTTATTTAATAATGTATATATTTTCCGGTGTTATCACTGCATGGTAAAAATTTTAGTTGTTTAATCGAAGCATATGTAAGGAATTATTTATGTATTTCAGTTTATTCAAACATTGTTTATCAATATTTTATCATTTACATATTTTTCTGGCAACTTTGATTTCAATTCATTTTTGATCTGTAATTTGAAAGCTACGTTTTTAATCTTGTTAGAAACGTCGAGACGGGCGTTTCCTCTGCCAACCGGAAGTGCAATGCTGTGTTGCGAATACTTTCAGTTGCCGCCTGCAGCTACTCCTTCCTGTAGTCATGAAATTAACACAACTGATCCCAGACAGCAGATAGACGCAAAGGTGTGTTCTCGTAAAAGAAGAGGGCGATACGTTCATCGTTTTCTCCGTCTACGCAGGCGTTGAGCGCATCTGAACAGCTGCAAGAAAAGCTGGTCTACGTCTGCGCACTTTGTTCTCTAAACGCTCCCTGCACCAAAGCCGTGCGATAGCCGGACCAAACGGTGGCATATGTGACGTCTGGGGTCGGCAGAGGCAGGAAGAACCAAGTAGACCCGGCTGCTGGCGTTCCGCGCCACACGCAGCCTTGGCGAAAACGCAAGGCTCCCACCTAAATAATACAAAACTACCAATTTTAAAAATAACTTTAAGGGCGTGGTTAGATTAATCGCCTCCCACCTTGGCGAACCGGGTTCGATTCCGGGAGAGGTCGCTCCCAGACTTTCGCATGCGGGGAGCGTACTGGACAATGCCGCTGGTCGGCGGGTTTTCTCGGGGATCTCCCGTTTCCCCCACGCTGCTCCATACTCGCCTTGCTTCACCTCCTTCAGCTCTTAAGGCCTCGATGTTAAGAGCCAATCAAATCTCGTCTCACCCTCGCCCCCACCCACACCTCACTCGCTCTTCACAAACACCGCAGGCCGCAACACTTATCCGGAAGCACTCCGGTGGCTCCCCGCTGTTGCTCTGACACACAGATCGCTGTCTTCCCGCTGCCAACAACATCCGTCCCTCGCCGACCCAACAGGAACACTCGCAAGAGCTGCCTCTGGGATATCTGCGCCAATACCTTCTGCGTTGTTCCGCTCTTGGGCACGTCCATAGATTACCTAGGTGGCATTACTGTTTCCACTGTCAGCAGCTGAGACTGCTGATTGGTCGCTTACGAGTCACTGAACAGAGATGTTTTGGCATCTGGGTGGGTGACTACAATTCCTGCTGAAACCCACTCATGTGCAGAATGTATAGGATAGTCTCAGCAGTTGCCGACGAACAATCGTGGTAAAAACAAGAACATTGCCGCGTATGTGAAGATATTAGGGATGGGCTATAATTCAAACAATTTCACCGGAATTCGCTGTCCGTAATGTAATTTTTTAAAACTTAATCGCCCTGTAACCGTAAAACACTATCATTGCTAATGACATTGCAAACTCGTCGGGCATAGCAGTCACCAAGAGTTCTACCTGTGGCACTGCGGACTAGTCTTTCACCACAGATACCACTCAATGACGGTTGGCGTTCCTAAATGGTCACTTGCGGACCAGTAACCTCGGTGCTGTCAGCCGAAAAACGAAGGTAGCCCAGCCCTACTATTCGACCAAAAGTCAAGTGTGCAGCCGTGGAGGGGTGAAATTCGAGCGCAAACTCAAGTGTAGTAGTTGTGCGAAAGTAAGGGGGGGGGGGGGAAAGGTGAGTGCGGGAAATTCAATACCGTCAAGTCCCCGTCCACAATCGACTTGGCTTACAAAGCATAACAAGCGAAACCTTCTGTCTGCAATCGGAGTTAAGGTTTAAAAAAAAAAAAAAAAAAAAAAAAAACCCCTCCAATCGGGAAGAGCAAAAGAATAGGAAATAATTTATCCAGCGCACGAATACTTATATGCTGGCTTACAGCAGTTTTTATGACGTTCCATATTCTCATTGGATAGCGTTAGAAACTTGGCATAAGATACTCTGTGATGACAATCTTTACTCCAAGTGACGCAAGTAACGCTAAGTAATTCATGCCAAATACTAGTTGTGGACGTTGCAATCTCAAATACAGGGTTTTACTTCTTTAAGCTATCGGTGTTAAGTGCGCCGTCCCGATTGTAGGCGGGGCCTATCTGCGCAAGCGCGTGCGCACTTGTCACGAATCTAAGCTACTTCTACAGACACCGGCCCAAGCGGAAACATCAACACGGTTACGTGGGTTAATCAATACCGTACCTCAACCGCGCGCTTTATGAACTCGATGTGGAAGGAGGAAGGGGTAAGTTAAAATACGGCGTGATCTTGTGTAGTTAGCATACTTTCCGAACGCACACTTGGCTTGGTCGAGTAGTGATTTAGTATCCATGGCATCTATACGTTTCTTGAAAAGTTCCCCGGCCTTCTGGAAGGCGTTACTCGCTGCCATTGTCAATCACACACTCGTTAAGCTGAACCACACTTCCCTACACCTAAACCCCGCCATCCCCTGCCGGACACTTCTGGCGCTCGAAATGAGTCACGCAAGATGACGGCGGAAAACACGAAGCCGTACGACAGTTTGGTGTGTTGGTTTGGGGGGGGGGGGGAGGCGGGAGAACATCACGCCCAAAACAATCGTTCTGAACAACTTGGGTTCCACGCAACACGGAACAAAGCGATTTTTACAGCTTCAATTTTGTCGAGGCAAAAATTAAGTACGTATATTTAATATCCGTATGCATGATTTCGTTAACACTTAACCTCTTTGTTCAACTTGTAATACATAGTGGCTTTATAAATCAAATAATTGCTTTTATAGCACCACCATAATAAGATGATGTACGTACATAGTTCCACAAAATAATACTTTCAAGAATCTACGAAAAAAAAAATTATTCTGACCTACATGTTACGCACTTAAAATGGTTCTATTTTAGTATGAAACAGCTAACTCATGGTAGCCGAAAAAGGGGGAAAAAATCAAAATGATGAAAAACGCTTTGTTTCAAAGTTAGTATTGCTATAAGCTGTTCCCGGTAAAATGAGCAATTTTGAAAGCCCTGATTACGATCTACTTGTGAACACACTCTCTCTTCTTCCACTTAATGTAAAATTAACATAGCCATGAGCCTCATCACTTTATTCATGAGTCGGTCAAGTGAAACTGTGAAATTATTAGAAGATTTAAAACTATACAAATATGCTCATTTTTACACTTCGATGCATTAGAAAAAAAACAAAGTAAAATAAACAATTTAAGTTATCACAGACCATTACTCAACATGTTTTATACGATGTTAACATATGGAACTACTTTGTCGCCAACATTACTGGGCGCACGTCGCTCAGTGATCCAGTTAAAATAAACTCCAGAAGAAGTACTTATGTAGTTTCTGTACATATGAATTGGACTCAAGGACATAACATTTTCGTTATTTTCGGTCGGGGGTTATACACTATAGTGGGCGCTGCTTAAATCTTAAACATAATATTTAGAGTAGCACTTAATAGGACGTAAGGTTAGCGCAGGGACGGATTAAATTTTGTTAATATCCGGCATCCTTATATCATGAAATTCCATTGCCGCGGAAACAAATAACCAGCAGTGTGCTCACAAAAGAGGCTGCGGTGAGACGGAGAACAGAACGCGCTACCGCAACAGCAGCAGCACGCCCGGTCCAATGACGAGACAAACCACCAGCCAGCAACTCTTCCCTCACGGGACGGGAGCCGAACGCACGGCCGTGATTGATGGCAGATGTGTGGTGGCAAAGGCTAGACGGCGCCCGCCGCATGGTCGAGCAAGGCAAGCCATCTCCGGTCCGACAGAGCTCTGCAGTCACCACTGCCACAGACGAGAACATCGGGGTCCAGCCAGCCTCCATCCATCATCCCGCCACAGTTTACTGGCGGGAGCTTCTCCTCGGAATGCATAATCCAGCATCCGCCCCCCCACCCCCTTCCTTCACTTCCTCGGAAACTCTAGGAGGAGGAAAGGACGTATCGCGCAAGGGCTGAAACTTCTACATCATCGCCAGGGACGTAACACGTTACGTATACCCTTACCCCCTTTCCCAGACTATAGGGTTGCCGGCTATATCTCAACTTTCAGGACGCCTATAATCCGGCCATGAAGAACCCTTTGTTCGCATCAAAGGGGTGTATGAGGTACTATATTGCTTCCCGGGGGACGGGGAAGGCTAGCTACTTCCCTCGGAACAACCCTGAATTCGTTTCCGAGCCAAAAGAACTTGGGGGCAGGAGGAGCAGGGAACATAAAATATTCATCCTCTTTGTCGTCACCTGCTCGGTACTTTGAGCGAATATCAAGAGGACATCTTTCTGCTATAACACTAGCATATCGTTCCTGAATGAAAAGTCTCTGGGAAAGGTGGCTTGATACGCTTATACAAGTATAACTGGATAACTGTAGCATTGGCTACTAAGAAAGGCACATTAAAATGACGACGTGATTTTCACGAAAAGATTTTACTATGACTCGTATTTCAAAAGAGATGCTTTAAATAACTGCATTATGCCAACCATGCTATAATCGTCAGCCCAGAGCATTTTTAACACTTAGTAGTGAATGAGTGAAGAGATTTGGGCGGCTCTTAACATCTAGGTTTTGAGAAGAAATAAGGGTGAAGCGTGGTATGGACGGAGCAGCACCTGAATGCAAGGGAGGGAGAAACGGGAGGACCCCGAGAAAACCAGCCGACCAGCGGCACCGTTCGACGCGATTCCCACATGCGGAAATCCGTGGGCGACCCCTCCGGGAATCGAAACCGGTTCACCTTAGCGGGAGGCAAGTAATCTAACCACCAAACCACCGCGGCCCCAATGCTTGGTAGTGGCTACGTACATGTAATACTTACCTCCCTTACTCCCTCCGCCAGGCGCAATCAGTCGCTGGTGTGGGGAAGGGGTGGCTTGTCGCCTTAGGCGGGAACAAACTCACCCTGTATATGTACAGCAGAACGCTTGAAATATTTTTACCAGAACTCATACAATTACTCTATTAGGACACGTAACAGAGATTTAAGCAGCATCTCGGGTAACTTAGTCACGCTTTGTGAGACAATGTATTCGAACATGCCATACAATAACTTTATGTGATGTATTTTTAAAGTTGTAACTAGACATCAACAAGCTGCACTGCACTTATACCTTTAGTCCATAAAATTGTCACAAGAGGATCGTTTTAAGTAACAGTTATGCTCAGGCAAGAACGACACACTAACGCCTTAGTTTCTGCGGAGTATAAATTTCTACCGTCAAACACAAATAACATTCCTTGCAATTTAGAATTTATTTGTATCACTTCTGAGAAAAAAGATCCTTCCGCCTACCACTAGTACTGTCAAATGTACAACCAATTAGGCTGTCAGAATTCAACTCGGCATATTAACTGTTATACTCACCTGCATGTATCCAATCGCAGTGATACCTAATACCGACCTCCTTGTGGTTTAACGTTGTCCTAAACCCCATAACCCCCGGTGGGACAGGTATGAAAAACAGTTCCTCCTTAATATTGTTCTTGTTTTGTGGATTATTTTCCCGATCAAGTGTGTCGCTTATTACTTGAGAGCAATTAAAAACTGCATGTGCGAAAATTATTTCTCTGATTTATGAGTAAAGTTGTGTACTTCCGCCGCCACATATTTTGGGCAAATGGTGAACATCAAAATTCGCTTAACAGTATGAAAAAGCACAAAAACATTTCCATTCTGGTCTGTACGTTTTTTACGTTTCAAAAATATGTGTGTGTTAGGCGATAATGGAATTGTTTCCATAATGTACACTATAAAATGTACGTACGTATGATCCACTATTGGCGATCTTCTCCACTTGTGTGATGCGGCGGACACTACGTTATGTGCTTGTCTGCATCTATAGGCTATTCACGGTAAAGTGAGCACTTTTGAAAGCCCTCTTATTTGAAATAATAGTCAATAAATATATTGTATTTTAGCACTACCGTTAACTTCCGAGTGTGGTGGAATATACACACTGTGTTCATTGCTTAAATGGCTATATTTATTTAAAAGAGTGGTTAAAGGATAAGAAACTGCTGAAAGGAAAGGAAAAAGTAACTAGGGCCTAGAAAGTGCTCACTTTACCGTGGACAGTCTGTTGAATGGGATGAGAAACTACACGTGATTGTACAGGTCGTACATGATTAATTTAACACTTCGGAAACACCTACACTATAAATATGAATCGAGTATCGTCTTAAATGGGAAAATACACTAAACCTGAATCAGCAAGAATATCTCTTCCAGTGAAAAACGCCTGCTCGACCACGGTTACTTTCAGACGCTGCATCCAGAAGTTCAGTGCAAATACGCGTTTTCCTTTCACTTAATGAATATGTGACATTTTCCACTAACGTGTAGGGCCAAACTGTGCCACTGATCCTTCAGTAATGTCGTTTTCAACTCCTCTAGTACCTTGTGATCGTAGGTAATAAGTTTGAAAACACACAACTAATGAAACTCACAAAATATACGTACTTTTTAAATGTGGGTTTCGTCTTTAATGATACAATTTTACAAGGTAACATGAACACTCAAGTCTCATTTCGTTTTCACGTATTCATCATAGCATTCAAGCTGGAGGTTTAAAACTGCATACAAATCCAAGTTCATTCGTACGTACTATTCATATTAACAATCCGAATGTTACCAATTGAACTAAAAAAGAAAAGAAATTACATTGCATTTAACGATACATATTTTAGAGTAAATATGTACTTTAATAAATATATTTTCCCCATTACAATATACGCCTACTTGGTAGATCAATTGGTAAGATGGCAGTCTGGAAGCAAAATTTCTGTGGGTTCAAATCCAGGGAAAGGTAACTTTCTTCATAATTTTTTTTTTTAATCGCGTTAAACCGCGCATCAAAAGTGACTGTCGGAAATGCGTATTTCTCGAAATAATTGGCTGAACTCAATAAAAATAATATTTACTTCGCCGCAATACGCATTCTGAGACACCCAGTGAAAACCGTTTCCTTGAAAGTGCTTTCAACTGATTGTAAATTGAGCCATTTTCACCGAATCCGCATTCGACAATAGACTAAATGAGGTAGACCGAGCTTTCTTCTGCGCATGCACCCAACACTGACATATACCCTATACTGTCAAATATGCATGGTCAACAGTGGTGAACGTGTTTTGTTTGTTTATATCTTAATTTTCAAAAGACAAACACCTTTATACGAATAAAATACTTTCGCCAATCTGAATTTAATAAAACTGCGTTACTAAGTTGCTAGAGGAAGTATACATACATCTCAAAGCACTTGCTTGATAATCAGTATTCGAACCTAAAATCCAATCCATGCAGTTTCTTCTAGGGGCCGCGGTGGTCGAGCGGTTAGCTCGCTCGCCTCCCACCAAGGCGATCCGGGTTCAATCCCGAGTCCGGTCACCGTATTTTTTTCATGTGGGAATCGTGCCGGACGATGCAGTTGGTCGGTGGGTTTTATCGGGGATCTCCCGCTTCCGCCATCCATTCATTACGGCGCTACTCCATACTCACCTCAATTGCCCTCATCGGCTCTGAAGACCTCGCTGTTAAGAGCCACCCAAATATCATCACACTCGTTTCTGCTAGATGTGTTGGCTGAAAAGCAGTTCCATGTTGGCACACAAACTGGTTGCGCGCAACCCGCGAGATCGGCCTAACATCTTCAGTCTATGCATTTGACTGCGAATCAGTGATCTTCCGGTGTGATTAGAATTTTGTATGCGCTTTAGATCTACTTTTACTTCTGACTTTGTATGCTTCTGCTATATATATATATATATATATATATATATATATATATATATATATATATATATATATATATATATATATATATTATAGGATTTCTTTCTTCCTGTCACTTTTTAATATAAACATTGCCATCAGACTAATAAACATATTGTATACATTTCACCACAAACGAAAGTTAATGCCTGGAGGTGCAATAAAATATATTTATTAGTAGTTAAGGTCTATTGAAAGGGCCTTAAATAGTGCTCACGTTACCGCCAACAGCCTATAGTTAGCGTCGTCACAGACGTTATCAGTTTATTCATGAGACTTGCAAGTAAAGGCTGTTCACGATAAAGTGAGCACTTTTAAAATCAAAGTTAGAAAAAAGTCACTGCTCCACCCGGCATATAATTTAACTGACGCACTCAGTGGCATGTGCCCAGTAAAGTTTGTACCAATGGATGGGAAGTAGTTCCGTAACTTAACGTCGAATACAAAGTGTTATGTAACCATTTTTGATAACTTAAGTATTTCTTTCGCTTTCTGTTATTTTAACGAATCGAAGAGTAAATATTACCAGATTTGTAAAATATTCACTTTTCTAATAATTTCACGATTTCACACTTGACCTACGCATGAATAAAGTTACGAGTCTCATGACAATCTTAATCTTGCATAAGGCGGAAGAATACATACTGCACATGCAAGAAGATCTTAAGAGGGGCCTTCAAAAGTGCTCATTTTACCGAGAATAGCCTCTAAACCGTGTGACAGTTAGGAATGTAAATATGTTTAAGTCCATATTCTAATAAGTATAAAAGAAGAAAACTTCAGTAGCAATAAATTTAAATTTTACACTCTCAACACGTCGAGTGTTAAGTACTATTTTCATCAATTTTCTGCCAACTTATCCAGTATGTATTGTAGCATTGCGTAGCTATAGGCAGTAATCCCCCCCGCCCCCCCAAAAAAAAACTTTGTTTCAAAAGTGAACAGCAGATGTAAAAAAAACTGGGGAAGGGGTGGCTTGGGGTATGAAATCAGAAAAATAAAAAAAATGGCGGGGATATAATTTATTGCACTAGTCGGAAACAGGGCGTGAACCGGGCGAGCGCAGGTGTGCGCGACAAGCCAACATGGCGCCCTCGCTGTCGAATGTACTGTACATCAAGGCCCCGGCTAGGGCAGCCATCTGCGCCGGGAAACTGGCTGGCGATGCGTCCGCCACTGCAGTGGCTGTGCAGAGGATGTTGAAATTAGCGGGCGCCACACGCGCACAAATCATCCCTGCCCAACGACAGATCTGCGCGGCAGCGTTAACACTCGTGTTCTCTGCACGTCACGTCGCCGGCTATCAAAACTCTGCACGTGGTCCGCAAAATGACAATTCGAAAACCCGTGCTCAAAATGACCAAACTTTTTTTTTTCACATTCCCTCCACAGGACTTTTAACATCACAGTAACTACGCACGCGGTAAATAATTGCTGTGCTATAACAAAAAATAACACCTTGAACTAGTTGTTAAATATTTGTTGTATTACTACATCCAACAAGGTATAGTCTGCTCATGGTAAAGTATACGCTTTTGAGACCGTAGTTACATTATCCCTATCAACCATTCTATACCTTTCAAACATTTTTTAAAATAAATATTGCCATGTAAGTAATAGACACAGGGTGTATATACCATCCCACTAAGAAGTTAACGTCTAGGGCTACAATAAAACATATTTATTGACTATAATATATAAGGGGGGTTAAAAAAAGTGCTCACTTTTCGGAGAACAGCCTATAATTCGTGTTACACTGACTATAAGGATCGTAATAGTATAAAATGTGAAAATATACAGGTACCGTTTATTTCAACAAGTTATTATTATAAAATGGAGCTGGATTAATTTAGTAATTTTACATACACATCAGAATTATAAACAAACAATTTACTTGTAGTAAGAATTACAAAAAAAATATTGCAAAAACTAATTCCCAAGGAAATACTCCTGGAACGCACAAAAAAAATTTTTACTGTGCGTGGTTTCCCTTGGATTGTAGGCATAGTCATTTGTAACGTAATCCTACAACAATTTATTCATTTTAGATACTGTTACAATTTTTCTCTCGAAATTTAGTGAACTAAGGGTTCACTATGGTACGAAGGTCTTAATTAAATAAACGAGTTCATTATAATTTCCTAATTTTATTTACACGAACTAGAACAAAATTCTATACATCTCACAGTAAATTGATATCACTCGCTGTTCCCAATTAATGACTCCAATTAATATAATTTGTAATTACCACAAAGAAATCAATGACATTAAATAATTAAAAACCAGTCCCAATAGACTGTGTATTAACTCAATTATTTTATAAATTATGCGTCAACATTTGACAATTCCAATATTTACAATACAATCCGTATTACATGTCCATTCAGTCTCACCTCAATTCAGTCCATGCCCCACCCGCTCGCAATGTTCTAGGGTCCTCCGAGCGCCCTCACGCACAGTAGGATTAAATAGTCGGTTTCACACCCTCTCGTCCATTCAAGCCACGAACACCTTGTCCGCGTCGCACTGCATATCTTCGCGTCCGCCATCAACTATAGTCCATTCCCCATTGGAAACTACTTACTCGGAGCCCTGCTAAATATCTACTTGCAGGCCCGTTTCGTATCCTTCCGCCAAATGTCAACAAACATTTCCATGTGACTGCCATGTAGCATCTGTCAAATCAATGTTTACATGCAATTGTGTGTGTACATGTGTTCGTATACTTTCGCTACACCTAAATATAAACATTGAAATGTGACTTCTACTTTTATACCTGACAAATGTGTTGTTTACTGTTTACAGCTTTTCAAAGAATTCTGTCTTAGGGATATTTCAAAAACCATTTCGTACAAATATTCACAGTTTAGGCCTATTACATTACTTAGGTCAGCTTTATGACATTTAAAAAATGCCTGAATTAACGATAATTCTTACGGTTACGTTACATTAACATATTTGTTTTCCACAACATAGCACATTACACGTAATGCACGTTAGTAACTGCGGGGTAATGAAATGTAGTATTTAACTTTTTGTTATTGATATATGTTGGGTTATTTCTTTAAAAGGACGGCCTCAGTTCGAATAACGAAGGAATAGACAGTCCAAAGAAAAGGCGACATTAAAATCGAGCACGCAACTCGTGTCGCTCATTTTTTGTTATTGAAACTTAAAATATAGCGGTGGACATGCACTCACATAAGCCTACCGTCAGTTTTATTCCACTCATATTTATATCTATTGCTACTTACTGTGTATTAGGTTTATTGAAATTTATTGGGGCTGGGCTTGGTTATTTTGTTGGGATTGGTGGTAAATTACGTTACACGACTGTGTTTCAAACACCCAGGACAAAAGTACAACGTTGTGATAAATAAACATACGTGGATGTAAATTAATAACTTCGTCAAAAAAAACAGTTCACATTTGCAACGTATAAATAGTTCACATCAAATATTTGAAATCACGCACACACAGAACCAGCTTAATTATAACCCAACAGCCACGCCACGCTATTTCACACGCAGCGGTTCACGAAACACTCCGCAACAGTATATTTATTACTGTCTCGGAAACACAGATTTATCACATCGTAACTTGCTTAGGTAGGTTTAAAAAACACAACGTCTACAAACGTGATGAGGTAATTTTAAGTATTTTTCGGAGTAAGTATAATTTACACTTCGTTTGGTAAAATAGCAACACGCCATGACATCATGGCTCGCCACTCTGCCAACTTCACTGTTTCTGCCCCGCCATCATATCTAAATATATTAAAATAAGTATTCAAACATTTAAATCTCTTTTCAATTGTAAATTACAAATTTAAAAATCATTATTTTGCTGTAATAAGTACGAAATATAATACAATTTAAAACATGTACAAATTGACCGCGTACTGGCGAAGTGAAACTTCCAGAGAGAGATAGAGAGATATAGAGATAGAGAGATAGAGATAGCTCAGCACACAGTTGCTTCAAAAATTGCTCTCGCTCGATAAAACTACACCGTACCATTACGACCAACTCACCATATTTTCCGGTGTTATTTTAAACTGTGAAAATGAGATGTTGCCATCGGGGCTACCTGAATATTTAAATATTTCAATAGGCACCGTTTAATTTACAAATAGTATGCTAAAAAACTGGGTTAAAATAATATCTTAACTGTGAACTATTTCTTAACGGTCGTTACCAACACGCCGCTGCTCTCGCTTTTGTCAATTCATATTTAGAAAGAAATGAATATTGCAAGTTATAGAATATATTAAGGTAAAGTTTCATTTATTCAATAATACAGTACTCTTGAGTTAACCATAGTGTTATATATTTGTTGAATACAGGTTATTGAAAAAACAGGTGACATGTTTTGCCTATTTTTTTTTTTCAAAGGTTGACTTTCATAAGGCGCTTCCAATCGGGAATGGACTATAGATGGCCTTCAACCAGAATTTTCCCGAACTCGCGCGCTGCGCCGAGTGTCCTTATTCCCTGAATATCTGTGCGCCTCCTACATGTGTTCAGCTTCTTCAGCCGAGAGAAAAAAAAAAGGGGGGGGGGGAGGGGCTGTGATGCCAGTCAGTCTCACCAGAATATTTTTGCGCCTCTTGTCGGCTTCTTAACTGGTGTGGGGGAGGGGTTGTGACGCAAGCAAGTCTCGCCGCTATCAGTTATTCACGGGCTTCCGAGACAAGGGCCAACAGGGCAGCGAGCGCGTAGTTCCATGAAGAGGGGAGGATCGAGGTGGTCACCTCCCCACAGCGCGGGACAACCTCCAGGCGCCAGCTGCACGTAACAATACGTTTAACGCCTTGGATGAATTAAAAGCTTTTCTAAAGCATTTCACGGATACAAGCGAGATAACTCTGCTGTAACTCTCAATCGCTTCATATGGTTAACCCTTATGCCAGGTTGTATTTGCAGAAGATTAGCGTAGACACAAAGCTGTTTTCAATCATCCAAAAGAACCACTACCGTGCTTTTAAACAGACACGCGAATCACATCTCTGAGTCCTTAAATGTACAAACAAGTATCTTAACCACGGGCACGACATAGGTATAATAAAAATTACAATGATTTTCTAAACCCTAGACTAAGATTCTGTAGCGATAATTTTGTACCTGTATGTCTTTAAGAATATAGTACTCACCCTTGAAACAAACTTTAGAATAAAATTAGAAAAAGATAATTTTCGGAACCTACTTTTTTTTTTTTTTTTAACTCAACTATAGTTTGGTGAAGGAGGGTGGAGCTACTTAAATCAATAATTTCCATTACAACGATTCTCGTATTCCCTTGCTACATCTACTAGTTTGTTCACATGTTGGTTTTCCCGACCGCATGCATTATTCATATCCAGAAATGGATCTACCTACGGTTCCTCCCCCCTCTCCCCTTCCGTCTTGTCACCACTAGTAGGAAAACGACGCGTAATTCACGGATCAGACGGGACCGGAAACTAAGCTAGAAACTGGTGCCCTTTAAAGTCGAAATGTCGATCCAATCAGCCTGGAAAATACACGACGTAGTGTAAGGATGAGACGACGTTAAAGGGCCTTCCTAGCTGGCATATGCGGCTCACTATTAAGGAGTTCTGTCAATACAAAAAAAAAAGTATGGAATATTCAATTAAACCTATTTTTCATGCCAGAAACAAAATTCTGCATTTTGCTTCCAATTTAAAAATTTGATTTTTGAAACATTAATGTGATTGGTGAAAAAGTATCGGTCCGCAAAAATCGCTGTGAAGTAGCCCTCTCTTTACGATATTTTATTCTTGTGTAAAACAGTATTTTAAACTATAGCGACAATGCTGTATTTTTTCTGAACGGATTGCTGTATTGAAAACCCTATACTCTCTAATTAAAATGCTGAGGAAACTGAATACGCGCTAAGTTTGTTTATATTATTTTCCATGGCCGTCACATTGCTTCCTTACGGCAGGACGTAACCTTGAAGCCCAAAAAAACTTTATCTGGCTAAGCCCCTTAAAAAAGAAAATCCATCACAGAAAAACACCGCGCTCGTGCACTACACCCATGTATAGGCTGTCCACAATAACGCGAGCACTTTTAAAATCAACCTTAGAAAAAAAAGTCCTGCTTTTACCTGCATATATTTAACAGGCGCACTGAAAGGCATACGCCCAGTAAATTTGGTAACGATAAAGGGGAAAGTAGTTCCATATCTAAAAGTCGAATAAAAAGTGTTAGGTAGCCATTTGTGATAACTTAAAATTATTTCTTTCGCTTTCTGTGTTTTTAATGCACCGAAGTGTAAAAATGGGCAGATTTGTAAAGTTATTACTTTCTTAATAATTTCACATTTTCACTTGGCGGACGCGTGAATAAAGTGATAAGGCCCATGGCAATGTTAATTTTACATAAGGCGGAAGAATACTCAAAGTGTATACAAGTAGATCTTAAGCTGGGCTTTCAAAAGTGCTCAGTTTACCGTGAACAGCCTATAGCACAGTTCTACAGATATTTCGTTTTAGCATGCAGGAGTGTACAGATTTAACTGACCACATTACTCATTCAAGCGTAACGAACCACAGCCAGCCGCCCAACTCATGTGTCGATTCCGTATTTAAGTGCTCTTCATTAAAATCGGAATGACGGCTGTAAGTAAAATAATGGCATGGCCAACAACCTTTAATACCTCTTTCCCGGCAATTCTCGACAGTTTGTTTCATCTGCTGGGGTTAACCTGCATTTGTGGCCGACTGAAAATTTTGCACACCATGTGTGGAACCCAGTCGTACCGTCCGATGTGATGGTATATCACTATCACTTAATGGAACGACGTATATATTTAAAAAAAATTCACTACAATGACATCACACACACAAATACAACCTTGACGGTAACTGGGCGCATATGCGAAGAATGCAATATAGGCCAGTAGTTAATAAAATCCAAGCATATTGTACTACAAATACTATTGTACAATAGCTTACGCCGAAAATGTTCAGTTCTTATTTTAAAAGTTGGTTTGCTCACACAGATGAGAGAATTAAAAAAAAAAATCGCTTTTTTAAGTGACAAAAGTTTTATCTGAATCAACGTTATCTCAAACTAAGGTACATGCCCAACTATCCAGAAGAGAATCAAATTTCCGTTCATGCATGATTTATTATGATCTTTGAAAACGATATTACAGTAGCGATTCATTACAGTACCGTACATTTGAAAAACTGTTCTTAACTCTCGGTCTCACAAAGCAACGCGCCTATGTAGGTTACAAAGACTATTTTAAAAACAATCTTACTGTTTAACAGGAGTACAATATATGGAACTGTTTACAAGTTGCGCAAACACAACCGCCAAACACTGCTTCCACAAGCGAAAACAACTGCACTGTTGTACTTACAGCGGATCAACAAGGCCAGTTTGCAAACGTGTCAAACAACCATCCCAAGTTGTTCCAAGCATCGTCAATCCTGACACGTTTTGAACTCGCCAACGTGAGCTGCAGTGTCGCAAACGTCCGAGATAATTTTATCAAAGTTTACCACATTTCCACGTAATAAATCTTATTAGGACGAAAAGGGATGACCAAGGCAGAATTCCGCACAAAGAAGTAACAAAACAGTTAACCTTTTCTGAACAGAATTACCTCTCAAAGGCACCAATGAGGAACATACAGAGGGTCTATATGTGTTGTACTCAGCAAATAAAAAAACTGGGCAGGAAAAAACGTTTTTTCATTATAGTCTGTTCCCGGTAAAGCAAGCAGTTTTTACGATTATGCCTATAATTTCGTTTACGCTTATTTGTATCCTATCGCTAACTGTTAATATAAAAATCGCCGTGTCATTAATAAACACGGTGTATATATTTTACGGCTATCAAAAATTAACGTCCGAGGTCACAAAATATAATTTTTTGATCATTATGCCAGCTGGAGGGGCCTTAAAAAGTAAACTTTTCTGTGAGTAACCTATACAGATAAGATTTTTCCATGTGATTTACGCACAACTACGACTTCGCGTTCCGGTATTTTTTTTTTTAAGATGCTAAAAATTATCGATATATCGAAATAATTGTTAAATAAGTTATATCGACATTTTAAACCGATTTTTTTTTCAATACAGATATTTACCTTTAAAAATCGGAAATACATAGTTTTTTTAATTTTTAAATGTTAATTGTTTTAGTAAATTTAGCAAGTTTACTTCGGCAACAATTCTTGACAAGTGGCACATAGAGTAATGATAGGACCTCACGCTTGTTTAGTGCACTCACCGTTTTCGATTAATCAAGTGAGTTGCATCGTAGTATTAGTTTTCTGGCTGTAGGGTTATAAGCATTTACCCTTAAAATTGTTCGAGACCCATCCAATACAAGCTGCTGTTTAGGAGGCTTTGCTTTGCGACAATACAGCTCTCTAATAAATACTTACTGCTCTGTGGCCATTTTATTTTACTGTAAACCCAGGGTCATACATAAAATATATTTTTCTATGGAAAATCTGTTATTACAGTATATAATTTTCTCCCCCGGTACCAACATACCTAGTATTTTAATTCTGTTTTTATTTGATCTCTATTGCCTAAAATACTGAACAGTTTTCGCATTCGGTTTCACCACGCCTTTGCCACGAAATTTCAGAAACAACCACCCTAGTATTTGTTCAGTTTCTTAAATAATATGTAACGCTGTGTGTGAGCAGATGGAAGAACCAACCAAAACAGCTATGTATTTCCTATTCCTACAAAGTTAGCTGTTCACCGGCGATGGAATTGGAGCAGAAAGAGCTCGGGCGAGACGCAGTGTAACAGGACTAGTACAGGCTGTTCACGGTAAAGTGAGCACTCTTGAGATCCTAGTTACTTTTTTTCCTATCAGCCATTTTTTTTATCCTTCCACCACTTTTTAAAATAAATATTGCGATGTAAGTATTAAACGCAGTGTATATATTTAACATGACTCAAAAGTTAACGTCTAAGGCTGCAAAAAAATTAATACATTGACTACTAGCTTTCCTGTGCTACTTCGTACGCATGACATTTAAGACTGAGTCGCTCTAGCCATTTCTCTTGGGAAGGGAAGGAGGGCAGCCCATAGACAAAAAAAAAAAAAAAAAGGAGAAATGAAGGAATTTTTTAAAACATATTTTTTTATTATGCAGTAATCCTAAGAAAAGCTTAATCCAGTACCTATTTACATCCCTGATCATCATTCGCTCTAGCCACTGTGGCCCCATCTGATATATATCTATCCTCTGAGCCACTACGGCCCCACTTGATATAGTTCTATCCATTAAACCACTACGGCCCCACTTGGAATAACTCTAGCCACTGGCCCACTATGGCTCTTGGGAAGGAAAGGAGGACAAGCCCATAGATAATAAAGAAAGGAGAAATGACGGAAATTTTTTTCTAACAATGCTTATTTTTATGCAGTAATCAATCATAAGAGAAGCTTAATCAAGCACCTATTTACATCCCTGATCATTTTTTCCGGGACCGTTTGAGAAATCTCGATGAAACAAAGACTAAGTTGGTCCTAGGGTTATTATCTATATACTGTGTAAATTTGTGTCAATACGTCCAGAGGTTTTTGATTTAAATCCGGTCGGACAGACAAACATGAATAAAAAATTATATACGAAAAAATAATTAAAAGTAAAAAATACGAAAATCACAGACACTTCTATATTTTATTTAGTAGTATAGATTACTACAAATGAGAGGGCATCAAAAAGTGCTCACTTTACCGTGAACAGCCTATAGGCAGAGGGGCGGTGGTAGAAATGTGCGCGCAGACTGTCGTTCGGTTATACACGCAACTCAAGGTCACGGGGACAGACGCTCGAGAGACAGGCCAGTCGGTAATGCCAGCCCGACACTGTGTGGGCTGGGCCGCCTCTTCTGCTTATAGTTGATACACGGTATCTTCGGCCTTTTTTGAAACCCTGGATAAATTTCCACTTGCAGGATATTCCTCCGCCTCGCGCAAACTAAGCTTAACTAACAGAGAACAACGCACAGCTTTCCTGCGCACTCGGTTGTAGTATTATTTCGCATGAGAACTCTTTGTTACTACTGCGCTAAAGGCTGTTCACGATAAAGTGAGCACTTTCGAAATCAAACGTGGAAAAAGTCACTGCGCGCTACCCGCATATATTTTAACGGGCGCCCTGAGTGACACGCGCCCAAATAAGTTGGTAATGATGGACGGGAAAGTAGTTCCGTATCTTTACGTCGAATAAATAGTGTTAGGTGACCATTTCTGTTAACTTAGAAAAAAAAAAAAAGAAAACGAAAGAAATAATTAATGTATGGATGTGTAAAAACGGTCAGATTTGTTAAATATATTTCATAATAATTTCACCGTTTCACTTGACCGACGCATGAGTAAAGTGACGAGGCCCATGAGAATGTTAATCTTACATAAGGCGGAATAATACAAAACGTACATACAAGTAGATCTTCAGCAGGGCTTTCAAAAGTGCCCATCTTATCGTGAACAGCCTATACCAACACATATTTTTTCACACTGTTTTATGCATGTTTGTTATAAAAGAAATATTATAATGCATAAAAAAACATAGGTAAAACTTCAATTCAACGAAAAATAAGGTAAAACGCTTGCTACATGGTATATTTGGGAAATAACTAAACATCATCACACATGGGGTGAGTTTTCAAAGGTTCGAATAAAAAAGGCCGAAGGAACCGCGAACTGACTATACAATGTTGTCTATTCTAAATTTCTTCAAACTTTCTCAATCAAAACCTTCGAAAAACCACACAATGTATTAAGTGTATTGCTGTTTCCTAATACGCCATATGTGAAGCATGTTATACCTACGTTAACATAAACATACCTTGTTTTTTGTTTTTCGTTCAATGGAACTTTTGCTTACATTTTATCTACAAATTATAATATTTTATAATTAATACGAACGAAAACCGGTAGAAAATAAGCGTGTTAATAATGCCTATTATACGCCATTCACGATTAAGCGAGTACTTTTTCAGGCCCTCCCAACGGGCATTAACCACTAATAAATATGTTTTATTGCAGCTTTTGGTGTTAACTTTCGAATGGTGAAATGTATGCACTGTCTTTATTAGTCACATAGGAACGTTTACAATAAAAAGTGGCGGAAAGATAAAAATTGTCTCAAAAGAAAATTTTTTGCAGGGCCTTAAAAAGTGCTAACTTCATCGTGAATAGCCTATATGAAATAGTTCATCATGGAAAATATTATTAAACAGCGTGTGCACGAATGCTGTGCATTGTCTCGCAGTGGGCGGAAGAATTTTCAGAGTGTGTAATATCACACCAGACATGAAATCCAAGTTAAATGCATTAGCGCTAACAAAACGTATCTTCTTGAAATTTCGAGTTTGTGTTACTTTCCCAGGGAAGAAGTGATGTAATATTTATGTTTCTGGAAGTATAATATTCCTTGAGCGGGCGTGGGTATCACGGTCATATGAATCAATACGTTGATATTTAATGCAACATGTGATGAATAATATAACGCAGTTTTTCTGCCTTCAGGCATTTCGCAAGAAAATTTTCTCCTTTAATATTCTGTAATAAATGGTGATACGTATGTGCAGCTGCAGATTTTACGATCACTGGGAATAAATAACGCGACCAAGAAACCCAATTTCACTGCAGTATACAATATGCAGGCTGCATGCAGACTTGTTCGTCGTCACCAAGATGCTTCTCTGTAGTTCCTGTCACTCTGTAAAATTATATTCTCCAAATATATTTGGCAATCATATATGAAGAAATAAGCCTACAGCAATCAAATCCTGCAATCAAAAAAGTTTGATCAAATAGTTTATGCTTGGAAATTTGCCACACTGCCTTTATATTTTTTAGCCCTAGTCATATTTTTACTTTAAACAAGTATTCAAAGCGGAATAGTGCTGTTACCAAGCAGCAAATTACAACAAAGAGTAGGCCTATAAGTAATTAATTTATTTACGCCTCTGAACTAAATTTGACATTTCTGTCTTACTAATTTGCTGCACTAAGAAATTAATCTAATATTTTTAATACTTTAATTTCGATATTTTGTTCAATTATGTATTTCGATGGCAGTCATGGTCTGACATGTATTATTTAAATACATTACCTCGAGAACTTTTTTAATTTCAAGTTTTCGCCGGTATTTTAAAGTTTCTTGGGGTCGGAAATAACGTTTTTAATGAGTACGGATCTGATTGTGAAAGAAACTTTAGAATAGGTCAAATATATGAAATGTTGGATTGAAACTGCAGCCATCCAACAGTTTCGGACAAATACGGCGGCGTTATGAAGTTTCGCTGAAGTCACGAGCTTGCAACTTTATTTGAACAAACTTATTGGAAGCAGTTTGTTGGAAAATTTAGACAATGCGAGAGGGGGTTATGAAGATAAAATTACCAAGCATCGCCTTTTCTTAAAATTGTCTTCTGAATACAAACGTATCCAGTAATCAACTGCACCATATTTCTTGACTAGGTGCTATTTCCGCTTTATGAATCTGGACCAAGCCAACATCCATTTCCGCAAGAGACTTTCCTCCAAATTTGTACATGGGCGACCCACATTTCGTCTCCATTGGGCTCGTAAGGTGGGTTTACGTTTAAAGACTGAAGAATTAAGAATGGCACTTAATGACTCGATAATCACACGGAAAATGAACAATACGATGATTTGCAGTTTATGATTGAATTAGCAACTGTTAATTCTAGCCAATTAGAATCGTAGGAGACAAAAGCAGCCGACATAGCCTGGAAATATGGACAACAGTGAAGATTAATTATATATATGTTTAATTATTTGTAGTTACTGCTTGTGTAATCGTTTAAAAAAAACTTGTGAAATCTTATAGAGGGAAGCCGATGCCAAGATCGGGCATTTACATCAACACATCTCAAAAGGTTAATTAAAGCGAATTCAATAACCTCTTCCAAGAAGGAAAGCATGGCCATGGACTGTTATTTAATTTAAGAGGATACCGCCTCGCCATTAAAATAATTACTTTCACACGATTTAACAATACAACATAACCTATATACAAGATTTAAATACAGTTTCCTGTAAACAACAAAATGCATTGGGCTCCGATTGGTTACTTCGTCTTGATTTGTACGCAAGATATAAAATATAACGATATCTTAACTCACACCAAGAACGCACGACAGTCATAAAAGTAATATTATTGAACACACTGATTCATATCTTAAGCACACGGCACACTTATTTTCTTAAGTCAATCGTAAACCCACTCTTAGCGCAGTAGAAAGGGCGAATTCTGAACACACACAAAAAATATCAAGTACGACACACTTTTTATATTAACATTACGAACTATCGCGAAGTTTCCAACAACATTATACAAGCGGTTTGGGCTATGTCCGAATTCGCCTTACTGCAAGTGAAGTACGTAAGTATATAAGTAAACGAAGTTGTATACTTCTCGCATACTTGCGGAACATGTGCAGCCGTTTTGAGAAGCAATTTATAGGTTACAAATGATTTCCGACATAATAATTTGATTTAATGTTAAATAGGGCAACATTACTACTTCGTAGATATAGAATTTTGAACTGAGTAAATAATTATAGCAAGTTTCACCTTAAAAAAAGGTTTAAGCTATAAATTCGTATTACGCCTATGTTCCTAACCTACAGAAGCTACGATAAAAAGAAAAGCAATCCGAATTGCACTTACAGACAATAATGCAAGACAATAAATGTTAATGTAAATCGAATTTAAATATTATATAACACATTATTTAAACCGGCAATTATCAAATCTTTGTCGGAATACACGAACATCAGGTTAGCTGTCATATAACTGAACCGAAGCCAACAAGACTTAATGTCCGAAATCATCAAGTATGGAAGCCAAGGGTAAGTGAAGTGTGCAAGGATACTAGTACGAAAGTATATACATTAATTCCGACACGGCTTTAGTTCAGAGGATTGTCACCACGCCGAGGACAATAGTTTTCATTCCGAGACGGGGATGGTGTACCAATTCTCTGGACGACCACAAGCAAACTAACGAGGATCAGCTTCACTGGTCAGACTGCAGAGTACTCTTGGATTAGTCACCACTCAGTTCGCACGCCACAAAGCCGCCACCTCCCCCCCCCCCAAACTCAACCAAAGAGGTGTTATTCCGGGAATTACCACAGCATTTTCCCTGAATATGTAAGTCAGTCGGAGAGACTGCTCAAACACGGAAATCCCACACATTCCAACACGTCCCTTGTATAGTCTATTCCCGGTTTATTAACACTTTTTTGAATCAAACCTCTGAAAAATCACACCGTGTATGACATTTTTGGATGTTTCCTAAATATCTTACGTATCACAAGCGTTTTATACTTCTGTTAACATAACAGCGTCTTGTTTTTCGTTGAATTTAAGGTTTCCCTGTTATATATATATATATATATAAATTATAATACTTAATTAAAAATAATATGAATATAAACGGAGGGATAATAGGCGTGTATGTAAAGCCAATTAAGAAATAGTTCTTAAGCAAAATATTATTGAACGGAGTGCGCACGAATGCGATGCGTTCTCCCTTTGGTGTAATTTTATATACTTTAGTAAGCTTTGTTTGCATGAGATGGAGGAATAGTATGAAAGTGGAACTATAGCAGGGCTTCAGAAAAGTTGGACGTAGCCGTTAATGGACTATACATATACAGTACCCGGCAGACATCTGGGCATGCCACTTCCCTCATTCTCGCCAAGGTAGTCAGGTTATAGGCCGTTCACGATAAAGTGAGCACTTTTGAAGCCCTAGTTACATTTTTCTTTCGACCAATTTATATACTTCCACCAATTGTTAATGTAAACCCTGCAACGTGAGTAATAAACACGGTGTATACATTCACCATACCCAAAACCAAAAGTCTGAGGCCACAATGAAATGTATTTATTGGTTATCACGTCTGATGAAACAGCTTCAAAAAGTGCTCACTTTAACGTGAACGGCCTATAGGAACAAAACGCGATTTCTTATGCGAGAGTTTGGCATGGGGGAAAATCTCCGCCACTAGGTGCACAGTCTTCCGAAAGATAACTTAGTTTAAATTTTGAACTAGGTGGTGTAATTATGTGATCAGGCCTAAGACAGACGGGTTGCCTGATCACACCTTTAAAAATTAAACCAGTACGCGAGCGGCATTACAACAACTTATTGCGGATAAGCAAGGTGCAGAAACCCCCTATACCGGCCAGCAATCGGGGATGAGTATGCCAAACACGCCGACATAGGCCAGCGTCACCCTGGGTGCGTCGTCTTTCCTCATCAAGCCATCACCAAGAGAAGACGCAGAGATGGGTCTGTCCGACCGTCGATAACCGCCTACCAGAAACAGCCTCCGTAACCATGATTAAGGAGGGGTCATTCCAATTAGATAGTCATTGTAGTGGCATATCATCTCCCACTATTCAGTTACGCCCGCAACCCTTTCATGTATAAGTAGACCCAGTTATACTCATAACAATGGATAATAAAAGAGAAAGATTTTTCTTAGGAACGACGTTATTATATATTTTATTTATCATTACTACAATTATCCTGTTTTTATTTAACGTAGAAAATTGAGAAACTGGCACTCGTGCGACACTAGCGCTTACCTAATGGCGACAATTTTTGGTGGCCAAACTTTTTTTGAAGCTCCAAACTAAGTCGAAGTAACCTTACTCTCGCTAGTGTAGCTCGTGAATGAGCGGCAACGGAACGGCCCCGCAGCGTACACAACGTGCCACAAACATCCGCTCGAAGTGACCTTACTCTCGCTAGTGAAACTCGTGAATGAGCGGCAGCGGAACGGCCCGGCAGCGTACACAACGTCCCACAAACATCCGCTCGAAGTGACCTTACTCTCGCTAGTGTAGCTCGTGAATGAGAGGCAACGGAACGGCCCCGCAGCGTACACAACGTCCCACAAACATCCGCTCGAAGTGACCTTACTCTCGCTAGTGTAGCTAGTGACTGAGCGGCAGCGGAACGGCCCGGCAGCGTACACAACGTCCCACAAACATCCTCTCGAAGTGACCTTACTCTCGCTAGTGTAGCTCGTGAATGAGCGGCAGCGGAACGGCCCGGCAGCGTACACAACGACCCACAAACATTCACCTCTTCAGTGTTCGGGGACAGCAAGTACGGACGAACCACCTGATGTTTGCGAGATGGCCGCGCACGCGGAAACCATGAAAACAGACGCGTCATTGTCCTGAGTCATGACGGAAAGGCACCGTGCAAACTGTTTCCCGTCAACGAGTTCACAAATAATATATAGAACGGAAATAACTGACCACTTCCTACAGCGTAGTTTGGATAAAAAGAAAACTCCGCGGTAGAATACGAAAACTAGCGAAATTTTTGTCGCAAATCTGTAATACAGAAAGATTCTCAACAAACATGCCTGTTTTTCAAAAAAGTTGTTAAAAAGAAAAGAAAAATCGAGTTACCAAACAAGGCGTTTATTCTTAAACATTAGCCACTTTTTAAAAGGCTGTTCAAATACCTGGAAAAAGAGGGAATGAGAGGAAGCACCTGTACTTATCAGCTTCTGAGGCACAAAACAAAAAGTTTCACGCACGAGATTCGTACCACCACATAAGCAAAATAAAAACAATTAGTACATGGTTACAGACAATAATACTAATCACCACAACGCGAAACATTATTACAACGGGAACCACCTGCATTTTTGTGCCTTCGGTCATTAAATTTTCATTCCCAAAAATCTCAATGGATTGCAGCAGAAGTAAGTACTATACATAGCTACGCACAATACACGAGGGCGGCGTCTAACATTTACTGCGAAGAAGGAATACTATCAGGGAAATACAGCCCGGATAACTCGGCGGTACTCTTGTTTTGTCGTGGCCAAAAGAGGGAAATACATCTTAATAATAAGTTAACCTATCCAATCTCTACAGGTTTTTCACTTGGCAGTGGTTTCTAGATTATATCCTTATTAAATAATGTAACTTAGAAACGTAAGGTCCTCCTTCATAAATAGTAGATAGTGGCAAGTGTGTATGTATTATATATATATACGTGTGCGCGTATGTGTGTGTGTATTAGTCCATTCCCCACCATTGGAAGCAACTTTCTCGGAGCCCTTCTTTAAGCAAGAATCAAGGGCAGCATCTGAAACAGTGGTGAGCATTTCTCACTGACAGTTTCTTGAAGATAAGAATATATTCAACTTACATACTATTCCAAAAAAGTTTATTATCTACTTGCAGGCCCGTTTCGTATCGTTACGCCAAATGTAAACAAACATTGCCATGTGACTGCATTGTAGCATCTGTCAAAATCAATGTTTACATTCCATCGTGTGTGTATATATATTCGTATACTTTCGCTACACCTAAAAATAAACATTGAAATGTGACTTCTACTTTTATACGTGTCAAATGTGTTGTTTACTGTATAAAGAAATCTGTCTTAAGTCTATTTCAAAAACCATTTCGTACGAATATTCACAGTTAAGGTCTATAACACTATTTAGGTCAGCTTTATGACGATTTAGATATGCCTGAATAAACGATAGTTCTTACGGTCACGTTACATTAACATATTTGTTTTCCACGACATAGCACATTACTCGTCATGCACTTTAATATTTTACCGCGACTGTGTTTAACACTGTTACAACTGCGGGGTAATGAGCTGTAGTTATTTAACTTTTTGTTATTGATGTGTGTTGGGTTATTTCTTTTAAAGAACGGCCTCAGTTCGAATAACGAAGGAATAGACAGTCCAACGAAAAAGCGACATTAAAATCAAGCACGCAACTCGTGTCGCTCATTTTTTGTTATAGAAACTTAAAATATAGCGGTGGACATGCACTCAAATAAGCCTACCGTCAGTTTTATTCCACTCGTATTTATATGTATTGCTACTTACTGTGTATTAGGTTTATTGAAATTTATTGGGGACAGGCTTAATGGCACATTACACTACACGACTATGTTTCAAACCCCTTAGGGCAACGGTACAACGTTGTGATACATAAATAGACGTGGTTGTAAATAAATAACATCGTCATAAAAACAGTTCACATTTAAGTGCTAATCAAATATTTGAAATCACGCACGCACACACAGCGCCAGCGTATCGACCACGTGCACAAAGGCACGCTATTTCACAGACGCAATAATTAACGAAACACACGTCAAAGTATATTTATTACTGCCGTGGAAACGCAGATTTATCACAATATCGTGACTTGCCTAGGCAGGTTTAAAAATACAAAGTCTACAAACGTGATGTATTAATTTGAAGTATTTTTCGGAGTAAGGATAATTTACGATCCGTTTGACAAAAAGCAACATGCCATGTCATGGCTCGCTAAGTCTGCCAACTTCACTAGGTAACTGCCCCGCCATTTTAACTTACCTCCCTTTATGCCTTACTAATATATTTCATAGTAACAATAGTACAATGACAGTGATATCGGTGTGTAATTGTAAACACAGAAACAAGTAACCATATAACAAAACACAACACAAACAACACTACACTGATACCGACACATCACTACACAAACAAGAAAGCACAACGAGCACCTCACACGATAACACGAAGCTGTCGGCACCTGTGTCCCCGACAGGGTTGGCGAGGTGAGGTGTAAAGAGAGGACGCAGAGGAATTAAAATTATTTTTACTTTGACGTAAACAATTTTAATAAAGAACATCTATAATTTTAATCCTCTGTATATAACTTTTAGCATTTCACTTTTATTTTAAAAACGCGACAAAATTTTACTATCGGCCAAATGTAAATTATTTTAATACACATAACTATGACTAGTTACGGCCTTTAGCCGAGGACTGGCGCCATTTTAATTTCAGTTCTGTTGGCGCGAGAGTAGGTTCCATTACCTCTTTTATCTGCTCAAACAACCCTGTTGCTTTTCCTCTCTGCGCTACACCAGAGGTCGTCTCTGCAGACTCAGGATAAATAACTGTAACCTCCGACGCTATGAGAGGGAAAAAGTAAGACGTGGATGGAAAGGGGTGTTACGGCGATGCACTCGCGGGATTTTCCTTTTACGGGCAGGGAAATGAGAAACACCCCCGCCAACTACAGCTGCCAACTTGGCGATTTTCTCACCAGAAATGTTGATTTAGGAAGTTGATCTGGTAGCCACGTTTCATATCAGCGACAAATCGGAAAGTTTGCGATTTCCGTACAAATCTGATGGCAGATCCGACATTTCGAAGAGATATTCACCTCCTCCTCCCCCGCGCTTGGATTATCCCAATTTTGTGTCGACACGATTGTTCTTTTTCTCCAGAATATATTAACATCAGATTAAAACATGGAAACCTCGTGAGATGAATATTACCAGTTTTTGTCATGCGATCACCTGGTTACAAGTAGTCGTGTGGCCTGTCTTACCGATAACAGTTTACCTACGTCGTAGGCGAAGTTTCTCGGGCCTCTACAGCGGAAAAGTAAAGTACTTCCAAGTATCCATAGATAGTACCGCGCGTTTCTATAGGATCTTCGCGGTAAAATAAGCAATTTTGAGGTCCTAGATACTTTTTTATTTCACCTTATTTAACCTTCAACCACCTTTTCAAATAAATATTGCCACGTACGTAATAAACACAGTGTGTATATTCTACTGCAGTCGGAAGTTAACCTCAAAGGCTAAAATAGATTACATTTATAGACTATTATTCCAAATGACACGGCTTCCAAAAGTGCTCACTTAAGCGTGAATAGCTTATACGTGTGTGTAGCGAATAAGTCATTACAACATTTTAGATGGAAATTTTTTTCTCCTATGATTTAAATTGTTTAGATTTCTTACAGCATTATTTGTATGTGGTGGTAAGAAAGTAACAATAAATAATATAACAAGCTACATAAACAAATTAAAAAAAAACTACATATTGCCTAAATTTAATTTGAAATACAATAGGATTACAATGTGGTGATTTTTTTACGTCGATTTAGAGACTTTCTTAAAATAGTTGGCTAAACTGCGGGGCGGGCGAGGTAAACAGTTACAGCACGAGGTGTTTGTTGGAGAAAGGAGGAGAGGAGAGAATACCTACGGCAAAGTAACAGCCGGGTTTTCCTTTTACGAGCAGGGAAATGAGATCCCCGGCAACATAGGCGTCCTCGTCACAGCTAAGACGCAGCCTCCGGCGAACGAGTAATGGGGCGCGCCGCGGGAGAGACAAAAGCTAACACCTTCCTGCGTCTGCCCGCGAGAGTTAAATGGACCTCGGCACGTGATATCTTGTGAATTACAGGAACTGCGCTCACCACCTACGCCAGGAAGGAACGTCCTTAGCGTCGGAGAGGACTGGCGCGCTTCCAGAGGTAACTACGAGTAACAATGCCCGATTACACCATCTTCCTCGACCCGAGATAGAATGATCCTAGTTCCGAACCAGGATCCAGTTTGATCTTGGTTCCAACGTTAACGTGTTGCACCAACGCAATTTCATGATTCTGGATCTCCGATTCGTCGATATTCAATCCAAAGTGAGAGATCGGGATTAAGTATTAGACAATTTTGCTATTGGTTCGTAATATACGTCATGGAAGTAGGCGTATTTTTCACTATAGATAGAACTCGATGCGCGATGTTTTATCTGTTTTAAATGAATTATTGTTGTACGAATTTTACTGAATAATATTCAAGTGTGTGTAACGTTGTTTAATTCTCCTAAAAAAAAAAAAATCGAATGTAGTTCTGTTCTACCTGTGGGCGTATTTTCAAACTACATTTGTCGACGATGGCTGCTGATCTCGGATCAAGATTTCGAACCGCCAATTTCGGTGGTTCGAAATTATGTGCATCTCGATCTCCAATCCAGCTCTGAACTCGAATGATGCAAAAGTTTTCTATGTCGAACTTAGATCCGATCTCGGAACGAGTTTCGAACGACGATGGTGCAACCGGGCATAAGCTATGTGGGGTTGCGCGGAAATGAGAACAAATGGAAAAATAATGAACCAATGTGCAATTTTTAAAACTTCCAGAATGAAATTTCATGAACGTAGAACTTCGCAACAGTTTTATCTCATTATCTGAGACACACTATTCGAAATGAACTATTTGTTGTTGACAGTGCCAAACCTTGTGGTGGGAACCAGTAACTAAATGTGGATGTCAAATACGTGTGGTTAAATATACGATCACAGTTAAAACACTTTACCAATCAAGCATACGGTCAGTTGATACAACCTCACACTTCAGTAAGTTTACTTCCCGTTGGCACATGTAAGGTTCTTATGATGAACATATTGTTACAATATCAATATCTCTAGAAATTAAGTGGGCTATACAAAGTTCGTTATGGGTTGCCGGTCTTAATCAAATAAAACAAATAAAACCTGTATTACACTTCAATTTAGTCCCACCTCAGTTCAGTTCATGTCCCGCCAGTCGCAATGATCTAGAGTCCCCCAAGCGCCCTCACGCACAGTAGATTTCACTCGTCGGTTTCACACCCTCTCGTCCATTCAAGCCACGAACACCTCACCCGCCGTCGTCCCACAATCTCCTGTCGTCGTCCTCGCCTCTCTTCGCTCGCGCACACTCGGCCAGGTGACCTCCGTCAAAGACTGCCGGCCGATGGGTTGCGGCAGTGTATATGGTGTCTCAGGCCGCCACCTAGAATCTTCCCCAACTCCCGTTATGCGTCGCGGAGAGCTGAGGCACCAGCCAATCTCACCAGAACATTCTTGCGTCGTCGCTAGACGTATCGGAAACACAAGCAGGCGAGAGGTCTGTGACGCCAGCAAGCCTCGCCGCTGTCGGCATTCAAGGGATTCTAAGAAGGGGGATCAGGAGGCCGCAAGCGCATCGTTCCAGGTAGAGAGGAGCGCGAGGTGGGTCTCCGATTACGGCGCGGGGCATCTGAGTCGGCGCCAGCTCCAGTACGTAACAATATAAATAATGCCACTAGCAATAAGTGTTTTTATTGGCTGCCTTGAGGTTCTCAGAACTTGTGTGTACACCTCGTTTATTTTTATTGGCCGCTCAGGAAATAAAATGTGTTGGACGGTATTGGCCAAGAGAAACTACCAAGCCAAAGCAGTATGGTCAGTTGGAAAAAAAAAAAAAAAAAAAAAAAAGAGGAACGATATCTATCGGATTTTTATTACTTTTCTACACCACACTATACCCTAGTTCGCTGGAACTTTTAAAACAAAAAGCCGATAAAAGCTATTTCTTTTGACAATTATTAGAGTCCTACATATAATAATTCATAAATTTTAAAATTATTTCTTGCACATGAACGTGTTTAGCGGTTTCTGTAAGTTATTATTCATTCACATTCAATAAAAATATATCTTTTAGAAATCGAACCTAGTGTATGTGTGTGTATGTGTATTATATATATATATATATATATATATATATATATATATATATATAAGAAACTCAAACTATATTAAATATTTGGTTCGAATGCTGTCCTCGTATCTATGCGAGACGTTTCCGTAACCCTCGAGTGCCATCCTCAAACTACACCGTCAATCAGACGTCAGAAAAGGGGAATTAATACAGCGAGTGCAGGAGGGTTTCGGAAAGTTTGTTGACGCATGCCTGACTGACACCTCACCCCTGCCGGCATTTTGTAACGCCACTAAAAAAAAAATCTGAGAATTTCCTCTTTATGTGCCAGGACGCCAAAACTTGGTCATCTGGACGAGCGCAAGTGTGGGAAAATTTTGAAACAACTGGCGGAAGTATAAATGCCGTTCCTTCAACAGTTTTTCGAGTGTGTTGTGGACGGCAGTGAATAACGAGTTAACGACGAGGCGACCGCTGGGTGTAACCGGGGTGCTTTCGGACGTGTGCTGCTATGCCCGATCCACATAGGCCCTAAGTAACTGAGCAGAAGTAGGACTTCATGACAGACTGATAAAGGCTGTTCACGATAAAGTGAGCACTTTTGAAATCAACATTAGAAAAAAGTCATTGTCCTACCTGCATATATTTTCACGGGCGCACTGAACGACAAGCGCCCAGTAAAGTTAGTAATGATGGATATAAAGTAGTTCCATATATCACCGTCAAATAAAAAGTGTTAGGTAACCATTTGTGCAAATTGAAATTATTTATTTTCCTCTATTTTTTTTAATGCGTCTAAGTAAAAATGAGCAGATTTCGAACACATTTACTTTTCTAATAATTCCACGGTTTCCCTTGATCGATGCATGAATAAAGTGATGAGGCCCATGGCAATCTAAACTTTACATCAACTGGAGCATTGTGATTGTCGCAGAATACTTTACTGTAATTTTTTTTTATAATTTAATATTTTAAATTATACATGTGATGACGGGTATTGTAAGTGTCTCTGCACCCAGGACTACGATTGAGTGATAGCACACTGAAAGACACAGCAATATATTTTGGAATTATTAATAAATTAGAAAATGAAACTAACCGTTTATTAAATCAGAACTCGAATTTGCCTTCACAAATCTAGTCATGTTAAAACAGTTTCAGGTTGTCAAATACAGAGTGGAATAACCCCAACCTATCCATCCGAGGAAGGTTACGCGCGGTCTCTTCGCTTCCGCGCCCTTCCCCCACTCCTCTGGCGAACCAAGCAGACCGCCCCGACGTCATCGATGAAAGGTGGAGAAATGGGTGTGAAATAGAAGCGCGGGGGAGGGGTGGGCACTACACCTGTCTCGTTATCTCTAGTGACTAGCGTCACTCCTACTCGCTGGAGGAGTCACCAACTTGGAAATTACGCGAAATTTCTGGTCACCACCCTTCTCGTAGCGACCCGAAGCGCGAAGAACCTTCTGGGCAACGTCACCTCACATATAAAAACAATGGCAGTCCTCTGCTTCGGCACTCCTGAATGGCGCTGAAGTGCTGGGTGCGGGCGGTGCAATGTACAAATAAGAGAGCAGGAACTGGAATCGACTGGCTGGAATACAAGTAAGTGGGTTTTCTTTCGTGACTGACAAAACATTTGGATGGTGTAACTGTAATGAATGGGCGAAGATTGACTACGAGTAGGTACTATTAGAACATTGATTAGGAACTTGAGATTGGCGTAAAAAACTGCGTTCATTGACATTAGTAAGAGGTAATGGTACCGGCAGAGACAGGCAGTTGTGTTTTGTAAATAATAGCCGTTTTTTTTTCGTACCATTGTAAACAAATGTAGACCGTTGATACCAGTAGCCCACTTCACTTCCCTCCTATCAAGAGTATAAAATGTTCATATTTCGCACCCGTAGATATTCCATGTTCTCTGAAGACAACTTGCAAATATTAATAGCCGCCTTAATACGTCTGCAACTCTGCAAACATACTCGCGGCACTGGTGCGAACTAGCTGACGGAATACGCCCTGCCAACTTCGACAAATCGCGCGCATGGTGCAAAAATAACGGTAATTACACGAGCAGCGCATAAAACACCGCGGAATGGATTGCAGGCCAGCAATTAGCGTGATGAATAGGGTTCGGTGGAAGGCGGAATTCATTTGTGGTGCTCTGAGGGAGAAGGGATACGCCCACTATATCACTCCCTCCGCGACCATTAGAAATCTATCGTGGCTCTCCGGATGGGGGAAAGGAAGGAAAAAAAAATTCTATTGCCAAACGATTATCCGACAAGACATTGCCTTAGAAAATGATTTTTTTTTTTAAATCCCTCTTTCAGGCAACACAGCAATTCCCAATTGATGTCCTACCCAGGGGTGGAAAATATCTGAACTGCCCCAAAAAAAAAAAAAAAAAAAAGACAGTGGTAGATTAATAGAGTATTTCAACTGTATAAATATTTAAACTTGCCCTCTCACAGATTTATTACAATATACCTAACACGTGCGTGAATGTTTCGTTACTTCCTATGGCTCTTCGCTTTCGTAATATTCGTTTTATCTCTGATCTTTTGATTGCCGTCTATAATCCTTGACATGAATCATCAAAAAAAGTTAACATTTTCTACACCCAAGGTCATTGTGACCTGCGCATTTCTTTTTTAAATTATGACAATGATTTTTATATACACGAACTTTTAAATGTTAACGATATAAATCAGCTTTTATATGAAAATGTTTTAAGAAAGAAAGTTTGTGCAGAGTTTGTAGAATTTAAAAAAAAAAAAAAAAATTAATAGATCGTTAATTGTAAGTCAGTAATTTTTGTTAGTATAACTCGTAGCTATAATAATCACCTTTTTTGTGTAATTTATATAACAAACATCACAGAAAAAGGTACTTTATGTTATAATAACTACCATATAAAAAGTTTACAAGGAATGAATAAAAACATTTCAAACCTTCACAGTTCACTAACGTGACTGATATAAAATTGTCTTTAGCATAGTGTACTTTCTAAGCTGACATATCTAAGAAAATTAGATCATAGAAATAAACTTATAAGAAAATTATTAATCATAAGGGAATTTTAAAACCTGAATGGACACACTTGGCACATGCACGACTAGCTTTCCTGTAGTTTTTTGCAGGACATCGTATCCATCAGAAAATCTTGACTTTTGCATGCCTGTGGTCCTTCCCACCCTAAACATATGTACAATAGTGTGCGCAGATCTCAAGGAACTCTTCAAATATCACCCCTTTCTTTCATGAATGGAACAAAGTTTTCCTAGCTCCAGAAGTCAGCGGGCTTAGCAAGGTTTTTTTAAGGGATGGAGGTCGTGATTAAACAAGAGCTGATAATCTCCTCATTTATTTACAAACACTACAAAGGAAATACTCTGACATAATCTCACAATACACCATTATCGCTTGCTATTTACAACTGATGTTTACATACTCTCCATAACCTCACACACATTAATACAATAAAATAACTAAAATTAGTTATAATAAACAGTGCATCAAAACCTACTGAGTTATTCTCTAATAAAACGTCCGCATTTGACAGTTCAGATATTTACAATAAAGATCTTGTCACATGTTCACACAGTCTTACCATAACTGAGTCCAGATTCCCTCAGTACGGAATGTTCTACAGCACTCCGACTCCCCCCCCCCCCTCCTAAACTTAGCACTCTACTCGTCGGGTACCCCGCAATATCGACAGTCACACACACACACATATTATATAATATATATATATATATATATATATATATATATTATATATATATATACAATCATCAGTCGTCTATTCTCCCTCCGCCGTCGTCTATTCTCTCTGCTGATGACTCTCGCTGTACACAACTGCGCCAGATGACCTCACTTCAGCCAGATGTTTACCGCAAAAAAAATACTATCCTCCACCTACGACGGTATTTATATACGGTGCCGCCCTTGGTACATAGCCTCCTTCACATGCCGCGTTGAAAAGAGTAAAATTATTACCAGAAAATTCTTGCTCATCCTCTCAAGTCACCGACTCCTCCGGCAGGGGAAAGGAGGGCTGCGACGCCAGCCAGACCGGCTGTTAATCATTCCCCCCGCCGTTGGACGACGTAAAGGTGGGCAAGTCTGCCTATACGAGAGGAAGGTCGAGGTGGGTCACTCCCCACCACGCCGGGACCGCGCATAACCAGGCATAGGCTGTTCACGGTAAAGTGAGCATTTTTGAGGCCCTAGTTACTCTTATCCTATCAGTCTTTTTTTTATTATTCCGCCTCTTTTTAAAATAAATTTTGCCATGTAAGTAATAAACACAGTGAATATATTTCACCGGGCTCGAAAGTTTACGTCTATGGCTACAATGAAACACATTTATTGATTATTATTCCACATCAGAGGGCTTCAAAAAAGTGCTCACTTTACAGTGAATAGCATATAACACTGCTTCCGCATCCAGTGTAGGAGTCCGTGCGTTAAAATATTATTTAGGATGTAAATTGTACACAAATTGTATAGCGACGTGAAACATTAATTTCATTACCATCGAACTGTTCCGATATTGCGTGCCGAATAGAGCTATCGATAAAATAACAATTTAATATAAATTAAAGTTTACAACACGAATTTGTACTTTCGTGCATGTAACAAAATAGTCTTCCCACGATGTACAATGAAACTTTTGTTCACAAATTCACAACAGATACATTTCTAGGACATCGCTTCTGTAAGTTCCCACAATCTGAGTGTTATTGCCAGCATCTCCAATTAATTTTCTATAATCTTAAACCTTTGAATAAAAAAAAACCAAACCTATTAATTTATTTTGTAAATGGCAGAGGAGGACTTTATGTGCAACACAAGAGCTAGCAAAAAGACGTCATCTCGCAGCAAAATTAGAAAACTTAGAACGCATTATGTACCTTCTCAGTTGTACTCAAACCAAGTATTTGTTTTAATGGCAACACGAGAACTCCGAAGAAGTATAAACATAAACACGGGCGACGAGATGAAAATGAGTCAAGAGATAAGACATAATGCAGTTACAAAACGCCTGAGGGGCGTATTAGAGTTCGTGAGGGATGGAGGTCTTAAAAAAAATATGAAAGAACTAAATTTGATTTTCATATATTCACACGGCTATTATTTACAGCATTAATTTATCCCTACTATTACTACTTCATGGTGAGCCCAATATTCAATGTCTATCGCAACTCTAATCACAGTTCATTTCAATGTCTCTGGTTATAGTCAACTTGCACAAATCAACACATGTTCAGTATGTCTGTTGCCATAATTTGTAATGTCTTTCATTCACGCATCCAGTCAAGTAGTCCAGCCTGCCAGTCGCACTCTTCACTGCACCAGTGCTCGCAGTCGCCGATTTTACTCCCGTTTGAATTTTCCGCGCTACTCGTATTCTATCGCTTAGCGTCGCACAATCGCCCAGACTTCCGACACTAGTAAAATTCTTCGCTCGGCGGCCAGTCACGGCTCACATAATCGTTGACCTTGATCTAGAATATTTCCCGCACCCCGAGTTTCTCTGAGAGGCAAACATGCTTGAAACCAGAACATTCTTCAGATAAACGCAGTTAATTCAATCTACTGACGGTCAGGAGCGCGGGAGCCGCAATAGATTTATGGGTGCGGCACTCTTTTCGTAACAACATACGAGCGTCTTGGATTATTGTTCGCTTGTCATTGTGACGCGCCGCCCACTATCGTATTACTACTCTGTCATCCGTTCGCTCGCGCGAGACGAAGCAGCGAGCGCGTAGAGGCTGTTCACGATAAAGTGAGCAGTTTTGAAATAAACCTTAGAAAAATGTCACTGCCCCTGCTTGCATATATTTTAACGAGCGCATTGAGGGACACGCACCAAGTAAAATTGGTAATGATGGATGTAAAGTACTTCCATACCTTAACGTCGAATAAAAAGTGTTAAGAAAACATTTGTGATAAGTTAAACTATTTATTTCGCTTTCTGTGGTGTTTAAGGTATCGAAGAGAAAAAATGAGATGATTTTAAAAATATTTACTTTTTTAATAATTTCACAGATTCACTTGGCCTAAGCATTTCAAAAGAGCTCATTTTACCCGGAACTTCCTTTAACAATACGATTAAGGTGTATTTCACTCTTAAATAAAGTGATTGTGATATTTTGCAATATTTTAATTTTATTTACATGCAATACTTATGACATGCCTATCTCATCCGGACACATTACAAAATAATTACGAAGGTGTGCGGCTGTTGTTACGTTTATTTCGGAATCCTCAAAAATACAGCATTTATATTTGTATAATACAACAATGTCCACGAAAATTCCGTATTACCCTCCGCAACACCCTTGAAACTTGTAGGAATCAGTGATGAGACAGTTTCGTTGAACTTAATGTAGGCCCACTGTAGGCCGAAAGTGTAACAATTTCGTATTTTTTCCTGAACGCAGCTGTACGTATGCACTAAGTAAGTTAAAGAGCGATAACCTGAAATGTAAAGAATTCTTCACCTGTTTCTGCTACTCGCTGAACTACTGTGCTTATTCAGTGCGTTATGCACAGAGGACTAATGAAAGTGAGTGATCGTGAAAGACTCTGCTGTGTACATTTTTTTGTAGTATTGTAGCAACGGAAATAAATTCTATCCAATTTATTCAATTGCAACCGCCCTACATCTACGAACCTGGCCCATGTGACAATGATATTAATACATAATTGAATTACCTATGGTCATTATTAAAAATGCATCGAATACAATATAATCTGCGTTCCACGGGCCTATGAGAAAAATATAATATAACAATCAAAGTGTAAAAACTCAAATATGCAATCCAGGCAGGCGCAGGCTGTATCTAAAGAAGACTCCCTGCAACAGATTTTCCACCGCGTCCGTATCATAGAGCGCATTTGGAAAGCAAATAAAACCTACCCCTCAGTTGACCATGAAAGATCAGAAGTCGATCCTCTTAATTTTTTCGTAACTTTGTGTATTACTCTAGAAACTATGCCTAAAATATGGCGTATAGAATGTTCACGGTAAAGTGAGCACTTTTGAGGCCTTAGTTCCTTTCTCTTGAGCCATATTTAACAATTTAACCACTATTTAAAATAAATATTGCCATGTAAGAAATAAACATAGTACGCATATTCCGCCTCACTGGGAAGTTAACATCCAAGGCTAAAATAAAATATATCTATTGAATATTAATCCAAATGAGATGGCATTCAAAAGTGTTCACTTTACCGTGGATAGCATATAAACGGTACGCAACAGGTTTTATTTCCACCTGAGGGACCGCTCCAAAGCGGTCGAGTCCTGGAGCCTGACCACGGCTGGTTGTAAAGTCACATAACGAGACTGTACCCCCCCCCCTCCCCCGCACAAAAAACATACTTGTCACAAAGCAGACGGCCCGTGCACCAAAGCGACGGCATTGTCGGTGCGTAGGAAGCGTGCAGTGTGAAGAGGACGCTGGCCGCCAGCCGTGACCAGCCTCGCAGCGCAGCCGAAAAGAAAGGGGGGGGGGGGGGGAAGGCTCAGCCGAAAACTAGTTTGCCTACAAGCCCACCTTACTGACGGCGCGCACCAGCCTAACCCTCAAACATGTGACACAGACCTTGGGACATTATGGAAAGGTGTTTGACAGAAGAAACTGTCGTCTACATTAATTTATGCTTGTTTATATTCAAGACCCTGAAAATATGCCGTATGGTACTGGTATTCAGTAATTACCTTCCTCGCGCGGAACGTATTTGTGGCAGACACACGAGAATAAATTTACGTGTCCCTATGATATAAGAATTCAGACAGGCCCATCATGGTTACGTTAAAATGAAGTATTGGAAAAGTACAACTACTGAAAAATAAAGTTATTACTCTTAAATATGTTCCAGACACCGTTTGTTCATGCGAAAAAAACAGTGACGCTAGTACGTATTCGCCGCACTGTAATTACAAAATTACAAAGTATTTACTGAAAAAAATAAAATGTAGGTACAGAAACGGTGATACGAATTTATAATAAATATAAATAAAAAAATTTGAAAGAAAACCATACCATTCACACTTTACATAGTTAATTAACAAAACATCCCCAACCAACCCAACAGCTCTCAATCTAACTTCCAATATGTATTCGTCCGCGCGCAGAAACACATATGCCTTATGCTAGTCAGCGTACAGCCAGACCAAATACAGTTAAGTCACACAGATGGTTGTCGATAATATAAAGCGTAGGAAGGAATGGGCCGGAAAGGCAAGAAAACAGAGGAAGAAATATGAATCTTAGTACGTCAATTTAATGCTGGTAAATCGTATAAAGAAATAAGAGAATGCAACGAATGGCCGTCCACTAATCTTGACTGAGAAGGAAAAGAGACTACTAGTCAAGAAAAGCAAAAAAAAATTCAAAATGTAGGGGTCACAAATTAATCACGGAAAAGTTTCAATGCATACAGAAACAAATATTCTCTTAGAAGCAGGTTTCATGTAAGAACAGCCCGTAGAAAGCCAAATATCAACGAATTGATTAGGACAACTGTGTACGCAAAAACCATCAGCAATAATGACTAAGATTTTGGAAGAACTGTCTTCACGGACGTAAGTAAACTTAACATTTTCAAGTCCGATGGGAGAATGACAGTTTGGAGAACAAAAAATTGAGACATAGAAAAAAGGGACTTTACTGCAACTGTAAAACATGGAGGGGGTTCGGTATAAGTTTGGGGATGTATTAGTGCGAATGGTGTATGGGAATTTCAGTCAACTGAAGGTACCATGGAACAGTGTGGCCATCTGCAGATTCTGAAGGACCAACCTGCCAAAAGTGTGGAATAAACGGGCCTTGCGAACTACATTTTTACTCAGGACGGACAATGATCAAACGCACATGGCTCCTAATACCAGGATGTGGCTACTGTGATACACCCCACCTCAGTCACTGGACATCAATACGATCGAGCACTTGTTGGATGTACTCGATCAAACCGTAAGAAGACCCATTTCCAACAAGCATGATTTAAAGGCAGTTTTGTTGGAAGAGTGACGAAAAATTCCAAGAGAAACGAATAAAAAGTTGGTGAAGTCGACGCCAAGAAGTCTGGAAGCCTGGCAGAGGTTATTAGAAGAAAAGGTGGTCCTATGAAGTACTGAACGCCAGAAACTGTGTTGAAATATCAAGAAGGAACAGACGAGGTTACATTGAGAACTGTTAGATCGTTGAGCCATGTCTTATTAATTAACTCAGTAAAATACAAATTGCTTTGTTTGCTTTTGTAATATTATGAGTTATGTTGATTAGAAATCCCCAACACCATCTCTGTACCTACCTTTTATATTCAATGATAACTCTTCTGTCGTGTAACTACAGTACAGTGTGATTAATACTTATTAGAGCCACTGTATGAAAAAATATAATATTTACCCTCTTTGAGACACTTTAAACACATTTTATTCTATGTCGAGTGTGTGTACTAGAAGGCCCTTACACAACAGAAAACTTTAGCATTTGACTTTTTCCTTTCCTTTGACGAAACCACCAATACACAATACAATTATAGTAAAATCAAAGTTCAGACAATTGAAAATCAGTTCTGTGAGCTTCGTAAAAATGTACTTATATTTTGTCGTGTAAATCATTATCACAATATCATCCAGGAATGCATTTTACGTATATTTTTTAGGTTAATTTCAAAACAAAAACATTTGTTTACTTTATTCAAAAATATAAATTCATACATTTCCTCTTCACATTATATTTATTTCAAATTTATATCATTTAGACGAGATTGGTTTAATATATCGAGATGAAAACCGCCCTAAAGTAAAATAACCTATATTAGATTCTCAGCAAAATAGCTGCCTTGACTTTAAATTTCAACTTTTCGAAATCTTAAAAGTCAAGAGTGCTTGACACAATGAGACTCTCAAAGGTAAAGTCAAGTTACACAAAAAACAACATGTCGGAAAGTCAAATGTTAAAGTTTTAAATTGTGTAAGGGCCTTTAACATCAACACGTCGGCCATTTTCTTTCCGCCGTAGTTAAAAACATCTTGTTGGACTGTCAATATAACGTAATTTAATAGGTATTAGGGAGACAGCCATAGCAACATTTCGAGTTACACAATACCATTTCTCCTCTTAAACGTATATAAAATTACAGTAAAAATTTACAAAATAGTGAACTGTTGGCAGACTCGTCAACACATGGTGCATGGGCACGTCTAAGCTAACAGGTGTCAAATGGCTTTGAATAGTGGGGAATAATCAGTATTGAAACGCAAATAATATCATGTAAAAAATATGGAATAGTTCTTAAATGTAGTAGGTAAAATATGTATAATTAGTTCGTTAAAACGTGAACGTATTTCACGGGAATTCAGGTACAGTGCATAGGTTAAGGCGGATTCCCACGCACTATCCTGGGTTTAACGATTTTTCGCCAAAGCTTCCATTTCAGAAGGTGTATCAAATTTCCCGCACGAACATATCTTAAATAGTTTCCCAAACTCTATCGAACTGACACACAGTTTCGCTATATTTATTAATTTTTAGCTGGTAACTGTCGAGGCGAACGATTACAAAGGCTACGATATCCACAGTAATCAAGAAATACTGACCTCAGACAATGCTCTGCACATTATACGTAACTGTATTTCCAGAGTATGGCAAAAACTTCCATAAATCCAAGATGGCGGGCGGGAATATGCCTTAAACAAACAAAAGACAAACATGTCGTTTGTGTATCCCGAAAATGAATTATGAGTGAAAGGAGTATAGTCTCGGAAAGAATTCATATTCAGAAATTTTTCCTATAACAGGCATGAAGAGATACGAATGCACAGCGGTAGTAAAGTCCAATAACCGAATAACGACACAACGAATTCAGAAATAGCTCGTTAGCGAGAACTTTTTTTAAAGATCGGCAGTGTGTCGGGGGAAGAGGTTCGTTATCACGTTCCCCGATATTAGCATTTTGAAACAGCACACGCGACGCGGGGGGAAAGGCCGCGAATGAGCCAATCACGGATCCCCATTACGCGTTATTGAAACGGCAATAATGGCATTAACCTGGATGGAAGCCGCCGCAGTTACCGTTCGTTGCGAACGCAGCGGTCGGTGCGACGGAATACTGTATAATCCAGGTGGAGCGAATCAAGCGCGGCTCCCCTCCGATATTAATTGCCCAGTAATGAGCTTAGTTCGGCCACGATATAATGTCGCGATAGACCGGGGGGGGGGGGGGGGGGAATTTTTGGTCGACGCTCAGCTGGGCGGGCACGCTTTTTTTTTTACCGGAAATATTGTTCCCGCGTACTGTACGCACCTAGCAACTGTGTCGAGTACCTACACGCTGCTAATACCCACGTATTACGCGCGTCAAGTACGCAATCCAGTGCCTTCGAAGAGCATAATCCGAGTGTTAGGTACAGCAAGCATCGGGAAAACTGCAATACACGTTTCGCAAGTCAATATAGAACGTAAATGCGTATTACATGTTCTCTAATACAATATTCTCCCCGAGAATTAAAAATTTTACTAACTTTTTCTCAGATACGCTTAATAAATATATAGATTCCAACGCCATCTAGCACGCCGTTTTAGCTCCTAAATAATTCAATAAAAGAGTTATTTCTAATTCCCTAATTTTATTTACAACTACTGCAAACTATAGTCTACTCCCCATTGGAAACTACTTACTCGGAGCCCTGCTAAATATCTACTTGCAGGCCCGTTTCATATCCTTCCGCCAAATGTAAACAAGCATTGCCATGTGACTGCCATATAGCACCTGTCAAAATCTATGTTTACATGCCATTGTGTGTGTACATGTGTCCGTATACTTTCGCTACACCTAAAAACAAACCTTGAAATGTGACTTCTACTTTTATACGTGTCAACTGTGTTGTTTACTGTTTACAACTTCTCAAAGAATTATGTCTTACGTCTATTTCAAAAACCACTTCGTACGAATATTCACAGTTTAGGCCTATAACATTACATAGGTCAGCTTTATGACGTTTTAGATATGCCTCAATTAACAATAGTTCTTACGGTTACGTTACATTAACATATTTGTTTTCCACAACATAGCACATTACTCGTAATGCACTTTAATATTTTACCGCGACTGTGTTTAACACTGTTACAACTGCGGAGTAATGAACTGTAGTATTTAACTTTTTGTTATTGATGTGTGTTGGGTTATTTCTTTTAAAGAACGGCCTCAGTTCGAATAACGAAGGAATAGACAGTCCAACGAAAAAGCGACATTAAAATCAAGCACGCAACTCGTGTCGCTCATTTTTTTGTTATTGAAACTAAAATATAGCGGTGAACATGCACTCACATAAGCCTACCGTCACATAAGCCTACTGACTCATATTTGTATCTATTGCTACTTACTGTGTATTAGGTTTATTGAAATTTATTGGGGCTGGACTTGGTTATTTTGTTGGGATTGGTGGTAAATCACGTTACACGACTGTATTTCAAACACCCAGGACAAAAGTACAACGTTGTGATAAATAAACATACGTGGATGTAAATAAATAACTTCGTCATAAAAACAGTTCACATTTGCAACGTATAATTAGTTCACATCAAATATTTGAATTCACGCACACACAGAACCAGCTTAATTATTACCCAACAGCCACGCCACGCTATTTCACACGCAGCGGTTAACGAAACACGCCGTAACAGTATATTTATTACTGCCTCGGAAACACAGATTTATCACAACATCGTAACTTGCTTAGGTAGGTTTAAAAAAATACGTCTACAAAAGTGATGTGGTAATTTGAAGTATTTTTCGGAGTAAGTATAATTTACACTTCGTTTGGTAAAATAGCAACACGCCATGACATCATGGCTCGCCACGTCTGCCAACTTCACTGTTTCTGCCCCGCCATCATATCTAAATATATAAAATAAGTATTCAAACATTAAAATCTCTTTTCGATTGTAAATTACAAATTTAAAAATAATAATTTTGCTGCAATAAGTACGAAATATGCTACAACTGAAAACATGTACAAATTGACCGCGTAGTAATGAAGTGAAACTTCCCGAGTGTGAAAGAAAGACATAGAGAGAGAGCGCCAAGCCTCGCTCAGCAGACAGTAGCTTTCTCGCTCGATAAAACAACATCGTACCATTATGGCCTACTCACGATATTTTCCGCTGTTATTTTAAACTGTAGAAATGTGATCTGTCGCCATCGGGATACCTAAATATTTAAATAATTTAATAGGAACCGTTTAATTTACAAATAGTATACTAAAAATCTAGGTTAAAATAATACTTTAACTGTGAACTATTTCTTACCGGCCGTTGCCAACACGTCGCTGCTCTCGCTGTTAATTCATATTTAAGAAGAAATAAATATTACAAGTTATAGAAGCTATTAAGGTAAAGTTTTATTTATTCAATAATAAAGTACTCTAAAGTTAACCATAGTGCTATATATTTGTGAATACAGGTTATTGAAAAAACAGGTGACATGTTTTGCCAAGAGTATTTTTTCAAAGGTTAATTTTCTTAAGTCGCTTCCAATCGGGAATGGACTATAAGTTCACTCGACTCAAAATCTAACAATAAATAGATAACACTTACTTTTTACAATTAATAACTTCAATAAATAAAATTTATTACCTCAGAGAAATCAAAAGAAATTAACATAACTAAATAATTTATAGTTAGTTCCAATAGACAGTGTATCAAAATCTACTCAATTATTTTACGAATTTTATGTCCATATTTGAATGTTCCCATATCTACAATAAAGTCCCTATCACATGTTATTCACACCCAGCAGCCCGCAATATTCTAAGAATTCTCCGAGCGCCCTCCACACACTTCACTCGTCGGGTTTCACGCCCTCTCGTCCATTCACACCACATACACCTCGTCCGCCGTCGTCTCGCAATCTCCCTTCGTCTGTCCTCTGCACGTCGCTTGATTACCGCACTCAGCTAAAATGCTTCTACCACGACTACAGACACCAACTGTGGCTTGTAGGGTCGTACACCATCACCAGAAATTTCTCTAAATCCCGCTTTGCGCCAAGAGTCCTAATTCCCAGAATATTCTTGTGTATCCTCTACAAATGTCAGCTTCTCCAACAAGGTGACGGCGGCTGAGCGATTAGCACGCTCACCTACCACCAAGGCGAACTGGGTTCAATCCCCGGTCAGGTCATCGGACTTTCGCATGTGGAAATCGTGCCGGACGATGACGTTGGTCGGCGGGTTTTCTCGGTGTTCTACCGTTTCCTCCACCCCTTCATTTCGGCGCCGCTCCACATTCACTCCAGTCACCCTCATCGGCTCTCAAAACCTCGCTGTTAAGTGTCGCCCAAATCTCTTCACTTCACTTCACTTCCAGCAAGGGAGAGGGTGAGGTGGAACGTCTGTGACGTGAGATAAGTCACCGCTCATCACCAGACTGCCCGGGGGAAAGCAGTGAGGGTGGCGACGAGGAATCGAGCGGGTCTAACTTTGGAGAGGGAGGGTCGAGGTCCCCCCCCCCCCCTTTAGAAGAGCCGGACCACGCGCCCGTTGCGAGCTGCAGCGTGCAACAATGCTTTGATTGTTTGATTGCATAAAGTTAAATATTGAAACGTGATTTTTTATATTTCGAAATCGAAGACTGTAGTAAACCATTTAGCACCGTACTATTATTCCAAAGGAGAGGGCTTTCAATAGTGCTCACTTTACCATGAACAGCATATATCAAGGTTTGGAATCAGCATATCCAGCATATCATATACATGGAAATATTTAGTGACATATCGAGAAGTTTCGCGGACCACAAACTTTGTTGCGTCACATGTTAACACAAGTGGCCTTGAAAAGGCCATAATGTACAACACGCTCGTTTACTTAACTGTCCGTTTAGACTTAGTGGAAAATTCACATCAGCAACGACGAGCAAAAATACAGCAAATGGAAAATACATTACCAGTTAAAAAATATCCTGCTAGTACGCACAAAGACTAAAAATAGAGAGGACTACTTAAGCAGTCTGCTTGTGAGTCTTGTCACGTATGCTTGGCCTTCGTCCCTTCCCTACAATCATCTCGCAAACGGTTCGAAGTTTTGTGTGTGTGTCCCGGCCACGGCGTAGAACATGGGCAGGTGTATGCTCAGGGTGGCCACTCGTTCATACTGAAAACATTCAGACTTTTCCAGGTTCTTTTGATTAATTCAATTCTTCGTCGGAAAAATCAAATAAAATTATTTTGCTCCGAAAAACTATCAGAAGTGTCTAAAACACAAAGGCATACATACGGAAATTCCCCCATATAACCGATAAGAACTCAAAATACAACAAAATTATAGCAAAGTTTCCGAATAATGTGAAACACAAAAGAAAATTCTACTTTTTACATACCAATCCAAGCTGCTCACATGGCGATGACAGGAAATCTTATCCTGAAACTTGCATACTGTTTAGCGTATTAGAAATACATTTACAGTACAACATTGCGTCACAACTTTTGTATTGCCAGCTCTAAATCATAGTGATAAAATTATTTACACCAAAACTGAACACCAATCGAAAATAACGAAGATTTGGTTATTTTGTATAAATTCAATATTAGCAATGAGGTACTCAACTTTCTTTACATTTCTTCAACAATCTTTACTTATTTTTTCCCGAGCATTTTGGTTATAATTCGCTTAATAATAGCAAATTTAATATTTACTGTGTTTACTATAGATTTACATATCGAGTGCTAGTGTTGGGGACCCTTCGTGGTTCGCGAACCTAAATGAAATATTTTCCAAAGTGAACGGTAGCCCTAATCACAAATTAGTATCTGGGTGGCCCCTGTAAAAAAAAAATTGAGGTAAATTCCCTTATATGTAAGGGAAGCTAACCTGTACATGTAGGGTAAAATTACCTCTTAAATGTAGAGTATATTTATATAACAAGTAATCTACTGTTCCCTAATCGCACGGGAAAAGTACCTGTCAAAGGTGGGGGAACTTTCCCACACAAGTAACAGAAAATTAACTATAGTGTGTAATAAAAGGATACTTAAAAATACCATGGAGTATTAGCAACTGTTAGTTTTTTGTTACCTACATCCGTTTACGAATATTAACCGAAACCTCAACACTAAAATCCTCGACACTTGCTAGTGGTGGCCGCGAACCATGGTCCTCTATCACGATAGGGCGATGCGCTATCCAGCACACCACGACGACAGCGCGATAGCACCAGTGAATATTAATTAAAGAATTCTTTCTTCCACCCGTCCCCCCACTTAACTGATGAGAATGCACGCATCGGAAGGTAAATTTCTTCCCATCCATACGTGGGGTTTTCCACTAATAGGCTATGCACGTGCGGTAATGTTACCTTACATGTAAGGAAAACAGTTTCCCCACAAGTTAGCGAATATTAATCTTACACGTGTCGGGTGATTTCTTACGGAGAGGTATAAGCACACCGCGCGCCATCAGTACATACACGCTCCCCAATGCTAGCGACAGGATGCCCGAACAGCAGAGCAAGGGGGCGATCCAGTGGAAGCAGGTAGCAAAACAGCGTGTCGTCACGCCTTCAAAAACAATCCCTGGAGGACGACCTCGACACGACAACGCGAGCTCTGGATATCGACAGTCTCCCACGCGGTTCACCGCATAGGGGATGCCGACGCGACATCACGACAGCCAGTGCTCTGCCTCCGGACGAGAAGGGGAGAAAATTCGCTTGTAGTGTGAGCCGGGCGGGATCAACGACAACACCCAAGGGCATCGGGACAATACACGCCATCTTCTTCGCGTGCATCCAGTTCTATTTTTACGACAGCGGCAACTTTTCCGAAATGATTTGAAACCAAGTGAAAATTGGTATAGGGATATACATGTTAATGAAGTACGGTTTTTTTGGCGTTCCTGTTAAACATCACCGCATAGTTTGAGTAGCAAAATACGTGCTTCTTTGCTATGTAAGCCTTCTGTTAACTTTCATATATAGTATGTTTCCTGGAAGCATAAAAAAACGTAGTCATTTACAGAAGAAAAAAAAATGTTCTATTTGAACTGATACACATCTTGAGTTATCATTTCTCACAACTTGATTTTAGTTTTAAGTTTAAATCTTCAAACTGGTTCCACAAAACCGCATCTCATTAACATATACATATATACAAAATTCTCACTGCCTTCAATCTAGGCAACAGCCTTAAGCATAACAACGTAATCAGTTTTATACTTCTCACTGTGTAAATTACAATCTGCAAAGAACTGTGGGGTCCTAGTCTAGGATTGGCTTCGCCTTGTAAAATCGCTGAACAGGCAGTTGTCATATTTAAACAAAACATGATCGAAAATGACCCTTCGCGTTTTTTCTAGCAACATATCTTTTACCGTGACTTACGCTATAAGTTACTACCAACAGACCGTCATACCGTTAAATTACACTGGACGTGAATGTTAAAACATCCGGCAACATCAACAGTATGGGAATTGGTGTGTGTGTGTGTGTGTGTGAATAAAACTACAGCAGCGTTCAATAATTACGTTATAAAAATATTTTTATGGGCTGTTCGCGGTAAAATGAGCACTTTTGAAAGCCCTGATTAAAATCTACTTGTATGTATTCTTCCACCATATGTAAAACTAACGCTCCTCTGGGACTGATCACTATATTAGTGCGTCGGTCAAGGGCAATATAATTGTTAAATACTTGAAATTTAATGTTAAAACATTAAACCACTTGCTTTCCGTCGTCGTCAACTTTACTGGGTGCGTGATATTCGGTGCGCCAATTTAAAATGTATGCACGTTTGGACAGTGACATTTTTCAAAGGTTCATTTCAAAAGTGCTTACTTTACTGCGAACAGACTTTAAAAGCATATTTGTACGTGTCCTCTTGGAAATGACCAGTAAAGATGGCGGATAGTGTGTAGTTGACTGCTGGTTCGCTCGTGCCGAGACTGTTTTAGCAGGTGTAAATCAAGTTTTTTCCTTTGTACAGTTTGTCGAGTTGAGGCAGCATCTCTCGTTGCATCGTTAGGTGGCAGTGTGTGGTTGTAAACTACGAATCACAGCCTTCTTGAGGTCGGAAAAGTGGTGAGGAACATCGTAGCGTCACTCAAGTCTGCCGTTGTGGAGGAACTAAAAGGGACGCTCGACTTTGACCTCGAAGAGAATAGGGAAACTAAAGGTTAAAAGACTAATGCCTGGTTGCGCAAACATCTTCCCCGATAAGAGATAGAATGATCCTAGTTCCGAACCAGGATCCAGTTTGATCTTGGTTCCAATGTAAAAGTGCAGCACCAACGAGATTTCATGATACTGGATCTCCGATTCGTCGATCTAGGTTCCAAAGAGAGCGACAGAGATTAAGTATGAGATAAATGTCGCTGTTGGTTCGTAATATATAAAGTCATCGAAGTAGGCGTATTTTTCACTATAGATAGAACTAGATGTGCGATGTTTTATCTGTTTCACGTGAATTATTGTTTTACGAATTTTACTGAATAATATTCAAGTGCGTATAATGTTTTAATTTCCCAAGAAAACAATCGAACGTAGTTCTATCCGTCGGCGTATTTTCAAACTACATTTGTCGACGATGGCTACTGATCTCGGATCGATATTTCGAACCGCCAATCTCGGCGGTTCGAAATTAACTTCATCTCGATCTCCAGTCCCGCTCTGAACTCGAATGGTGCGACACTATTCTGTGTAGAGCTTAGATCCGATCTCGGATCGAGTTTCGAACCGATGGTGCAACCGGGCATAAGCGCGAACTTGCGCTGGCACTCTAGCAGTACTAACGCCGCGGTAGTATTCGAATTTTCGGCATTCCGAAAAGTGAAAATAAAAGCACTGACACTTTGGTACTCTCAGTTTTCAGCGAGAAGCTAGACCCACTGCACGTATCATTATAGGCTGTTCACGGTAAACTGAGCACTTTTTAAGGCCCTTCCAACAGGCCTTAACCATTAATAAATATATTTTATTGTAACCTCAGACGATGACTTTTGGGAGTGATTAAATGTATAAACTGTGTTTATTAGTCACATATCAATGTTTACATTAAAAAGTGGTGCAAAGATAGAAATTGGCTGAACAGCCAATAACAGATATTGACCGGAGCCACCGCGTTGAGAAAAATAAAGGTGGTAAACCAAGGCCGACTATCGTGAATTTCGTGTCCTACCGAGTGAGAGAATTAAGTTTTCATGTGCAAGCGCAAGCAGGAACTGGCCCGACGACTCGCGAGGACCTGGCTGCTGAAAGACTGATGGTACTGCAGACTGCCATCAACAAACACGGTTTACGAAATATGTGGACAATGGACGGCACGGCACGGCACGGCACTGCAGCGCCGTTTTAAAGGCAGAGCACAGGAAATCCACTGCTACTCGCAAGGAAAACCTCTCTTAGGCAGAGTGTAAACCAAAACTCTAAATTTCTTGCTATTATTTTTAATTTAATTTTTTTTATACAACATTAACCATGTGTTAATGTTGTTCATACAGTTTGTTCATAATGTTGTTTTTAGTAAAGAGTCAAAAGAGCTTTGGGGGGCTCTTAACACCGAGGTCTTAAGAGGTTTTTAGTTAGTAATGTTTTTGTGGAAGAGTACAAGTTTTCGTTTGAGTTTGAGTCGATAATTTCATTACTTATTTGTAGCTTTTTAATTCTTGGTGCGGGTATGTCAGTTTCATCTTTTCTACCACTGTTTTTTTGCTCCAACTACTTGTATCGTAATGGCTACAACTGAAACCTAACTCGCAAACAGAAATGAGACAAGTCACACTTTATGAAATGTTTAAAATCGCACTATGAAATGTTTTCGCAATTTTTTAAAATTTGCAAAAAATAAGGACTTTTTTGCCTGTTTTTAATTAATCGCAAAAAATTTCTTTTAGTAACGTTTGCTAGGCATACCTTAAAATAAATTAATAAATGGTTGTTCGGTCACCCTCGATCAATTTTCTGAAAAAGTTTTAGTTTATTTTAATTCCACGTCCCAAAAACTTCTAAATTGTGATTATGACACGGCATAACGCATAAACCATGGTATTTAAATTTTTGTTTTGTGAGAGGAAATACTTCTTATAAGTCATGTCTAAAAGTCGAACGATATTTCATGCAAATTTAAAATAATGAATCTTTGGGTGTTTCGTATCGTAGTCAGCAAGCCTGTGCAAGGCGATGCAATAACTTTTAAACTGTTATGCCACTGCAAAATTATTTCCACTTAAAACTATTCAGGAAATTTTACGTCCCACTAACACTACTGTCTGGAACCTGCACAAAGGTTCAAGGATTTAGTCTGTGTACAGTTTCGAAATACTTATTCTTGAAATCTATTGCGACACAGTGAGAAAACCACATCGCTTATATGGCATTTTAATCTATTCTCGCATTCCATTACTACAGTATGGGAGTAACGACACCTACGATAATGTTTCGGAACCGCACGGATTCCAAACAGATAAAAAATTTTCTTTCAGTGTTTGTAGATGAGCTGTTGGGAAATGCTTCTATTTACAGTAAAGTCTTATGGAACAGCCAAATGTTGTAATTAGACAATCTATAAATTCTAAACTCGAAAAGGGAGTTGAGCGAAATTTAGTTCAAGACGACAGAAGATTCTAACATTGTTGGGGTGCCGGTTAACATCCCCATTTGCTGTAACTGTTCCGTTTTGTTCCTTATACTTGTCTAGATGAATTTTTTTATTTGTATCTTCAATCACAATAGAGCTGGTACGTTTCTTAAGCATGGCATTTTTTTACTGTTCATTGTTTATTTACGTGTTTATACTTAATTATCAACTATTAAAAACGTACAAATACAGTAAGTTAATCGAAACATTACATGATCATAGCTAACTTGCGATTTACAGATGATCAGCTACGAAGTAAGGGTTACGGAGAAAACTACGCTGTTAGTGATACACCTGTCCAAAATGCGCTAACTATGGTCACGTCCATTTTAAATTGGTGCCGTATACTTGGGTCTACACCAGAGCACTGCAAGACAGAAGAGTATTTACGCCGAAGCCCTTCAAGTGATTTGGCAATCGGCAAACACAACAAAACCTGAGCTGCTGGCGAATGCTGAGTTAACCAAAGGTGAAATGTGGTTCAAAAGTTAGTATACTAACATGAAACTGCTGAAGATAGTCTTGACTACGGTGCATTAGCGACACACCTATACTAGTGTGCAACATTAAACGCAAGGGAAAAAACATTTTGTTAAACCTGAAAAAGTCCAAAAATTATCGGAAAAAAAAAACACACAAAATAATTTTTTACTTCAGCACTTCTCATTCAATTTGAGCTGAAATGCGCATGCTTTAACTCTTTCAGTCCCTGTGACCGATTCAGAAGGCATCTATCAGCGGAGGGAAAATTACGACAAGAACTCTACACATTTAGGATCATTGCCGAATGTGGCCAGTATGTTCCTGTCGTTGTCATTTGTAGAACAAATTATGATGGCTCTGGTTTGCGAGTGGTTTTATCTAATTACACTCAAGCACTAAGGACATATTTCATTGGTTGCATGAATGAAGCAAGAGTTGGAGTATAAGTAATGCACGATATAAAATTTAATTTCATTACAACACTTGAAACTATTAATTAACGTGGGACTGAAAGGATTAAGGACGTTGAGATTCCCTATGTCTATTTCTTAATTACCATTAAAGGCTACTCACACTAAATTGAGCACTTTTGAAAGCCCCGCTTAAGATCTGCTTGTATGCACGTTGTATATTCTTCCACCCTATGTGAAATTAAAATTGCCATATACCTCATCACTTTATTCGTGCGTCGGTCAAGTAGAACTGTCAAATTATTGAAAAGGTAAATATTTTACAATTCTGCTATTTTTTCCCCTTTCGATAGACCTACGTTAAAAAAAAACACAGCAAAAGAAATAATTTAAGTTGCCACAAATGGCTACCTAACACTTTTAATTCGACGTTAAGATAGGGAACTATTTTTAATACATCGTTACCAACTTTACTGGACGTATTTCACTCAGAGCGCCCTTTATAATATATGGAGGTGGGAGCAGTGACTTTTTTCTAAGGTTGATTTCAAAAGTGCTCACTTTACCGTGAACAGCCTTTACCATTGTATACATTTTCCGTTGTGGCAAAATAAACGTCACAGCGGCAGTCGGAAACCAGACGGCCTAGTGTTGCCTTGGGAAATTCTTCCTATTTGGTCCTACATCACGTACCGCAAAAGGAAAAGTGTTGGGTGAGAAGAGACAAGGCACTTGTTTCGGGGGGGGGGGGGGGTAGACCTTGACGCCATGGCGGCGCTGGGAGGTCCGATGGCAACACCGTGTCCAACAGGCCGCACCGAGGATCTACCACACGCGACCACTCTTCGCTGATCCACTTAGCAGACACGTCACAGCCGACCCTGCCCAGACCAGATAACATCCTGTGCCGGGCCCACAAAGACCCCTTCCCTCCCCTAACCACCCCCCTCCAATGCACCAGAGCACATCCCACTTTAATTAAGCATCCCCTCTTCCACACAGCCTCACCCCCCCCCCCCCCGGATGTTGATGCACATAGCGCTGCTGTAGGCCCGTCGCCACCGCCGAGGATTACGTCGCCTCATCTCGGTGGGGAGATCCGAGGCTGGCCATCTTCGTGTGTATAGTCCATCCACGGTTGCTGCACACTTTCCTGAAGCCCTGCTCGAGTTCTACTTCAAGGATATTCCTCCGCCTCATGCAAACAAAACCTTAACTTAGTAAAAAAAAATTACACCAAAAACGACAACGCACCGCATTTTTGTGCACTCAGTGTGATATTTTACGTTACAACTGTTTCTTATATGCTGTTCACGGTAAAGTGAACACTTTTTAAGGCCCTGGCAACAGGCTTTATCCACTAATAAATATATATTCTTGCAGCACCAGGCATTAAATTTTGATGGCGGTGAAACGTATAGACTGTATTTATTGGTCACATTGTCATGTTTATATTTAAAAGCAGCAAAAAGATGGAGATCGGGTGAAAGGAAAAATTTAGAAGAGCTTTAAAAAGAGCTCACTTTACCGTGAACAGCCTATACAAGGGGTTTCCGACACACATGTTTCCTCACTGTTTTTATTCGTATTATAAATAAAATATGATTTATAAATAAATTAATGAAATTGCAAAATAACCAACTATAAGGTACTTTTATGAACGTAAGTATAAAATACTTGTGACATATTTAGGAAACAACCAAACACGTCATACATGGGGTGACTGTTCAATGGTTCGATTTAAAACTTACCAAGAAACCGCGAATTGACTATAACCTGCATCCTGCGTCCCAAGTTAAGAGGTAGGTATGAGCGTGGATTACTTCACTTTATTTAACAATCACAAATATCAATACTAATATGTATGTAAGAGATTCCGGTGTTTGAATTATTTTGTTTCGTCCTCACAACGTTGGAATCGTGCATTTTCAGAACAGGAAGAAATGCTGAACTTACTGTCAATTTTTCCCAAGTTCGCCTTCAGTAATGTAATGTCCGCTTTAAAAGGAGGTTCTAAGGCAACCAGTGGTCTAAAAACAACCTGAATACTTTTACACAAATGTCGATTGACGTGGTCGAAAACAGCGTTTTATGAGTTCCTGTGTATGAAAAAAAATGAACCTGCGTGAATCAAACACTACGAAGTTTTCTGGCAACTGATTGGCTGGACTAGGAGACGATTATTTCCATGAGTAATCCCAGCCCCCCGGAATGGTTCGCAGTGCAGTCCACACGACTCGCTTGCGAGTTGAAAATAAGATCACGAGCAGTAACGTTAATGATTGAAATCTTTGAAAAACTTGCTGAATAATGACCTATCCTATTAAATTCAGCTAACAATTTTTCTTGCGATTAACGGGTCAAGCCCTAATGTGTGGCCTACTGTTAATGCTCCTCACCAGAGGATTGAAGTACGCAATCTCTGGAGTCTCAAGTACATACTAGACACTTTCCTTCTCGATTTCCTTTCAATTCTAATGAAGTTCTACGCCGCCGTGAGAAAGAAAGGAGATGTAAAACTTCCGTATAAATTTGTAACTCTGGATGAATGCGCACCGCTGGACGGGAAAGGAGGAAGTTTAATTACCCAGGGGTTAAAATTGACAACTGCCACTCGGCGAACTGCCTAGAAATTGGGCTCCCGAGGAGAAAATTTTAAGTGCTAATAGTGCCGACGGCCAAGATGAACTTCCTGATACTTGTACAACTTCGGAGCGGATGGAACAGAACAAGGAAAAGCGAATCGAAAGGAATGAATGGCATCTCGGCCCGATCACTGAAGCCTGCTGGTCGAGCAGTAATCGAAACCGCGGAGCAGAAAGGAACCTGATGAGCGAAAAATCAGATGGAATACAGGCAAGCCCCGGATTATTTGCGAATCAAAAGTTTTAATTCAGAAAGAGCTGTGGTTGGCTGTCATATATATAGAGGCTGGGGTCGACTATGTAACAAACTTTACGAAGCTAAATATGGCAAGATTGTATGGCTGTTTTTCGAACGAACGCCTTGTAACTTGTACACGGGCAACGTAGAGTAAACTAACTTTATGTGTTATTCCGAATCTCAAAAAGGAATCAAACAACACGCATAAGATAAACTGTGAGAAGAGCGACTACAGAAAAGCTCACTTCAGCAACCAGACTGTTGATTTCGGAACAGACTCCGCAGCGCCATCAGAAAGACATGCCTTGTAGAACATCACGTAAAGACAGTTGCAAGTAACTTGTTTTAATTATTTATTCCGTTGTAAAGATGCTCAAATTGGTTGCCTCAGTAAGCTGAAGTTTCATAATTACGTTTTTGGTGACTACCCTGGAACGTTGATGGAAGTGTGACTGTACAACCTAACGATGGAAGTGTGACTGTACAACCTAACGATGGAAGTGTGACTGTACAACCTAACGAAGACCCGTACAAGTAACGAGTATGGAATAATTAACTGATAAGTGATAACTTAAATGATAGGTGTACATGATGATGAATTTTTAATTTACACGACTAGCTTCAGGTTCGTGAATGATAATGCCAGAGTAGGAATGACTAATTTGGAACCAACATTAGAAGTGATTATGTATTTACATAATTTTGTAGAAACTCTAATTGTGAAATATATACATAGCACCTTTTAACCATCAATCTTGAAAATCAAATAGACAGACAAACTTATTCTGGGATAACTGCTTCAGTTTTAATACCTAAACAGAATTCAACCGATAAACTCATAAAATGATCACCACATATTTTAACTTTTATTACACACTGAATAATAATTAAAAACAAAAAAAATCAACAGGCAGTCCATGTCAGTCGAATACAGTATCCAAAGGACACCAGATGTCGCCCCACACACACGGCTGCACGAGACGACCCCGGCGAACAACATCAGAAACGTTGGTGTATCACAGAAGGATCAAATTTGACACTGCCTGTCCACAGGAAAAATTGGGTTTGGCTGTGTTGAAGGCACGGCCGTTTGTTTTGCGTGAATGTGTCTGCTCGTACGCCTTTAGGTTTTCTTTTTATGCTCCCGGCACCGCTTCACTCGATCGCATGGGGTTTTGTGGGTATCGCTGTATTACTTATGAGAAGCTCTTTCCAACCGTATACGATTTCTGTATTTTGACTTGGCTTTTTGACGAGTATAGGCCAAAATTGTGTTAAGTACTTTTTTTTTTTTTTTTTTTCCATAAACGCATACTATTTCACCATAACCACGCCCAAACATGTTTTTATACACGCAATCGATTGAACTTGACGAGAGCTGTCGATCGAAACTCAAACGAGCGTCGTAGCTTCTCCTAGTCAAAAGTTATACTACGCGGAAATTATTAGACGCGGCGAAACTAACTCGAAATTGCGGCGCGCACCCCCCCCCCCCCCCCCAAATGCTTCTCAGTCCTAGCTCAACCTAACATATTCTCTGATCCGTTGGCAATAGAATCGAGTGGTATAGTTTAATTTTGGATGTAGACTATAGATTCTGAGCTGCAATGCCAGAATGTATCCCCCGATTGTCATCCGATTTTCTGGATTGCCTCCCACTATGGTTGCAAATTTAAAGACGTATTCACGTCAAAAACGAGCAGAGGTTTCGTCGCACCAGAAGTGACTGCGTGCCAGTTTCCTCGCCGCGTATCGGACAGTGACGTCATCCAGTGACTCACCTGAGCTGGACCTCAACATGCAATGGTGATGCGTCACGCAGCGTAGAACATTACGTATACGTGAGCGAGCGCGCGCGCAGCGGTTTGCATTCTGCGATTGAGTAACGACTGTCAACAAGCAGTAATCGGCACGTACGAGAAATACGCAACCCTTCCAGCTCTGCACGAATACCGATCAGCATGACTGGGTTGCTATTTCTGTCGCCAAACGCCGACCGCCTTCCGATAGTTAATGTTTAACAGGCCTGTAATTTGCAACATTAACTTTTTTTACGACAGCAGACCACGTGCGTATAACAAGGAATACTGCACGGAAAAGTGAGAATTCAATCATACAAGAGCAGTTGCCCTGAACGCCCATTGGGGTTAGAAGCATGCAACCTGGACAAAGAAATTATAATTAAAAATAATCCCATTATTACACACACAGGCACACGCTGAATATAAAAGCGTTCCCGGTAGTAAAAAAACGAGAATTTATAAAAGGTCATGGAAAATGAGAAAAGAAAAGGCCCTATCAAAATCCAAGGGCCAATTAGCTAGCTAGCCTGCTGCCAAATCAGTAAAAATAATTTCTGCAGCTTATTACTCAATTATGAAAATTTCTCAAAAATTGGACAGTATGGCAAATTACAGCTGGGACGTACGTATTCCAAACGAAGCAGTATTATATTCGTGGTGAAGACTTTTCGTATGCACAAAACGAACAGACTAAAGGCTGAAATTCTCTCTTGTAAGTATGCTGGTTAATATAGTTAGTACAGGATTTCAAAACTTTCCAGTTAAAATTTAACATCCAGTAAATGAACAACTCCACTTAATGAAAGGTTCGTCAGAGTGAATGAATCACAAAATCTACTGGACCAGAAGTAACAGTTTAGTCCAGTCGTCTACCTTGATCACACGTGCCCTGCTTGAATAGTTTCAAAAACAGAAACTATGAAACGGCCATTTTTATGTATATTGAGGGCTTTAAAATAATAACCTGCATACGCGAAAGTTTTGCAATTACCATACGTTGGAGACAGGAATTTGTATTATTTACATTCCCGGATAAGAAACTGTGGTGGTGTAGTGATCAACTACTGTTCTCCCACAAAGGTGGTTCGGGTTCGATTTCAGGTGGGGTCGTTCCCGGATTTTCGCATGTGGGAATCATGTCAGACGATACCTGGTCGGAGGTTTTCTCGGAGATGTCCCGTTCCCACCCGCCCTTACATTCCAGCGCTGCTCCATATTCACTTCGTTTCACCGTCATCGGCTCTTAAGACCTCGACGTTTAAGAACTCCACAAATCTCTCGAGTACACGTTTGATAGTCTAGGTAAAAAAAAACTACGCGGTCCAAGCATCAGATCAAACAGACACCTAAACGTGACGCAATACCTCAAATATTTATACAAAATAAATCGTTAATACACAATTACAGCATTCGAAGGGAATCACGAAACCGAAGTTTAATGACTAAATGAAGCCGCTAACGATTTGATGTGCTTGTGCAGTACATTTACTCGGTATTAGCAACCGCGTGACAGGAATACGGTGGCCTATCACGGAATGAGTCGTATTAACCGGTAACATATATACCAGTGGAGCAAGATTAACTGATACTGCGATTATGGCTGATTCCATATATCCGGCTCATGATCAAGGTGGGTAGGTTTGGCTTAGCGTCTCGCTGACAGCGAGGCTATTAGATATTGAGTAAGTGATTCAGAGAAAATGAATCTGTCATGGTCTGTATAAAGGAACCATCCTAGCGCTCGCCTGGAATGACTTCGGAAACTTATTGAGAAACGGAATCAGGATGGCAGGACCAGTGAATCGAACCTCCCCCCACCACTCAAACTTCAAAAAGTTACCACGCACGGTCAGCACAGTCTTTCGATGGCTCGAGTATAGGAACGAGCACATTACCAGTATCCTTCCATCGGCATGCATGCTGCAGTGGTGGTGGGGGAAAAAAAAGGGGGGGGGGGGGCTGGAATGAGGAGTGGCGCCGCTATACTGCAGTGAGCCCCGCGCGTATTCAGGGCAACCTGCCGGCATTCCCGACCCAGCGCCTGAACAATGCCACGAGGTCGTGACCTTCACAGCTGACTGGCTGGCCGGTGCAGCTGCTGGTAGAAGGGGAGTACAAGAGGAGACGGCGGTAATGACAGTATGAGGGGAAGAGGACCTCGCAAGGAGCGACACACAACACCGGCTCTACGTGTCGACGAACCAGACCCTCCGCTTCGCGTCACACAAACCGAACGTTACAAGCCGCGTCAGCATCTTGATGCACAGTCGGCAGAGTTGCCCCCGCGTAGTCTTGTGTCACGGTTAATGGACCATTCATGACAGACCTGTATATCTGTTCTCTCTAACATCGATGTATCCTTCCACAACAGATAAATACGTATCATTATTTCGGTTCCACCGAACTCCCGTGGCGCAGTCGGGTGGTGCGTCACCGATTTGGGGGTGCGGGATGAGTGTTAATATAGGTTAGGTTATAAGTTACTCTGTAAGCCGTCCCCTGCTTCTAAACTTTCTGTCATAAAACCGGGGGACTTAAAAAAGCCCAATACAATACAATTATTCCGGTTCCAACACGAACGTATTTGTTCCACATCGACAGATCAATATCATTAATATTGAAAGTTTGACTCCGGCATATACATAAAAACACACAATACACACTCAGAAACTAAACAACTACAATAAGGATTGAGAAATAACAGAATTTAATGAAGAAAAAAATTCCAGTATGCATTGTTTACGACAAACATACAGAGGTGTAATAGCTCGGTATCTGTTATACATTTTTTCTGGTGATTTGGTAAATTGTTATTATTATATTATATAAATATTGTTACATGCTCGCTGCCTCGCATCGCGGAGCGAGCAGACTGGAATAAGAGTTGTAATGTGATAGCGGCGGGAGGCAATGACGGGTATCGACTTACAGATGAGCACCGCGGACTCTGGTCGTATTGTTTTCGGCCGATATCTGAAGAATGCTCTGGATTACCGACCTCGTTCTCCCAGCTCGTCTCGAGGTACATCGAACCTTCCAGATGGTCGCCTGAGCTCTACAAATATCGCAGCAACTCTCCGGGCCGCCAGTCTGAGTTGGAGCCAATGAATTCCCAGCGATAGAAGAGCGATGCCAATGTTTTGAAGGACGCAACTGGCAGGCTGGACTATTGGACTAAATGCCTGAGTGAAAGACATTAGAAATGATGGAAAAAGACTGAACACGGGCTAATAATGAGTATGAGTTAATTGACTGCAACCAACAGACAATTAAGAACATTAATTGGAGTTGAAATATACAGTAAATAATGGCTCACTGTTAAATAAAAAGAGTAAAAATGGAGACAGCTAATTTAATGCTGCAGATAATAGCAGAGTGAATAAATTAGAAATTAACTTAAATTTCTTGTATTTATTTATTTTTTACTACGACCACCATCCATTGCGAACTCAGATACACGCCTCGCAGGTGTCCGCACATGTACCAACATTAACATTTCTACGGAACTGAAGATTGATGTCAACATAACAGTCCAGTCACAAAAACTGTTGAGAAATTCTAATTTATAATGCTCATTCTTGCGCCAATTTAGCTCAAAAATACCCCAGCTCTTGAGATTCCATTTCAAACGAACATTACAGATTCAGTACAGTAATCAACTGTCGTTAATTTGCTTACCAAACTTATCATACAAATGCAATTCGGTATTACAAAGCTGTATTTATGAAGGTGGTTTCAAATTGTGTGCGCAAATTAAACGCGCATGCATTTTAAACCATATCTACTTGACAGACGAGGAATAAATTGACCATCAGTGGCGTAGTGCGAGATGACTTGGGAACGCAGTCCCATCCAAAAATTATTAAAACCTGAGTCCATACCCCCCTCCCCCTTTCTTGTAATTTAATTTCGCAAAACTCAGGTTAAGAAGCTTGCCGTTTCAGCATTCTTGCATACATATTTATGTTTTGGGGGTTAGAACGCATTACCAGGTTGTTTGAAAGTAGTTCCAGAGCCTTTTTCAAGATTATATCAGGAAACCAATATTCTCATCACAGCAAAGGATAGCCACAAAACTGTCATCATATGCCTCTGTTACAAAAACGCACGGAAATGTGTTACATCAATCGTTATAGTCAGGTACACTGATATCCTACACATCTGAAACTCGACAGATTAATAACATCTGTCTTAAAACACTACAGTGAATTTCTTTCTATTTGCACATTATGCAAGTACGGAGTCAAGAGCGAGAAACCCGACAGCTATATATATATATATATATATATATATATATATATATATATATATATATATATATATATATATATATATCTCAACAGACGCTGGGCCAAATTAGTCGTGTACATCACACATTCCCATATGGAAATCACATTTGAAAATCATTCTGCTTGCTGCGGCCAGCTACATCCAAAACTTCCTCGACTGGGCTGGCTGAGAGGAATTTAGGAAAAATGTGACCTTCGCTTTAGAAACATGCTTAAACACACACACATGCAGTCTCGTGCCCGTTACAATGCATTTGCGGGAAGTGTTGCAAACCCATTTCCTCTGTTCGTGCAGTTCACGACCGTAGTTCCGTTCCACTGTTACGCCACGCGACCAAGAAAAAAAGCTAGCTGGCTGCATATCCACCTGAACTACGTCACATCAGACGACCGAGTATATGGTACGATCACTGAATATGAAGAATACAAGTTGTGCGGAAATTTAGTAGCCAAACTCCAGACGGTTTCTTTGAACCAATATTAGCCCAAAAGTTCCACAAGCATATATCCGGAAACTTATTTTTATATTATATAACTGTGTTCAAAGTAGCGCCGTAGAACGCCTGGAGAACACAGCGATGCGAACATTCAAGTATAGGAAGTGAGCAATTGTGACGCCCTAGTTACTTTTTCCTATCAGCCATTTTTCATCATCTAACCACCTTTTCAAATAAATATTACCCATGTAAGTAATAAACACAGTGTGCAGGTTCCACCGCACTTGGAACTTAACGTCCAAGGCTAAAATAAAATTTAGTTATTGACCATTATTCCTAGCGAGAGAGCTTTCTAAAGTGCTCACATTACCGTGATCAGCCTATAGGACAAGTTTCATAGTAAATAGGAGCGACTCCGCGCATTTAATCATTTAGTGTGGATATACGTGTATAGAGCTTTTGTGAAGCTATTGACCCAAAGATACTGTGTCTGGAGTTTAAAGACAATTTCCAGACTTTCTGTATTATGGGATAATCGAAGCTTTTTTTTTTTTTAATAATGCGTTTTTGGAGATATACTCGTCATTGAACACAAAGCAAATGTGTAGACGTTTTTATATTCTCACGACATGCTGTGTGGACAGACACATCGTAAGCGATCGCACCTCGTTCCGCCGAACGTTGTTTCTCTTCCCTCTGGTAGACCCAGCTGCATATGTTTGAGCGAAGAGCAATGACAGTTACCCGACTAACGACGGTTTGCAGACCGTCAAGACCGTGCCTACTGCACACGCATGTGTGGGCGGACATCATTACTGTGCACACTGTATGAATATGAGTTTCCGAAACTCGTCTAAATGGGTTTTTCTGCAATTTAAGGGGAACACCGAGTAAACAAAATTATATGCCCTAAGGTCACACCCGGCCATAAGGTAGCATTACGACCGCAATGGAAAATAGCTTGAACAAGCTTTGCGGGTTTTCTTGTTTTTCTCAGGACTTTATGCGGTTAATACAGGGCTTTAATATAGCAATCTGTTCAGAAGAGATACAGCATTATCGCCGCGATTGTAAGTAGCCTATCTCCGGATTGCATTCAACTGCTAGCACACCAGTGCCTTAACACAAGACGTCTGTTAAGATTGTGACTGGAGGTGTGCACAGCATGGTTATTATTTGACTGGAGTGGCAAATAAATGTTAGTATGTTGTGGCTTATAACAACCATCGATGGCCCTGTGCATATAAAATCTAGAAATTACTCCAGTAGTACCCAGTGGGAACAGGTACTGGAGATTTAACTGCCTCCGCTGCAATGATAGAACACAGAATAACTCTAATTTATACAATTATATTGTAGAGATTACAGAAGAATGAATATCGTAAACATGGGACTACTTACAGCGATTTTGCCGACTGATACTTTTACAACGACCATATTTTTGTTTCAATAACTACATTTATGAATGGGCAGCAAAGTACCGGCTTTCATTTCAGTCCTGAAAAAAAATTATTATTAAAATGGAAATATTTTATAGTTTCTATAAAACTAGAATAGACGCAACTGTTTACTGTGCAACTAGGGAGGCCACTTAAAGTATAGGCTGTTCACGGTAAAGTGAGCACTTTTGAGACCCTAGTTACGTTTTCTTTTAAACAATTTTTTTTATCCTTTAACCACCGTTTTAATTAAATATTGCCGTGTAAGTAATAAACACAGTGTGTATATTCCACCTCACTCGGAAGTTAATACCGAAAGCTAAAATAAAATATATTTATCGGCTATTATTCGAAATGAGACGGCTTTCAAAAGTGCTCCCTTTACCATGAATAGCCTATACCCTTCGACATATGAAAAAGTGGATCGTCTACACACGCATAACCGGCCACGACAGTCTACAGAGTGGCCACAAAATGGTGACAGCTACGTTGTGTCCCGTCACGAAGCTACAGAAATTCGGCAAGTTTCCGTATCCAGAAGTCTCCCATACGCCGGAGTAGTGTTCTTTATATTCGCAGATGCGATCACGGCTAGTCGGGGTATGTTGCCGGGCAGACCCTGGACGAATTCCCCGCCAATTAGTGGCACGTTTACATGAGACTGGGGTTGGGGGGCAGGGAGGGAGGGAGGGGGGTGCAGCCAGGCCAGAGTCGACGGGTAACCGAATAACACGGTCGACGTCCAAACAGAAAACCACGCCGACCACGTGCCCGGGTCCGCCACACACACCGCCCGCCCGGCAAACCCAGTTCCGCCAATAATTGGGATTGAACAAACACGACTCCGTCCGAGCGAGTCGCCAATCCGTGCCCTGAAAGTGCAATGACATTCTGAAAGAGCGAATACACCCGCCATCCCGCTCAAAACAAATCTATCACTCCATTACACTGCATGGACGCTTAACTTATTTATTCCGATATATTTTTAACTTGTACCTTGTGTGATTATTCCATTGATTTAATGTGTTGCGAATGTGATTTACATTATATTTTAACGACTTAAAACTCGTTTTGTTGACGCAGTCAATCTGGTTGTAACCGGACAAAGACCAATAAATTAATATTTGACACTCCCGCATTAATTAACGCCAATCGTGCTCTAGACGCAGTCAAATTTTTTTCTTGGCGGAAGTCTCGTCAAATCACGAAAAAATCAGTTTCAATTATCTAATTAGTTTACACTAACAAAACAGGGAACTGCCAATACCATCGTATTAATCCCCAAACAAAATTAATTGCCTTTCACATCTATAATTTCCACGCTGTTCGTCAGCTTTCCGTTTAAATTCACATCACTTGTCAGGTTCGACAAAGCAAGTCATCTCCAGTTGCGCCTAGCACCTCATTGGATTCCTCTGTTTCATCGGATGCAATGTTATCAGCCCCAGACGTCTTACAGATAGTTAAAATGTCAGCATTTACTTAAAAACCACGGCGGATCCAAGACTTCTTTGATAAAGGCTGTTCACAATAAAGTGAGCACTATTAAAATCAACCTTAGAAAAAAGTCACTGCACCTGCCTGCATATATTTTAACGGACGCACCGAGTGACATGTACCCAGTAAAGTTGGTAATAATGGATGGAAAGTAGTCCCACATCTTAAAGTCAAATAAAAAGTATTAGGTAACAATTTGTCTTAAATTATTTGTTCCACTTTCTGTTTTTTAATGCACGGAAGTGTAGACATAAGTTTTGTATAATAATTACTCTTATAATAATTCCACGGTTTCGCTTGACCGACGCATGAATAAAGAGATGAAGCCCAATGCAATGTAAATTTTACATAAGGCGGAATAATGCACAACACGCACACAAGTATATCTTAAGCAGGGCTTTCAAAAATGGTCATTTTACCTATACTAATACACTGGACGGTGTTGTATCAGCAGTCATCAGGACAGAGATCTCACCAGGACACGCCAGGTAAAGACTAACACTAACCTCCATTAGCCAGACTCTGATCGTCGACATCGGCATAAGTCATGGATGAGGCAGATGTTACGGGCAAGCTACCTCACTGTCACTCTGTAAAAAATTGTTGTAATTTTTAATGAAAAATCGTTTGTAATTTTACAAATGCTTGTAACAGTAGAGGATGGTCCACACGGCTTTCACCCCCTGAAGCATTTTATATTTTTTTCCAATGTGTAAATCTGAAAATCTGTCTGATAATTGGAATACCTTAAGACGTATGGATAAAATTGCGTAATTAGTGGTTATGTATTTATGCAATGGGTGACAAAAAATTTACAGGGGGGTGACAAGACATGTGGACCACCGTGTACAAAGCTTGTCTTGTAAAACTACAAGGGCCGTGCTTGTGGTATAACTCAAGAAATATTTTTACTATACTGGCCCGCATCCACGAGCTTCAGCAGAATGGCGGACTCTCAAAACGCGAAACCGTGTATAGCTATTTGCGCAAAACCTACGGGTGATGTAAAGTGTAGTTGCGTGCAAAAAGAAATTTATTGCGAGTTTGAATAACGTAAACCGCTTAAAGAACTCAAATCACAATAAAACGACAATTTAATCAAACATGACCGTTTAACTTATTAACTGTTAATGTTTCCTAGCTAAACGGAACTCTTAAAATGAAATACAGTACCGGGAAATGTATTCTTAATCACATAACTTCCATAATAGATCGTAAGTACATGGCGTTATATTTACTATATAAATAAACGCTAAGTACGTAAGTCAAGTTGGTCTAGTGGTTAAGGGTGCAGGCTATAACTATATGGGGTGTGGGTTGTAGACCCCGTGCTGGCAACGTGTGATGTTTTTATGTTTTATAAATTATATTTTTGAAAAAAAAAAAAAAAAAAAAAAAAGTTAAGATATTCCCTTTTACTAATTAATCATATTTGTTTTTTTAAAGAAAAATAATAATTTTATATACACTTTTCAATACTGTAGGTGTTAATACAAATCTATAATTTGTAATATAACAAATATATGTTTTGCAGATTTTACAAGGGAACTGTTTGTAGTTTTACTAATGAAATTTTTGGCAACTGGGATTAGGATATTTCTTGTAAAAAGAACAATTTTTTTTAGAGTGTATGCTTCATAGTTACCTGGCTGGTCTCTCGAAAAAAAAATTTCGATTGGATGGGAACACTCATAATTCCAAAACATACAGATTAAGCACAAGTTAATTTATAGTTACGGCTATCTGGATTATCCTGGGAGGCGGAATTTTTGTGCCTGGTGCCTGGAGCGTCAGAAGGAATGCGAGTGTTAGGAAACAACGGGCGCCACCGCGGCCCAAAGGAGATCGCCGTTGTGATACCCGGCTTGTAAGGTAGGCCTAACTTTGTCCATTCGCGGCTACTTCCCAACTTCTCTCAAGTCCTGCTAAATTTCTACTTACAGGATATTCCTCCGCCTCACGCAAACAAAGCCTAGAAATTTTCACCAGAGGGCCAACGCACAGCAATCGTGCGCGCTCACTGTAATAATATTTCGTATAAGGACTATTTCTTACTAGGCATTACCAACGCACTTATTTTATTCCTGTTTTAATAATCACTAATTAATTAAATACTATACTTTACAAATAAAACATAAGTAGTTTAATTTAACCACAAATATAGTACTTGTATGTTACCACAAGTATAAAACGCTTGTAATACAAGACATATTTAGGAAACGATCGAACATGTCGTAGATGGGATGATTTTTCAAAGGTTTGATTCAAAAAGTGTGGAGAAACCGCAAATACATCATACTAACTGCTACGCTCTAGTTCGACCCGAGAACCACGACTCAGAGGTGCACAGACAACACAGATTCAAAAGTAGCACCACAGATCGGATAACGGTAATACTTGGAGACAAGATCATATGGTGAGTAACGATGAAACCGAAGTAACACCAACGTATTTTAATACACAGCATAACACCGCAATAACTGTAAATCAGCAAAAAATACTGTATTTCATCATTAAAACTGTAATTACATCTTCTAACAATTATTTTTTAATACTTACCAAAAAGAATACCTATAAAGTGACTAAAAATTCCAAATGTGTACCTGAAAATAGTTTAATACTCAAGATGTGAAGATAAGTAATTATGTATTCGTTATTAAACGAACAATGCTTACTCTTGACTACAGTAAAACCGTTTAAGAACTTAACTTTCAAAAAGTTAACTTGCATAATGTTGCACCTGGTCTATACACACTAGGCAAATTGGCCGCTCTTTTAAGAAGTTTCCCAGGTTCAAAAGCTTAAATCTTTCAGCCACTGTAGAAACTTTTTACTGCATAGTTCTTTAAATGGCAGGCTACGTGTTACGAACTTTACGTGAATACATGTAAAAAAAAAATTGTAGTAATGTAATGGCTAAGTGTGTTGAAACACAGGCTTCTTGGCGATAGCAGTGCACGAACCTGTGGCACAGAACTATACCCAGGCCAGTAGAGTACGGGCCTTTGTTCTCGCAGGGGCGCGCCGGGCAGGAGGTAACCACCTGGCCAGGAAGTAGAGCCAGGGGTCAGTAGTGACGGGTCGTTCCGTTACTTTCGGATATCCGTTACTACTCGTCACTACACAAACGAAGACTCGTTACTTTGCAGTCCTTGTCGTTACTTAGTTACATTTTACCGGGCCTTCGGAGGAAGGAACATTTACTAAATATGAGGTAGACCGATCTCGCTGGTTGCGCACAACCAATCTCCGTGTCCCAACATTGAACGAACTGCTTTTCTGCCAACACGTCTAGCAAAAACGGCGTAGTTTGGATTTTAGGTTAGAAAACTGATTTGTTAACAAGTGCTTAGAGATGTTTTTACACTCCCTCTAACCAAGAGGCGGCTACTGACTTTTGAAACTGGGAGGGCAGTAGCGATCCTAACTCAGAAATTACAAATAGCATTTTTAAATAGGCATAGTGATAAATATTTTGTATTTTGCGTACGACAGGCTTATGTAGATGTAGTTTGTGCAGCTAAATATAAACATTAAGTGCGGTTGTTTGAAGAAAAACGTATCATCACTCGATTTGTTATTGTCAACACACTGTGGCCAATGGTTCAGATCTAATCACTAGCACATGTATTTGTTTGCTTAAAGTTTGTGTAGGTTATATGACTTCCAATCAGTACCCATGTGGTGTGGTACATTATACGAGACGATGAGAAATTAGACGATAATACTAATTCTGCTATACTAATGAAGATGATAACTTAAATATACTAAAACGCATATTTTTTAAAACCCAATACTAATTTACATACAGTACACACAAAATGCATGTCAAATTTAAATTAGAGGATGAAACTGGCATATATTAATTAATGTATTTGTAAACAAAATCCATTCGTCAACCTGTACGCGATATCTAACTGGCAATGAATACCAATCACTGAAAATTGTATGGCATTCGTTATATGCTGTGAACATAATGTATATATTTTTGTGTCCCAAATGTTTCAAATCTTTTACCCAATTGACAATCCACGCAGGATCATTAGGTTTCACTAGAAAAAAATTGGAACAAAACAACGCATTTCTAACTTCACACCCTCATGGCCAGTCCGCGAAATTATATGAACTTAACGTTGAATTTTCGCATATACGAACCACTGCGTTTACCATCGTGGCTTTGTTGTTTTGTTATATATACCTGTGGCATTTCTGGTCCAAAATTTATAAGCTCTAGTTTATTCCCCTAATTCAAAATCTTTGTCGTAATAAGGTTTTGAATAATACTCACTGAATTATCCATTATTTACAAGTTTACATAGCACGACATGAACAACACTTCAACCCTGCTTCTGACGGTCGATGCTCACGGCTCATCATTAACAACAAACTTGTAAAGAGTATTTCACATGACTTTTAAAGATATGTATATATATAATTAAAAACTATTTGAAATAAATACAAGCATTTTTATAAATATGTGACAACTGCAAAAGAGCGGAGCGCAAAAGTGCACCTACAAAACATGTAGTATATAATTGTAGAACACATTCTGTTTACAGTGGAATTCGAAGTTCCAGTTTTGGTAGCTCTGTCAAGTTCCAAGAAACCGTTTTCGTGTGAGAGCAGGGGGCGCGCCCAGCTCTCTCTGATTTACAGCATGTGATTGGCTGAAAAGTGGCGAGCTCCTGAAGTCTCCCATCCCTCCCGCAGCACCGCTATCCTACTTTTATGGCAGCATCTCTCTACACGTTCCACCCACTTCCGGGAGAATATTCTGTAGCTCCACCACTCGTAATTTCCAAAAACGTTTCCCTCGTGACAAGAGACTCGTCCATCTCAAAAACATTAGCTGCAAAATAAGACCCGTATTCGTACACAGTATTATTTGCTGTGTAGCAGATAAGTCGAGGTTTGCGTTCTGAGATGTTATTAGGAGGGCTGCGCCCCGAAGCCATCCCTCAGCAGTCTCCACTGCGAACCAGTTTGTAATGCTTTTCGATTAAATTCAAAATGGTAAAGGTATTTTAAAATATATAATAGTGCTTGTCATTTAAAAATTAAGATGTAAACAAACACGTTCATCATTGTTGATCATATGAGTTTGATAGTTGTGTACGATTGGGGTAGTTCAATGTCGGGTACAGGCACAGAAGACGAATAAGCGGTCTACCTCATCTTTACTATATGGGAAGGAAGTGCGTCGGTCGTGAACAGTTACTCCAGTTCTTTGCTTGTTACTAATGGTTCATAAACTTTAAGGTCATTTCACCAGATCAAATATTTTAATGAATTAAACTAATCGACCACAGCCTGCTGCCACGAGTCTACCTATTGTTTGAACTACGCTGCAGTGTGCTTGAAATACACGCTTTCCCACGAAACTATTAAACGAAATTAACACAAGTTACAGGTCAGGACCGTCGAGCGCTTTTCAGATGTCACGCACATCAGAAATGCCAGTTCACATCGCTACAGCATACCTAAAATCAAGGTTTTTTTTAAAAGCCATATCCCAAAATGTGCGTCAGGCACATAAAAATGATCACTGTCCCTGCATCGAACCTTGCCGCAGACTGCACGTCAGTTCAGAGCCTTGCGCTTAGCGGCGATGGCCCACTTTAATCACGAGGCAGTGTCATCCTTATCGGTCTGGTGTTACTCGGCCTCAAGCGGAGGTCTTAAAACCAGTGCGCTTAAAATTTAAATTCCACCCTTGCGAAGAACATGCATTAATGTTGCTCTGTCGTCCTATTCGGGTCGCACAGAGCTTGGCGGTAACGCAGAACACACAGGCAGCCCCGAGCACACACACGGCTAACTGGGACGCGGCGACCAGACCCGAACCAGTGGGGCAGGTAAGCCGTCAGACACCAGGGGATTCCCTGGGGGCCGTGTACCTGAAGCCTCGCGGTCCTGTGTGGCTCTCTCGCCCACGACACACCCCCGCCCAGAGGTACTGTAAACCCTCCTCCCTGATCGACGCTCCAGGCTACGACACACAATGCCTCTGGCGGGGATCTGCGGCACGCACACACTACCACCGTTGTGGCTCTATAAGCTTTTAACGGTAAATATGAGCAATTTTGAAAGCCCTGCTTAAAATCTACTTGTATGCACGTTGTGTATTATCCCGCCTTATGTAAGTTTAACATTGTCGTGAACCTCATCATTTTATTCATGCGTCGGTCGAGTGAAACTGTGAAATTATTTTAAAAGTAAATATCAAATAAATCTACTCATTTCTACACTTCGATTCATTAAAAAATGAACAGAAAGCGAAAGAGATAATTTAAGTTATCATAAATGGATACATAACCCTTTTTATTAGACGCTATGGTACGGAACTACTTCCCATTCATCGTTACCAACTTTACTGGGCGTATGTCACTCAGTGCACTCGTCGAAATATAGGCAGGCAAGGGGCAGTGACTTTTCTAAGGTCGATTTCAAGAGAGCTCACTTTATAGTGAACCGTCTTTATAAGTGCGCACTGCAGGAATAGGGGCCTCCGTTAAGCTGGTCCCACAATACAGCGATGCGTCGCGTTGAGCTGTAGCCAATCAGGATGAACCAGATTCCATCGCAGCGCGTCGGCGTCGAGTGCGTTGCGCGAAATTTTTGCGCTGCATTTGTCGGCGACAGCCTGCAACGGAGAATTATTAAGGAGAATAAAAACATCCATTTGTTTATGTTTTGAAAACAATTATTGTGTTTAAGTCACCGTCTTTGTATTTTTCTTGGTACTGCATGGATGTAAAAAATATGACAAGACTTCTTATATATATATATATATATATATATATATATATATATATATATGGACAATGTCATAAAGTGGTTTATTAACAGAAACAATATTTCTTCTTTGTCTTATAATATATCTCGTTCTCGCTAGTTTTCATCTCACAACGCGTTCATACTGTAATATGTTTTCTATCCACTTTAAAACAGTGGCAATGTTTTCGGGTGCCTTTTGTTAGTGAGGTTTGAAATTGTAATTTTTTTCCCATGAAATAGATAGCACAATCTCAGATGGCGTCCGTCGGCGACAGATCATACCTCAATTGTGAAACAGCAAGTATAGCTCGTCGCAGCCTATTGCGTCGCTGCATTGTGGAACCTGCTTAAGCAACATAGTTTCGGCACTCGCTCAAAGTACCTCATCAGCTGACCATCCCCATCCATAAATTAGTAACGCCCTTAAAAATATTTCTCTGTCTGTTGCACGGCATGGAACTGTACACCTGTCGACGTCAGGAATTCGTCGGCACTCCAGGTTTTCAAACATGGCGTATATAAACATATTAGGCTTTCATGATCATAATTCCGGAAACTATAATTAGTAGTATTTCATTCGTTTTCTTGCTTTTAGCGTTTCCCATGCTTGTATTTTATAACATTGTTATTCTCCTTATGAGCCTTATATCAGTTGCTAATTTCATATTAATTGTTACTATTGTATTTGTTGTCGCCTGTTATTAATGCTAGTTTCATTAGTATTCAATTTTCTTTAATTTTTATGTCCGTAAAATGTGTATTTCTTCTCTCGCTTATATTTGTTAAGATAATGGACTCCTTATGAGGTGATATTTTTATACGAACTGTTCATACTGTAAATTTTTTTACTGTTGCATTAACCCATTCACTTGTTATTTTTCTGTCAGGTTTATGTAAGTGAAGATAAATGATTAGGGTACATGCCTTAACTTCGCCATTTTAAAAGACATAAATAAATACGAAACAGTGGTGTATCAAATCTTCGGCTTGTTTTTTACTGAAAAAAAATGGAAGGTAAACAATCAGGAGGTCTAAAGGTAAACATAAAATATGAGCTTTTTAACTTTATATGCGGCATTAGGAAATACAATTTTTAGAGAGTTTAAAATTTAGCCCATTAAAAAATATTTTATTCGACACTAGAGAGACGGTAATTTCGTGAATTCATTTGAGGGACACTATATTTCAAACGCACGCACATTTGACTTTATTTTTGATTGGATCGCAGTTTGTACACATTGAACGTATTTGAGCCAATAACTAAACTGCAAGAAAACCAGGATCGAATACCGTTCCGTGTGGTCTGGGGTAAAACTGTAACATCAGCCAATGAACAACTGGGGCTCGAGTACATAAAGGATTGCGAGTCTAACTTGCCGAATGAATCAGCTTGTCACTTTCCTTTCCTTCTTTACGTGCCTTACCCCAGGGTTCTGAACTCCTGCAGACTCTTCTTGACCTCACAAATCATCAGACCAACTGCCAGCAACATCTAGCAAAAGCATTTCTAAGAAGGTCCTGGAGGCGGGAAAGTGCAGAGGCAAAAATAACAGGAAGTAAACGTAAACAAGGATAGCTGGGTGACACATGTTAACCACGCGCCTACCACACCAGGGTTAAGTTCATCATCTCTTCTTAATAGCTACGTCAACACTTCCCCACCAATCCCAAGCTGCAAAGATAATTTGGCTGAGGAATACCTAGGAACATGTGTTCATGGTCTAACGACTGGTCGATATCGCAGGGTCACACATGACAGAAGGAATCAGTAGCTATAACTATCAGGTTCCGGGAAGGGAGCGGCTTATAAATTGGCAATGCCGGAATTTGGAAGGTCTATGAAGGTTACGACACATTGACAACCACTGGATCGACTTCATTAATTATACACCGGTGCCATTTGTTTGATAGCGAAAACATTACTTGCTATAATATCTACTAGGTTCGAATAGGCTCCATTTAAAATTTAAAAATGCAGCATTACTTGTAGCAGGTACAGGATAATAAGACCACAATAAAAATAACCGATATCAATACACGTACTCGAGTGACGAGGAAAAGAGCAAAAGAAAAATATTTATACCATGTCAGGTTAATGGCGTCTGATATTTGTTTCCGCCACTCTCCTCGCCGCTACAACAAATACAAAATCTAAATGATCAATTCTATTATGAAAAGACCGCGTTTGTTTTAGCGGAACAAAAAATACCAAACATTAAATGATCCAGGACTATCGCGCAGAAGTTGAAACGAAACGCCGTAAATAACTCTTTAAACACAAGACACGCTGATCCGGGCCCCACGTAAAATAAGCAATACACACCACACACAATTTGACATATGCTGTAGTGTACGGGTACGCCAGAACTACGTGTTCACATCCGTGTAGCCATGGTCGAGAGGGCTGTATGACGCACCTTTTACACGATATTCAGACCCCAAACACGTGCTTTTGTTTGGTATAGTCAGAGAGTACGTAAAATAGACTTGCAATACACTACGTATAGGCTGTTCACGGTAAAATGATCACTTTGAAAAGCCCTGCAAGATCTACTTGTATACACGTTTTGTGCTCTTTCGCCTTATGTAAAACTAACATTGACATGGGACGCATCACATAGTTCGTGCGTCGGTCGTGCAAATGTGAAATTATTAGAAAAGGAAATGTTTAAGAAATCTGCTCATTTCTACACTTCGATGCATTAAAAAAATACAGAAAACGAGAGAAATAATTTATGTTACCTAACACAAATGGTTACCAAACACTTTTTGCTCGACGTTAAGGGTCCTATGTACTATTTTCTGTGAAATCGTTTGCCCGTAAACGCGTATCTCGGTAAACAAAAGTATTGGAAAGATGACTTTTTGTCAGAAAAGTTAAAAAATATATATATATTATATATATCTATCTATGACCCTATTTTTTTTTACTTTTGTCATATTAAGAGTAATCTTGGAGAGAAAACGTGAAAATGGTCCAATATAGCATTTTTTTAAACTTTTCTATGCAGTTTCCTTAAGCGACAAGAGAAAGTACAATGATACGGGCGTAGTTAAATCTGTGGTCTTTCGTCGCGTGTAATAAAACCCCTATGCTACAGCTCTAATTTGCACAGTACAGAGTTACGAAGGAAACACTGCACGCCTTGCACGTAGGAGCGATGATGTGCTAAACGTTCGTGTTAGTGTAGCCCGTATCGCTCCCTCGCTTCTTGACCTTGGACGCGCAGCTACATAGTCTCCTTAATATATGGACCTACTTTCCCCTCCATTGATACCAACTTTACTGGACACATGTCACTCATTGCGTCCGTTAAAATATATACAGGTAAGGGCAGTGACTTTTAAGGTTGATTTCAAAAGTGCTCACTTTATTGCGAACAGCCTTTACCAGTTATAAGCGAACTTTAGCAGCATCGTAAGGTGTAGCGTCACCGACGATTGCTGAAAGCCATTCGTCTATACGCGTGTGGTGCGGGGTTACCCAAGTTTACTATAGCCTGCCACATAGAAGAAAACATTAACTGGTCACAGCTTTTCGTCTATACGCGTGTGGTGAGGGTTACCCAAGTTTACTATAGCCTGCCACATAGAAGAAAAGAAAACATTGACTGGTCACAGCTTTTCGTTCATAAATCATGAGATTTTTAAAACCATCCATTTCTGCCGACGAGGGTGCAATACTACCGTATCTACTGTTAAAATTACACACAGTTAAATGAAAGTACAAATATTCACATAAACATAAATTACAATAATATTCGTAGCGCTTATTTATATTCCGGAGGTATTCAGCGACTTCCTGGGGGAATGGTTAAATTTTATGAGGAATAGTTGACTCATTTCGTAACTTCAACTCTTGTGTAATTAATTGTTAACATTTTGTAAATTGCACGACCACTTACATTCAGCTTTGAGAATTAACTCACCCTCGTACAGCCGAACTTATTGAAATAGACGGTAATTTTATTACTTTTCAGTCTTCTTCTAGACCTCCGTCCTCGAGAATAATGGCCAACTGTAGCGCTGTTTGTAACCGTCGTTCAGGATCGCAGATGTATGACGAGCAGTATAGAACCGTCCAGGTGCCTTAGCAAGTCTAGTAAAATCCAGTTAACACTTATTTTACACTACGTCAGTAAACATACCAAAACCTTAATTAGGTAGATATGGTAAAGTGAACTGTCAAAGGGAAAATAAATTATTCAGAGTCGGGCATCTCTTGCGATACGTGCTTCAGCCCCAGTGATTATCATTTTTTGTGGACGTTTCCGCTGTTCCTCAGTTGCCTGTAGCCCGTTGACGCCATGGCAACTTGTCTCAAATCCGCAACTACAGTGGAGGCCAGTTTTCTTAACTTGGCTGCCGACTGAAGGTTAAAAACTAGCAACGGAAACACGTGTACTCGAAGAGACTAATTCGTTTCCTGAACTGGGATTTTGCGTATTTCTATTCGATAAAATTAGGTGGTCGTGACAGCACGGCGAAGTCGTTTTATAATATTCAAATAAGCATTCAATAAATATCGACCACTTACATAACCTGGCGTATATATGCCTAATCACCCAAATGCCTGATGGAAAAACAGTACATCATTCCAACGGCAACAGACGTTAGCTATTTTTTTTTCACCTCAAAATTTGTACTTTTTAACACCATGTCGTCTGCATAAAGTAGGTTTTGTTTTCTCAGTACAAAAGCAAATCAAAAGCCTGGGCATGCCACAATGTACCACAATGCTTTATAAATCCGTGCGCCGGCCGAAACAATTCATACAGGCTTTACATAGTGTGGGACAGTAGGCTATTCACTGTAAAGTGAGCAATTTTTAAAACCGTCAATTAATATATTTTATTGCAGCTTAAGAAATTAACCTTGGAATATACACACCGCGTTTATTACTTACATGGAAATATTTATTTTTAAACCTTGTTACAGATTTTTAAAAAAGTAACTAGGGTCCAAAGTGATCACTTTACCGTGAACCTATATAAATTCAACGTGTATACGCTGTTCACGGTAAAGTGAGCGCTTTTTAAGGCCCGTAAAAATTGTTACTTCCACGCAATTTCTATCTTCCTGCTGCTTTTTAATATAAATATTGCAATATGGCCAATAAACACATTGTATAAATTACACCACACTCTAAAGTTAACGCCTAAGGGTGCAATAAGATACATTTATTAGTGGTTAATGTGCACACTTTACCGTGAATAGCCTATACCTACATAACTGTTCAATCAATCGGTTGGCATGAAATCGGCCGGCGAGGCGTGGGTATTTGGAAACGCACGTAAACCGGAGGCGAGTAGGTACTGCGCTCGCGGTAGCGAGGGGATAACCACGATACAGGTCCGTATGCGCCACCAAATGAGGCGTGTGCGTGGCTGTACCCGGCGGCCAAGGCCGGAACCACTTCACTTTCACACGCAACGGATGTAGCGCTCCGCCGCACAGCTCATCCCTTCCAAACCCTCTCTACCGACCAGTTTTCAAGCGGCGCCGCGGACCGCTTGGCTCGCTACACCGCAACCGTACTGTTGTGTACACACGGCAGCCGTGCGCGAAGCGACATTACCAAGAACTCTAATGCTGGGATCACAATAACGCGAACACGACACCGAGGTGCGACAAGACGACAATAGATTGTGTTGCTACGAACGCCAGTTTTACCTCCTGGCGGCTAACACTAAAAATATACAGAATGTTACAATATTCCCTGTCAATACTTCGGGGAAACACATTCCTCACATCTGGAGGATGAAAAAATGTTACAAGAAAATAGGTCCGCAAATGCTTTGTTTCTTCACTGCACCCCGTAATACATAACAAGCCATACACTGTACGTTATGTATTACGGGCTGTAGTGAAGAAACTAAGCATTTGCAGACCTATGTTCATATAACATTTTTCCATTCTCCAGATGTGAGGAATGTTTCTCCGAAGTATTGACATCAAACATTGCAACATCCAATATTGCTACAAGATGTCAAGAGTGGCGTACTCCAGTCCGTGAGTGATGGAGGTCTTGATAAAAATTAAACAATTAAATTTCATTTTTAAGTTATTCACTCAGATATTATTTACATCATTAAAAAATGTCTCCGCTATTACGGTTATTATTGGTGAAATCAATACTTAATATATCTAAATTGGTTAGTCATTTAATTCACACATTATTTACACATATTCAATCAATTTCCAGCTTTCCAAATGCTTGTCATTCACGCATAGTTCAATAGTCCCCACCATTCTGTCCTCTCTCTCTCTCTCTCTCTCTCTCTCTCTCTCTCTCTCTCTCCACTGTACCGATGTTTGCAGTCCGCAGACTTCACTCCCGCTTGTCACTTTCGTCATGTTAGACTTCTTAAATGTGACGTCAGGTTCATATGATGACGTGGACGCCTAACACAAGGAATTGGAAAGGCCGCTTATCACAAATATAAACATATCTATTACCGCTCCTGTTACTTCCTGGACATGCCAAATTAAAACCAAAATACGCTTTTCTTCCCTATAAGATATTTCCGGGAACGTTCTAATCTTTACAATTTATACTGACATAATGAAAGTTTAACGATAAACTAAATAGCCTACAATCAGAACGGTATATTCGTTCCCACAGAGCCATAAGCGGATTTACGAAAAACCCGCTCAATGGATAATCTTGGAAGCACTTCCGCGAAACTTAAAATAAATTATCTTAAAGCAAACTCCCCAGTAACTGCCAATAAATGCTTTCAATACGAACAGGAAAAATGGTATTTGCAATAACAATATCAGATCTAGACTACGTCTTTAAAAAAAAGGGCGTTAAAACGAAATGTCAACACATAGGATATATTCAACCTATATTACCTACTCTCGCTGCCTACTCAAAGAGTTTCTCATCATTCAAAAAAGATTTTGTTCTCTTGGCCAACATTTAAGACAGAAAACGGTTGGGGTTCGCTTTATAAATTGCCTCGGCAATAATGGAGGCTATAACAAAGTTCACCCCACTCATCCCTTATCCTTTCGTCCCACCAGCAGTATTTACGCTATGCTTGATTCGTATGTCGCCCTAAGGTGCCGTCTGACGGTGAGCAGAGCTCCAGCAAAAAGGCTTACTTAAAAAACAGTCTAACGTGTGAGTGAGGTGTGAGTGAGGTCTGCTTAGGAATACCATTTAAGAAACGTTACGTTCTGTATAAGTTTTTCAGTACTTTCATTGCTCTCCAAAGCATGGTGGTTTTCGTGACAGTGAAAATAGCTCGAACAGGTTCTTTCAAGGTCAATTTTAGGTATGAACATTCCGGTATAAAACATCAAAAAAGGAATAGGGACGTGCAACAAACCTTTATTTGTATTATTACGTTACGTCATAAAATGGCAGGGTCTCCGCAGAAAGTCTCCTCGTAGAGGGGCGTTATCGACGGCAAGATTGCACGCCAGTTGAGTGCTTTGCGCGTAGAGGCGCTGAGAGATTGAGGCACATGTCTCGGTCGCCCCTAGCGCTCCCACGCTTTTACGCCCCCGCTAGGTGTCGCCTCACGCACTCTGCAGTTTTCTCGGCACCGCACATCTCCCGAGACAAAGACGACATTTTTTAGAACAGAGGCAACAAAAGACGTTTCTTCCTCGTCCACTTAGCGTCAGTTTGAGACATCCGAAGCTGTTCTGCCGCGCCCCCACCAGACGCGTCGCCCCTCCAAGGTCAAATTTACGTAGCTAGAAAAACCAAAATAGCAGTTTTACAGCAAAGAATTCCCTTTGGAATTCCATACATGTTACAACCCGGAGTGCAATGTTCTTGTCTGAAAGGCTGTTCACGATAAAGTGAGCACTTTTGAAATCAAACTTAGAAAAAAATCACTACCCCTGCCTATGCATAAATCGTAACGGGCGCACTGAGAGACATGCGCCCAGTGAAGTTGGTAACGATATATGGAAAGTATTTCCATATCTTAACGTTGAATAAACGTGTCAGGCGACATTTGTGGTAACCTAAATTATTCCTTTCGCTTTGTTTTTTTAATGCATATAAGTGCAAAAAATACGAGATTTGTAACATATTTACTTTTATAATAATTTCACAGTTTCACTTGAGCGACTCATGAATAAAGTGATGAGGCCCATGGCAGTGTTAATGTTACATATGGCGAAAGCAGACATAACGTGCCTACAAATAGATCTTTAGCAGGACTTTCAAAAGTGCTCATTTTACCGTGAACAGCCTTTGTACACATAACCTAGAGACGCAGCTACGCGAGTACGTAAGTCAAAACTGACTCTAGACTATCACACTGATCCAAGGGCAGGTATTCGAAAGTTCATCGCGAGCGTCCACTCTAGCATTAAAATCACGCAAATCATCAGAAATCCACTAGCTTCCAGCTAGGCACATTTGAGAATTCCAACGATTTTAAACCAACGGCACACTACCCTTGCCAGATCAGCCTCATAGTGACAAGCTGCGAATAGCTACAGCACGCGCACATAACCATACACGCGCTGGTGATCAGCCACGCATAAACGACGAAATAATGAACAGCTACAACGTTACACTGCATTGCCTTAGATCTCGAAGTTGCACACGAGTGTTTTCTCCATTCTCCCTGTGGCCGTGGTTGACGTAGTGGCTAGAACGCTCGCCTCCCATCAAGGCGAAACAAGTTTGATTCTCGGCGGGGTCGTTCTCCGGGTTTTCTCGGGGATCTCCCACCCTTGCGTTCCGGCGCTGCTCCATATTCGTATCTCTTCGCCCTCATCGGCTCATGACCCCGATGTTAAGAGCCACCCAAACCTCTCCGAGGAACTCCTTTCTTCCGCAATTCCGATTCAACGGGGATGGACGATGGAATTGACACTGCTCTCCGGATACAAACTATACACGCACGTCTTGGGATCTCTGTTGTGAAGGAATGTAGTTCCGCAAATCTCCTCTCAAGCCATTCGCTAACCATCCCCACCAGCAAAGGCAATAGGAATGAGAAGGGAGGAACAGCACTGGGTGACAGTGACGACTGCTGGACATGAAATCGGTTCCCTATCTATGAAGGAAACTTCATAACGTCCGTGACGCAAGCGGAGAAATATCGCACACCTAAAGCGGTATTCACAATAGAGCGTTGTGTCGCGTCGAACATCGGCCAATCGGAGCCTTGACGCTAGCGTCGGGAACGTTTCACGAGCGACGAACAATGGTTTTGACACTCGTCGCCAGCGCCGAGGAATAAAAAGAATAACATTTCTATACCAAATGCTGAGATAAAGAACTGGAAACACTCATAAATGGTTTGCACAGATACTACTTGGAGTCCAAATTTACATCAATATTACCTACCTTTAGGAAAACAAAAGTAGGTTTCCAGATGACTGAAGAGTCGTTCATGTTCTGCACGATAATTTTAAATTTTAAAGTAATATTTTTTTTTAAAGAAAACTAACTAAATGGCAAGAAACTTCACTGCATTTCGTTCGTTTTTAGCATTTCGTTGTGAGCTTCATTGAAGGACAACAGATGGCAGCACGATTTGTGTCACCGTCGGCGGGCGTCAGAACATCGCTGTGCCTATTGTGAAGACGCAAATAACGCTCGTCGCTCGCGGCCAGCGTCGGACACGACGCGCCGCATCGCGACGCTCTATTGTGAAAACCGCTTAACTCTACCCTGCGACGACGACGACCCAAAGACCGTTTGGAAGCAAGTTTGTAAATTTCCGGCATGGCACAGAGAGCTAGCTGAATGCCGCTCGAGCATGGCCTCTCCATTTGGAAATCGATATTCCTCCGGCGTCGCCGAGGACCCAGAGAGGAAGCGAAGTTTCGCCGCCCTCTTTGATGGTCTGTGGCAAGACCCCTAACAGATTGTTGCGGTAGGACGGAGTAATAGGTCGCTCGTCGTTGCGGGCGAGGGCTAAGTACGTATATATACACACCACACGCTGTCGGGCGCGGGAGCGATCGATCCGTGCATTCCACCGAGTGCAATAAATTCCCGTCGAGGGCTTCGCCCCCCCCCCCCCCGGTCATGTAGTTTGTAATTGGCCCAGGAATCCTCGGCGTCTTGGAGCCGCGCTCTGATGGCAAATTAAAGGCAGACTTCAATGAATTACTGGGCATTACCCTGTCACGCGCCCTTCCAGTATATTTTCTGTGGGTCGTTACTGGCTCCCGACTGCCTTTGGACCATTCACACTTGCTTCCGGATATTCATTTCAGGGCAATCAATAAATGCAATTTTCTACAGGACACTGTATTTAACAGCAAATATTTCTTACGAGTCCCCTACTGATAAAAGCAATACAATGTTTGCCTTCGGTTATATAGGCCATTCACGGTAAAGTGAGCACTTTTGAGAGCCATCTCATTGGGAATAGAAGTCAATAATATTTTTTTTTATTTCTTAGACGTTAACTTCAGTGTGCGGTGGAATATATACTGGCAACATTTGTTTAGCAATATTATTGAAGGATAAAAAATGGTTGAAAAGAAAAAATAACTAGGGTCACAAAAGTGCTCACTTTACCGTAAACAGCCTATACACAACTGGTGAAAACTGTAATGCATTTGCTGGGTGATTATGACCTATTTAAATTGTGTGAGCACGCGAATTTACTTCCTAGCACTACTTGTAAAACTGTAAGGTATCTGATGAAGCCCGATAGGGCTGGAAAAGGGAATTGACACTAAGCGACCGAATGCTACAATACTATTACATAACTGGATACAGCAGAGCAGACGAAGTCGCACGCTGACATGAGTGTCCACAGTAAATTAAAAACAAAGAAAGAGGGAATTGCTGATAAGTGAGCGATATACAAGGCGAAGACGTGTTAGTCATCTTCGGAGCATTTTCATATTTTGAAATACATACGTCTGAAGGCGCAGGTGTCAGAACAAAACAGTTATCTATGTTCACGATAATTCACCTCTAACAGATCAAATAGTAAAAAATTTACTTTTTTAGTTCTGAAACTGACAGAGTATTCAAGGTAGAGCGAGCACTTCTATCAGTCCAGCTTAAGATATACATTTTTCGTTTTGTATGCATCCGCCTTATGTAAAATTTACACACTGCCATGACCTAGGCTCTAATTGCTGATTAATATTGTAACCAAGAGAAAAAAATTAAACTGCTAGGAACACAGAAGTGTTAACTCATATGCTAATCCGTACTGTAATGTGTACAGAAAACAAATTTATAATAAATTTAAATACTACCCTCGCAATAGAATGCCAAGTTTTGGAACTATTTTATTTGATTCGCTGCAAAACTTAACTGAGAACCTGTATGCCTGGGCGGCGTTCCAAAACTTTACTCCGAGAGTAAAGTAGCAGAGAGTAACGGCTGAGGAAAGTAAAAGTAAACGTGTTTTTGGAACGGGCGTGATGTAAATAGTATTCTGTGTTTACATACACGTACTGGTTAAGCAACCAATGTCAATTATAAAAGATATTGTCCCTTTCCCAGAAGCTTATAGAAAGACATCAGATTAAGAGAAAAAGTTATGATTAAATATATTATGATCCAACACTAAAATGTGAATTACGATGCCAACCTAGTATGTATTTAAACCCACAGCCGTATGTGTATATATTATTGTAATAATATGGATTTGAGGGAGTGGGGGAAGGGATATCCAGAGGGGTTATATGGAACATTCGAGGCTCACCCCCTTCAAAGCAAAAAAAAAATTCAATGATATGAGACTAATGTAATGTTCTACAACTATGGAATATTAAAATTCTTTAAAATACTGATTTTCATAACCCATTTGATGTTTTTTAGAATTATGACGAGTCATAACTCTTACCACACCACGAATCCAGAGCGTAGACCCGCACCGTGCGAAAATAACCCCCTTCCCTCCCCCTTCCCTACGCCACAAAACATAAAATTCAGTTCCTCTCATGGGCAGGACTACATATAATATATAACGTTGGTACGTGCTTCAAGTTTCGCTCATACGCTACAGTAGACTGTCTTACGTGTACCCGGAAGAAAAAACCTCCACAGGAGAGACCAACTCCCAAAAGCTACGACCTCCGCACGCAAACAATAACACATGGGCGTACCACAACTCTGGTTTTCTTGGCGCCACGGGCGACGGCAACGAAGACCCCCCCCCCCCCCCCTTCCGGGACCAAGGGCAAAAAGATAAAAAAAAAACTGAAACACGAGAGATGAACAGATGTGAACCGAGCACACAAACCGGCCGGTGACGTCACGCAGAGGAAATAATAATGAGAGACAATGAGAGCTGGAATGAACTAAACAAACACTGAACCACCAGACGTAATGAACAGAGGAAAGATGCCTGAACCGCACTTTTTTTTTGTCCACGGCATGAGCAATAGGAGTCTCTTGCCACGTTATCGCGACACTAAAGTGGATTTTCGATAGCACGCTCAGCACTGATAAGATAAGCACTTTGAGGTTCCATTCGCCTTCCCGAAACTCACTTTGTAAATAACCCTTCCAGAAACTCGCTTGGTAAATATCCTTCCCCGAATAACGCAAATCAACACATAGTCACTAACCGAATCCACATTCGGTGTCGGAGTTTCCCCACTGTGTTATGTTTGAGAACACTGCGTCGATGCACTGAACTGTCGATGTCTCGAAACGGCAGTGTATAGCTTTGCACGTCAAAAGAGACACTGCGATACGCACGCACAAGACTAATCTACGTTTGGTTTCAAAAAGCAGTTCGGCTGTTTCGAAACAAAAATTGGCTGCTTATCATGCCCATGCAAATATAATAAATAATACGACATGCCACTGAACTGATATTGCCTTACATATTGCCATGAAAGGTTTTTTTTTTTTTTACCATTTTTTTCCAGCGAATGTATCATAATATAATTTACTGTAGTTAAATTTGTGTGTACAGTAAATTTGTTCTGAGCGTGTTTCATTCCTAGGAGAAAAGTAATTTTACAGTCTTCGTAAAATCTCTTGGATAAAAATAATGGAATTTATTTAATGTAAAATTAAAAAATAAAGCTAACAACATTATAGTTTAACGTGTCTTATGCTTTGCTTGCCCATAATTTACTTTGATTAAACAACCAAAGAACCTAACTGTCTTACACACGCTTCTAAGTGAGAAAGAAAACATCTCCTGTCTCAGGAACAACTGCAAGATTCTCAGATTTTTGAAGGCAGTTATATTTACAATCATTTTTGTGGCATTTGAGGTATTTCCTTCCACCAGAGCTACCAACCTGCCCACTAATATTACCCCAAAATAATTTGCTATGGAAGAAAACGTGGAAGTGTCCATAAGACTAATGCTGAAGCTGGCAGAAAAGTGCACTCGTTCTTGAGACAGGCTGCATACTAGCTTAAATTTTTTCCCCGTGTAACAATGTGATATTGATTGTGCTTGCCCTTTGTACATAGGCGACTCGACTATGTATGAATCATTTTCAAACTTCAAAAACGGAATGCTATGATAAAGTCAAAAGGTAAAAAATGTCAATTTTGGCCAGACTACTCAACTCCCATTGGCATCGCTCCCGGATATTCGCACGTGGGAATCGTGCCAGACGATGCCGCTGGTCGACAGGTTTTCTCGGGCATCTCCCGTTCCCCCTGCCCTTGCATTCCGGCGCTGCTCCAGCTTCACCACATTTAACCTTCATCGGCTCTCAAGACCTCGTTGATATGAGCCTCCCAGATATATCAACAACAAAATCTACATTTCCAACATTTATTTATATGCACGTATTCGTAAACGTAAGCTATAGCTTTTTCTATATCCTTCCCTATGATAAATAAGAAACATATGCTGCTTTACCAATAGTGAAGTTGTTAATAATACGAAGACAGTGTATCAAGGACAATTCCTTTAATGAAAGGGGTAGGTGCAGTATATGCCTATGTCTTACCACGAATCAACATCAACACCAGAAAAATCACGTATAAAGGCCTTTTAACCATGAGGAACTACAGGGAAATCTTACTGCCACCAGCCCCCAGAAGTGTCGGCCACGTGGTGATTTTGACATAAGATTTAAGGAAGGTGCAGGGAAATTTCTGTTCAATATCCTAATATTCCGTGTTTAGTATTCCACGTAACACCTAATATTATGTCCCTCCCGGCCCCGTGGAAACGAACTGTAAACAGCCTGTTATCCGGTTAGGAGCAATATGAGTTTGTAAATGTGTCCACTGAATTAGTGAAATATTTCAAACTTAATTGTTTTCCTCTAAACTTTTAAGACCAATATGTTTACAGTGGTAACAGCCATAAGGAATTTTTTTAGGGGGGAAGCAAGGCTCAGAGTAACTGGCAAGTCTCCGTCCTACGGTATATAGAAATGAGAGGTTTTTAACTACCGGCGAGTGTGAAAATAGATAAAAGATCGCGCAGCGGAGGAATGCAAGGACGGCTAAAACGGGATTATCCCGAGAAAAACCCGCTGGACAAAGGTAACTTCCGTCTCGTGGTTTGAACTGGCAGTTGGCTCTAATTAGCATCGGCTGCCTGCAAGACTATATCCTACACTACGCCCTGCTGACGACCGCAAACACGTGCAGATTTTCATCACGAAAAGCTCTGGTGGGTCGGTGGTCGTTTGCAACCTAGATGTTCGCAGCGAGTGACGAAGAGAAAATGTCGTGCGATATCTGTAACTCAGGACGAGTGGTATTCCCTGACGAACGTCGAAACAAATGTGAATCGGAAAACGTTTACGAAAATCGCGTGATCGTTTTTCTTTTGGCACGTATATCGTACGCCGTAATCGATTCCCCATGCGCCGTAAGCGCGCGGCCTAAATGGAACGCCAATAATGACGGCACCTCAGTACTTATCTATGCACATAAACTGATCGTTCTTTTGCTTAACTGTACACCTCATACCTAGGGAATGACTTAAAAGTACTGTCGTGGGAGAAAATCACACTGCACCTGTTCAAAACTTCACAACCTCTTAAAACAAACCCTCACAGTGGCTTTGGAATATTTGGAGGCCTATTTCGGTGGATATAAATGCACTACATACAAAGTCGATTGTTAAACATGGCGTCAAGCTCAGTGAAACTTGTATTTTACAAATTTGCACTAATTACGTCTGATGTTTTCGCCATGACTGAATGAGGGTATAATTAAAATGTTTAAATTCTAACGAGTGAGAATTATGATTCTTCAGAGGTAAAAAAACATCATCGAGCACAATCTTCACCTTTCGAATTTTTCCAGTTGCTGTTGTACGGTAAGGTATGCGAGATGGAGGGGATGGGAACTACAATATACCATCTTCCAGTCTGTACTTACGTCGAGAACATGCCAATACAGAACTATTTATACTGGTTTTCCCGACCCCGATTTGGTGTATTAAGGCTGTACATTTGTGTACTAGCAGTGATGTGTACTTGTTGAAACTATTCGTACAAATCATCGCCTATTCACGTTAAGATTGGTCGCACATTCCGGTGGAATTATTAGGAACTATGGGACAGCAGCAAAAATGTGGTGCGTGGTGTTACATACACGTTACAACTTCTATGGTTAGACGAGACACGCACAAAAATATAATCGTTTAATTATTTTTGTGTCATGGATTTGTACCCTGACATCTTACAAGTTTAAGCGCTGAAATATGGCTTTAGCCGGGAATGAGGTTTTTAATAGGAGTATTAGTGGGCGCGTATTATGTACAGGAGGGAAATGAAAGACTGCGCAGAAATATTGTTGTACACTGGTTGCTTGGCAGAGCAGCAAGGCAATAGGTGTGTCTTGTGTTATTTTGAATGAAAATTAATACACAAATATGCCAATATGTTTGTTTTTGGCCGTCGTACACTTTTTGAGTACAAATTGTACAGCGTAAAAACAAATTGCCAGGAATATAGAAATTCTTGCACCTCGGTATCCTGAAATTATGTTTATCTGTTCAGCTTCTCTCGATTTCACAAGTATTCATACCACACCAATAGCCTTGGGATATTGCTTTATCACGTCATTAGAATATTGCAAACAAATTAGAGTGGCGCTAGTATATACATGGTGATGTCACTTCCGGGGACAGGTACGCACAAGTATGCATTTCTTGAGAATCCGGAAAGAGCCTAAGATTCATTGCAAACTATACAGATAGTAACAAATTACTTAAACGAATAGAGCATAACAATGAGGCTACAGAAGTGGATTAACTAGGGGACATAAAATCCTTGCACTCCGTTGAGTCTTTTGAGTGTTATTTCGGATTCCCGACGTCTTCAATTTCAACAAGCTTAAGAAATTACTTCTCAGCAATCTGTCACTCAGATGTGCAACCACATTCACGCCACACACCAACATCCTTCAAGGCTTGCTGGAGTTGCGGTAAATAAACATTCAGTCTAAACAGAACTTGACCACGTGGCCGAAAATACGGATGTCCCGCCATAAAGCGGCGGCGTCAGCGTATCCAGCGCGATAACAGTCGCTGGGCATGAATCACGCGCGGCACAAGTTTCAAAACACACCAAACCCCTCTGGTGAGGGGGGGGGGGGGGGTTTGAATGTATACAGAGGGGGGAGAGGTCCCCGAACAGAGACCAGGATTGTCCCTCCGCGAAAAAAACCATCTACTCTGTATGGTAATGCAGGCGGTGATAAGTAGTCTGGCGCACACGAGTCGGCCAACTTCAAACATCGCGCGCCCTCATCTGATACACCGAAAGAGGTCAGAGAACATCAGGCTCCATTCGGGGAATTAATAACGCGCGCAGCCTCCTGCGTGCTTCTGCGGCCCGCAGGGGGAAAAAAAATAAACAAACAGGAACCTAGCAGCCTGATAACGGGTGGAGCAATTTCTCCCTGTCCGTGCCTCTTTCCCAACTCAGTGTACGTTACCCATTTAAACATTCCTCGACTCTGAACCGCCGACGACAAGCGCGCAACAAAAAGACAAGCACGACAAATTCCATACTGTGTTCCGAAACAATACTACAAGCTTTTTTTTTACGGGTCACATTTACCATACATGTGACAAAAAAAATTCACATTAAACTTAAATTTCTACAACAAAAATTTAATTAAATTTAAAGCAGCAGGCTACAATGCTGAAGGACGCCTATACCAATTTAATTAATAATGCTTTAATAAGAACTCTACCTTTAATGGGCGGAGCACGAATACACCTATGTCACTAAATGAGGAACTTTTTTTCTATGCAAAGTTAATCCAATGCAAGTTCTACGGGAATGGGAAAAATTGAAATATTTTCAGATGTCTAGACAAGATTAAACGCGATAATTTGAACATACGCCGTTGCTCCACTACGTCGCCACAGAAAACCAAGTCTAAGACAAGGAACAATCACGGAAAATTAAGCCGACAGTAGCTGCAGTAAAAAGTTTATACAACGACTAGTAAATCCCACATGTAATTGTCAGATTAATAATCAAATCTATAAAATAAACAATAATAATAAGGTATTAATTTAACATTGGCTGAGCTAGGGGGAGTTTAGACAATATGTAGGCCTACAACCATATTTTTTGTTCCAGTTTTCAATTGTAGCCGACATGAAGACGAGGGCAGTTATCAGCTCCCCAAACGTCGCGACGAGCTCATCTAAGGAAACCTACTGTATTATTCTGTGACGTCATGCAGGGCGTCGACTGAAATTCCCTGAGTTTTCCCTATTATCCAGACAGATGTTACCTTCCCCCTCCCCTTACGTACTTTCAGGGTCGAAACCTTCCAATCCCACACCTCTCCTCAGCCGACAGAACACACATGCTATCAGCGAAGTAGAATTAAATTACACAACAGACCAAGCAACTAGGGCTAAAATTTTATTCAGTCCATTGTTTTTCTTGCGACACACGCTACTGACTTCAGATGGGTGCCCATTACAAACAAATACTTTATTTGATACGTACAGGCACTATGTCGCTTGGCAAAAATGTACAATTGCAAATTACCAAACTTAAAAATTCTAATTTTAAAATGCATATGCTCAAAATTACATTAATGAGGAATAGCAATTATTTACATTCTCCCTGACCCAGACGAAAATTCCCTGACATTTTCCGTCTCATTGAATTTCTTGTCTTTCTTGTGGGTGGACACCCTAGTTTGGTCGCCTAGCCTTGCGGTAGTTACTTCATGATTGTGCCAATTAGTATAGTGCGAAATTTCTCTTCGAATCAGTGCTTGTTTGTGCTGTCTTAATTTGGGTTGTCCTTGGTTTATTCACCTTTTTTCGTGTGTGATTAGTTAGTAGTTTTTTGTTTTCTATGTTATTAATCTGACAAAATTCCTTGTGCGATTTATTAGAAGCTTTAAACATTTATTTTGACTACATTTATTCTTGGCTCGATCTTCCGTTATTGTTGTGTCACAGACTTTTTTCTGTGACGACATTGTGAAGCAATAGCATATGTTCTAAATATTTCACTGAATCATTCACCGCCATCGCATGAATCTTTCAAACAAACTTGTCGCCAGAGAAGCTATTTACAGTATTTACAGCGCGAGAAATATTTTCATGCCTCAAGCACACCTATTTTGCACTGTCAATATTCAGACTGATGCGCACTTATTTTGTCTGACATCATGGTACAGTGGCCGACACGCCAAAGGCCCTTCGGAGGATGGGTATAGGCGGTTCACGGTAAAATGAGCACTTTCGAAAGCCCTGCTTAAGATCTACTTGTATGCACGTTGCGTGTTATTTCGCCTTATATAAAGATTAACATTGTCATTGGCCTCACCACTTTATTCATGCGTCGGTATATTAAAACAGTAAAATTATGAGAAAAGTAAATATTTTACATACCTGCTAATTTTTACTCTTCGGTGCCTTAAAAAAAAAAAAAAAAAAAAAAAAAAAAAGGAAATAAATTTAGTTATCACAAACGGTTACCCAACACTTTTTATTCGACATTATGATATGGTACTACTTTCATTCCATCGTTACCAAACTGGACGCATACCACTCAGTGCGCCCGATAAAATATATGCAGATACGGGCGGCGACTCTTTCTAAGAGTTATTTAAAAAGTGCTCATTTTATTATGAACAGTGTATATTTGCTGTATTTTCACCTTCACACTGATTAGTAAAACGCATATGTAACGCGTACTTCAGTTCACAATGTTCAACTATAAAAACTTCATTCTTTAACTTATTCCTGGCAAGAACATGTAAAAGGAGCATATTTTGTCTGAGAACTATTAAATTTGAACTAGGCCTGCGGTGTACTTATTTGGCAAAGAAAAAAAGCCTAATTGACAGCAAGTTAGAACACATGCATATTGCCGGACAAATTCGAGTGTACGGAAATTGTTTTAAGTTGTACGCGCTGCTACTCGCGAATTTGTCTCTCTTCAAAACCGCCATTTTCACTACATCTTCGCTTGTAGGCGTAGCTCAGCTCAGAATGATGCCTGTACCGGTAATCATAATTTACTGAAAGGGTAAAATAAATCATACAACATTACGAACTGAATTCGTTAATCATTTTTGTACGTTGTCTTATAGGGAACGAGATGTTTTCAGTCATATATTGACCGAGGTTCATATCGTACAATTATATAGAGAACTTTATAACGGCGGGATTTGATGCAAGCTGAGCTTGAATAAGAAATTGATTTTAATATTAAATGTGTCGACGGGTCTGGAGAGTTATTCAGACACGGCGAAGGAGATATATCCATCAGCAATTTCCCCACGTACTCATAACTATTGAGCCGACAGAATACTACTTATAGCGCCATATAGGCGCCACCCGTGAGCGCCATCAACAAGAGACTGATTGATGACGACCACCGCCCTATTACATTTGGGAACTAGGAACGTTTAAGAATTCGCTCCCGAGTAAGAAGGGCATTTCTTATGCAAACAAGTTTGATTCCAGTTCTGGTCGATTTCATTAAACTCATGGCTGTATTCGTGATGGAGTCGTGGAGAGAGGCCTGGACATCTCTTACTTAAGGGGGCCGCCTACCTGACACGACATAGCACAGAAGCGAGCGAACACTAATGGCGACACTCTCACGCGCATCAAACGGCCGTATCGCCACTGTGCGCGAAGCACTTAACTGACGCGCAAGCATTTTGCGGAACGGTTTTTTTTATGGGACGTTAAGCGGTGACCATATTATTTTAATTATGGAAAGTCTAATGCAAATTTCAATGCAGGATTGTATCTATGTTTCACGTAGATCCGGTCAACACATTTTGACATACGGCAGTCTGAAAGGCTGTTTTTAGCTATGTTGGAGGGCTGGGATATAGTGGTTCTAATATGCGTAGTGTCATGAAAGCGACATTCCATCATCGTCTGAAGATTTTTATTTTCGTAAATTAGCACATTGGGCGCACGTGGAATAGTTTCGTCAAAAAAAAAAACGGATTTCCCAACACACTGCAACACATTTCTAGCGCCTAGTAGGCAGCCCCCTTAAGGTCTACCTGGCCTTGAACTGCGTTGCAGTGTGTCTGAAATACAAGTTTTTCCACGAAGCTATTAAACGTGCGTCGAATGTGCTCGCACATATTATAAACACCATCTCAAACCACTCCAACATAGCTAAAAAGCGCCTCATATCTCAAAACACACGTGTCAGATTCAAAACCTCTCGACGGCCTTGCACCAACGCTTCCTAAAGACTTTCCACGAACAGAACAATACGGTCGCCGCTGGAAGTCAAACGGGTACAATCAGTACGACGAGAACACTGCACACTAGTGTAATAGAGCCATGCGATTAGAGGCGATTGCGCGCATGATGTGCATCGCAATCTCGCCCGTATCGTCCTAAGCTTCTCGTCTTCAAACGCGGGAAAAGGTTCAAGTAGGCGGTGACCTTGAGAGCGTCTTGAGAGCCAATGAGGTGGATATGGAGCAGTGTCGGAATGCAAAAGCGGGAAAAACGGGAGATCCTTGGGAAAACCCGCAGATCAGAAGAATGTCCCACGGGCGAAATCCGGGAATAGAACCCTGGTGGGAGGCGAGCGATGTAGCTGCAGCGCCACAACGGCCCCACGATGGCGTCGTGTCGCAGAAATTATTAAAATTATGTAAACTCCTACTTATCTGAATTCCCGGTACAACAGTGTAGCAATCTGGCACCGAGAAAGAAGCTTATATGGCGATGGATGCTAATAAAAATGTACAGGACGGAACTAAACTCTACCGACAAACTTCGGCAGGTGATTCATAAAAAAAAAAAAGGTAGAAAAACGTAAACACAATATAGCCTAGTCTATTCCTAAGGGGTAAAAACCGCCCTTGAAAGTGTAGTTGAGGCATGTGTTTCTTGCTGGTAACACAGCCAGAATGAACTACAAATGTGCGTTTCTGGATACTACATTATTGGAAGAAATAATACAGGCTCCAAAATCAACCACCATCCAAAAAAAAGGAGGGGTTAGCAACACATTTGTGCAAAAAAATATATAACTATCACTTTGTTGATCGTTTCCAGTGGAGTTGCAATCTACCGTACATGGTGAACAAAAATTCAGTCTTGTGTTATTAAGCGAACTGCCGCTGTTTTCAAGAAATTAATCCATAACGTTCCATCAACGATGCCCGTATGCCTTGCATATAGCAACAGATTTGCTGTTGGTGCATGATGTTGCTGTTTTAAATAACATGTAATGTTGGAACATGTTGTGTTTCATGTGTTAAACGCTGTTCACGATAAAGTGAGCACTTTTGAAATTAACCTTAGAAAAAGTCACTTGCCCTACCTGCGTATATTTTAATGGCGGCGCACCGGTTGACATTCGCCCGGCAAAGTTGGCAACGATAGATGGAAAGTAGTTCAATATCTTAACGTCGAATAAAAAGTGTTAGGTAAACATTCGTGATAACTTAAATTATTTCTTACGTTTTCTGTTTTTTGTAATACATCGACATGTAAATATGGGCAGATTTATAAAATACTTACTTTTCTAATAACTTCACAGTTTCACTTGACCGACGGACTTATTAAGTGAGTGCGAGCCTATGGCAATAATTTTACACACGGCGGACGAATGCACGAAGTGCATACAAAGTAAATCTTTAGCAGGGCTTTCAAAAGTGCTCGTTTTACCTCGAACAACCTATATACACATCTACCACATCAAACTATCCCTGATATACAAGTAGGGACCGTGGTGTCACAGTGGCTAGACTGCTCGCCTCCCACCACAGAGGATCGGACTCTATTCCCGGCGCAGGGGCGACACGAATATTCGTATCTGGGAGACGTGGCAGATATTACCATTGGCCAGTGGTTTTTTTTTTCGGGGCACACCCCCGTTTCACCACCATGTAATTTTGCCGTTGCTCCATCTCCACCGCATGTAACCTTCGTCGGCATGAATTAATTTCTCGAAAACTGCCATTTAGCTTAAAAACACAAGACGTAATTTTTGTTCACCATGTACGGTAGATTACAAATCCACACGAAACAACAAACAAAGTCGAGTGAAGAGATTTAGACAGCTCTTAACATCGAGGTCTTGAGAGTTGATGAGGGTGATTGAGGTGAGTATGGAGCAGCGCCGGAATGAAAGGGCAGGGGAAACGGGATATCCCCGAGAAAACCCGCCGATCAACGGCATCGTCCGGCACGATTCCAACATGCAAAAATCCGGAGTGACCCGGCCGGGGACTGAACCAGGTTCGCCTTGGGGGGAGGCGAGCAGGCTAACCGCTCAGCCATCGTGTCCCAATAACGTGTGCCGCCAACCCCTAACTTTTCATGAATGGGTGTCGATATTGGAGCCCATTTTGTATTTCGTCATTTAATAATGCAGTATCCAGAAACTCTCGACAATTACCGTTCATTCTGGCTGTTACTAGCAAAAAAAAACTCATTTTCAACTACACTTTCAAGGGTCGTTACACCCCTTCGGAATATATATATATTTGACCTATTTTATGATGAATCACCTGCCGAAGTTTGTCGGTAGTGTTCAGTTTCATCCTGTACATTTTGTATTAGCAGCTTTTTCGGTGCCAAATTGCTATACTGTGCCTCAAACACATCAGCGAATAGTTTCAAGAGTATCTTTCTCGGAGCCATTTGGAAATTAAAGCAGAAAGTCCCTCTGCATTGATTTTTTTAATTTTTCTGCCGTAATTGCTTTTCCCAGAGGTTCTCTCGAAAATGTACAATCAGACAGTTTCCTAATATTTACTCTCGAAACGGTAGTAGCAGTCAATCACTGGCAACGTCAACAAACCTACATAGAGTTCTACGCCATCTGGTAAAAAATTTATGTGTATTTAAAACTTTCTTCCCGAATTTGGGGCGAAATTTTATTTTTCCAGAAACCCGTATTTCCAACACGAACTTCCGTGTACCATTTAACCATCACAGTTATTCCAAGATACAGCGAATACGGGGTCAAGATGAACACTGCGAGAATCTTGAAAACCCTTAATTTGGACCATATTTGATAAGAAAATTCAAGGTAGATGCGACAACGTAAACGGGAGCGATTTCGCTGCTTACACCTGAAAGTCCCAGCAAAATATATTGACAATTAAATTAAAAAATTAGCGGACATGTAGACTGATTTGCAGGATAAAGCAATACTGATTTAATACTCTGTACTGATGAATGTGGCAGATATTTACGAACGTTCTGTAGCAAGCCTACCACGTGCGGCTTTCTGATAGCCACGGAAACTTCTCCCGCCAGTTGACGTGGAGTATTTAGCAATATAACGTTTTATATTACAACGTAATGCCAAAACCCCGCATAAAAAAGAGAACAGCAATTGATTACGGACACAATAGGGAAACTTCCGAATACATTACAGTCCAGTTTAACAGGCTCATAAAACCTGACACTCGAGCCAGTAGTGTCGATCAAATCTCCTGAACGTGGACAAGACTAGCTATTCAAATATTTTATGTACACGGGGGATTTCATTCGTGGAGTGATCATGTACTACTCTAAATTAAGGAGTTTCATCACATTTATCGTATGTTACAATAAAAAAATACTTGGAGTGGGCATAACACCAAATCCCTCATCGCTGCGTTACACAGATGTGGAAAATCATCAGCCAGCCGCTGATGGATATGAATGTATATGCTATTCACGGAAAAAAGAGCACTTTTGAAAGTCCTCTCATTAAAAAAAAAAAACAATCAATGAATATATCTTATTATAGCCTTAGGCGTTAACGTTAAGAGTGCGGTGGAAAATACACATCGTGTTTATTACTTACATGGCGATAATTATTTAAATGGGGGTTAAAAGATAAGAAATGGCTGAAATAAAAAAGTAACTACGGCCTCAAAAGTGCTAACTTTGCCGTGAAAACCCTATAGCGGCTACAGCGATTCAACTCTCGCAACATAGGGCGCTGGTTTCGGAGGAGATTTTCTGATGAGAGAGTTTTAGTGCGTACTCGCGTGTCTCGGTAAACAAGTTTCCAAGGAAATGTCATTTCAGGAATAGGAAAAAAATTATGTGGGTTATCTTCTAATGCTGAAATCACAATAGCGCGACAACAAAAATTCCCGATTATGTGAACACTAGATTTTACCGCCTCGCGATCAACATTTTAAAATAATCTTTATAAATGGTTCCTTGTTACTACATATAATAGGCCGTTCACGACAAAGTGAGCACTGCTGAAATCAACCGTAGGAAAAGGTCACTGCCCCTTCCAGCATACATTATAACGGGCGCACTAAGTGATATGCGCCCAGTAAAGTTGGTAGTTATGGGTGGGAAATAGTTTCATATCATAAAGTCAAATAAATAGTGTTAAGTACCCATTTGTGCAAACTTAAATAATTTCTTTTCTTATCTGTTTTTTATGCGACTAAGAATAAGAATGAGCAGATTTGTATCATATTTACTTTTCTAATAATTCCAGTTACACTTGACCGACGCCTGAATAAAGTGACGAGGCCTATGGCAACGTTAATTTCACATACGGCGGAGTAATACACAGCGTGCGTACAAGTAGACCATAAGCAGGGCTTTTAAAAGTGTTCATTTTACCGTGAACAGCCTATAAGCTTTTTACGATGGCCATTAATGTGTCTATTATTTTCTTATTTTCAAACGTTCCATAAATTCTTTCCGTGTCCGCTGGTACTTCGAGCGTGATAATATGGCTGTAATTACATCTCGGTATTAAAATGTGTTTTGCTTATTAATGCGGTATACCACACGTTAACTTTAGCGCCAAAAATATGACTGCTTAGACAGATTTACAGACCTGTCGCGCGCGACGCGAATAAATTAATAAATATTTTATATTAGAAAATCTTGTCGCGCGATCGATGTCCGTCGCGTTGACGTCACAAGTCTCGATCGGCTGGAAAATTATTGTATTCGCATCGCACCCATCACACAATTGTGATTCCAGCATAACGCTCGTAATAATAAATAGAAAATATACTTACAAAAGGTTGTAAATTGTACGTTTCAGAGTATATCTGCGAAGTTTTCCTGGTAAATAAGAAGAAAAATACTAGGCCCGTCTTACAAACACATGGAAGCGGAAACGTATAGACTGTTCACGGTAAAACGAGCACTTTTCAAAGCCCTGCTTAAAATCTACTTGTATGCACATTGTGTACTCTTCCGCCCTATGTAAAATTAACATGGCTACAAAAAGAAATTTTTTTTGCAAATCTGCTCATTTTTACACTTCATATGCATAAAAAAAAAAAAAAAAACAGAACGTTATAGAAATAATTAAAGTTATCACAAATGGTTTCCCAACACTTTTTATTCGATGTTAATATATGGAACTAGTTTCCATTCGTCGTTACCACCTTTATTGGGCCCATGTCACTCAGTTTGCCCGTTAAAATATATGCAGTTAGGGGCAGTGGCGTTTTTCTAAGATTGATTTCAAAAGATCTCACCTTATCGTAAACAGCTTTTATAACACTTGTTTGTTCAATGTACAATGCGACGCGCGCGTACACTGATAGCTTACGCATGCACGTAAGACAGCCACTGAACGCCCAACTCTTCCATGTACATGAATCCGTGGAGCCAATGATAATTTATTACCTATTTCAGTCGGTGATACGAGGTTTTGTAGGCATTGTGGTTTACAAGAAAACGAGGGCTAGGTTTTGCGGTGCGGATCCTACCAATTTTGTTTCAACAAACACACATGAGAGGCGTTACAGTACTATTTATTTATGAAGAATGAACAGGATAGACCCTGATAAAAGTGAAGCTTTATAGCTCAAGTCAGTATTTTGCAACACAAAAGTGTTTTTTAATGTAGATTGCAGATTTTAGGTCTATGTGTATTGAAGAATAACTCAAATTCAACAAGACCCGTCCATTCGTTCTGTTTCTCTCTCCTGCGTTCCCGACGAACACGATACGACACACCGACACGTCAGAGTTCGACGGAATATCACATATTGTATTCAGTGTTCACAATACCACGACGAAATCTGCCCGACAAGCGGGTTAGTTGGCTGTTGGAAAATCCTAAAACGGCAAGTTATTATATTAATATTCAATATTTACTTTTTAAAACTCACGATAAAGCGAATGAATATTTTGCTTTTGACAATATTTTAATTTATACAGGACAAAAATGTATTTAAAAACAAATCAGAACGCTATTTTGGCGAAGTTATTATTTACTACATTAGGTAAATATGCACGATATTTTGTTTCATAATGTTGTATTTACTATTTTGACGCGCTACGACGAGCCCAACATGACGGAAAGTAGAAATAGAGTCTACTATTTTCGGACTGTCGTGGTCGCAATTTTATCGGGTTGACGTCACAGTGACCTTGCCTTTCATTGGCTGCTACTGAAATTTCGTCGCGTCGGATACGTCGGGGTACTATGACTCCAGCTTTAGCCATGTGTGGATTGCAGAACGGGCGTCGGTGGTGAGTGAAGTTCAATACACGTTCGTTGGCTATCAAAACGTATGACCGATATTCCAACGTTACGTATCTAATTTCGGAGAAATTAGCCAGTAATCTTTACTTTTACTGTAAAGAAGCTTTTGAGAATGCACGGACCACAAAATATATTCCGTATTGTATGTGCTCCAAAAACAATTTCAACATTTTAAAAAATGTAACAATGCCACGAAGCAAACAACCTACGCAGGAATTTCTTGGTCGTTTATTAACACTGAATAATACATCTCACCTAATGTGACCTGTCCGTCGGGTAGAACAGAAGCCTCTGCTGGCTACGAGACGCTAACGTTGTGAAAATTGTTAATTTCGTTTGGATGACTTTGTTTTAGCAACAATAAAACTATACCACACTTACTGCGTAATCATATGAAAAAAATTCTTGTTGCTTAATCAGAAAACGCTCATTAGCATCTCTCCGAGGACCAAAACAAACTACAGTATATATTTACGAAACACACCGAATAACTTGAAAATTATTAAAAAAATTTTACGATGTGCCCCGCACACAAGTTACTTCACAAAAATCGGTGACAAAATATAAAAAACACCAAATATTCTGTGTACCTAGGCTTATTTAACAAAATTTTAATGCATAAACATTTACCTTCGATTAGACAGTTATATTGAGAATGCCGTTATCTTATCTAATGTTAAATTTACTCACGACAGCGAGTTTCTAGCGAGAACTCCAAAATCAGAAATTGTAATTTTGACATGCCTGCCACCCCCTCTCCTCATACTCGACCAAAGTGTATATATTCGACTGCAAACTTTTGCAGGGTGATCCAAAAAGGAAAAATTGTATGTATCCTTGCATTTCATGTTAACAACACGTTGATGATTGTCACAGCAGTGGGAATTCAACACACAAATAACTCTCAACCATCACAATACAGATACTATGGTAATATAACCTGCCGGTGGACAGTGGGCGAAATGCTACGAATTCTCGGGCAGATTAAAAAAAAAAACAGGCGAGCAAATGAGATTTTAAAAACACTTGACCTGCACTGTAGTCACATCTGCAACTGAAATAATCCTCAGAAATAATTAATACAGGATTAAATGTGGTATACGTTATTTTGAACGGACACAGGCCTCAGAATTATTTGTGCTTCCCCAGTCAAACCCTCGTAAACCATCAGAAACTATACTAAAATTACACTACCATACATGTTACTGAACAAAATCTGTGCAAATGACATACGGTACACCACACATTAACCAAGTTTTGCGTAGTAAACACGTAGAAACAGAGCCTTATGTTGCATCGTATAACTGTAAATAAATAAAAAAATAAATAAAAAAATAAATAAATACATTATATATATATATAGTGAACGATAAGCGAGAGATGGTTTAACTATCTGAAATAGGGTTAAATTCACGATTACCGGAAGTGATAGATAATACTCGTATTGCAAGTCAAAAGTTATTTGTGTTTGTCTCTTTAATTAATCTTTATTCTTCGCAACTATCACGCATACAAATTTAAAAGCCAAAACCTATGGCATGCCACCTGTTCATATGAATTAATATGGTGGTGTGTACATAAACATATAAATCAGAACTATGCAGCAACTTTTTGACACACTCGCAAAACTTGTGAAGTTTTTGTTATTTACTCAACACATTTCGCAGCCGACAAAACAACATTAAAAGTTGCAATTTAGATAAGTTATTCATAAGTTACACGGCAAAATGTAATTGAGAATTTGTTGCTTCGGGGGTTACACAAAACAAAATATAACGACCAATACACATTTTCCCGCCCAGCACGCTTCGAACAAGTGAACGACCTTGAAGTTTTTTTTTTTTTTTTTTTCCATGTAGCTCCTACCTGTTACTGCAGCCAGCAACCAGACAACGGCGAAACTCAGGCCTCTGCTGCACTTTCCCATCTTCACAGAGACTTCAGCGCCGTTAACTTGAACACAAAAAGATGACCCGTGGATACAAACGCGAGGTAAGAAACAGCAAGTCCTGGCGACCTCTTCTGCCCCGCGGTAGAAAGTTGCTACGAGCGGTTTGAAAACGTGGCACGGACACACGATCGCCGAGCAAACTGCACGCGCACGTGACGCGAGGAACAAAAGCGCTGTCTGTAACGTGCGGTGCCGTCAGAAGTCGCTGCTTCCCAGTCCCGTCACAGGCCAGCCGCCCCACACTCCGATCCTCCTTCGACCCGACGAGTTCACTCGCTTTGACTCTCGACTCCCGTCCGCTCCGTCCGCCACAGCGCTGCGAACGCGAATGCCAGCGCCCACTAGCGGGCGGACTACTTTCCGGCCGGCGCAGTGTATACCTCCGCTGGTTCGCGGTGCGCTCGCCGCGCATGCTCAGACCGCGCCGGCCTACACCTACACTCTAGCGGACGGTGTTGGAACACCTGCGCGCTGCGCAGCGTGTTTTGCTGTGCCGCATGCAGAACTGTGGCGCAATACGTTTGGCGTTACGTTAGCGTATTAGGGCGCGTTTTCACCGCGATTGTTGCTATCGCGAGAGCTACTCTCGCATTACTATCGCCGTGTAAACTGCATAATAGTTACTGTCGCACCTTCACGATATCAGCTCTAGCTAGTTAGTTGAGAGAAACTATCGTGATAGAACATGCAACTATTGTAGTGTAAACCGTGATAGTGCGGGTTCCAAATTTGTACACGTGTTCACTTTGACAGTATCATTGCAGAATTATTTGTATTCTGTTAATATCTGTCGCTGTTCTTACACTATGTGGCGGTATGTCAGGACGTATATTAGAATATAGGCATGACACGACAGTATTGACAACATATTTATTGTCATATAATAAACCACGGGAACAATATATGTTTACGTGTCATTAATATCCTGTCACGATATGTAACTACCCCAACAAATACCAACCTTTTGACGAGAGGATATAAATGTAGGTCGTACCAATGTATTTACACAAGTGTTGTCGGACATGTCCCTTTTGAGGTTAGCTATTGTCTCAGCATGTCTCGATCGTGTGTGTAAACAGGACCTCTCGCGGCAGTTACTTTCACAGGTTTTCGTCATAGCTACAATCGTGATAGCTGTTATCACCGTGTAAACGCGCTCTTAGGCGCGTTCTACAATGACACGCACTCAGATACGGATCACGGATCCGGAAACGTAAGCAGGATTTACAATCGCCCGTCGCGTCCATCCGTCATACGTTCGTCCGTCTCCCAGCCGAGCGATTTACAGATTTACAAACATAGACTAAAAATGAGGTAGACAGCTTATCCGTCTTCTGCGCATGTACCCAACATTGACCTACCCCAATCCTACACAACTGTCAAAGTCACGTGGTCAACAGTGATGAACGTGTTTGTTTAAATCTTAATTTTTAAATGAAAAGCACTATTATATTTATAAAATACCTTTGCCATTTATAATTTAATCAGAAAGTATTACATACTGGTTAGAGGAAGTATAAAAACATCTCTAAGCACTTGTTTACAAATCAGTTTTTAACCTAGAATCCGAAACATGCCGTTTTCGCTAGACGTCTTGGCAGAAAAGCACTTCATTGTTGGGTCACGGAGATTGTTTGCGCGCAGCCAGCGAGATCAGTCTACCTCAGCTTTAGTTTATGTTTACAACCAAACTTCGTACGTCCGTGTAAGTTCATTGCTGAATACTAATAAAAACAAAACTTGATAAGAAATTAAAATTTTTTACGGTACTGTAATTCTATGTACCCAAAACAACCATACACGTACGTAACGAAAATTAATCGATTTAAAAAAATTTTAATAGTATATAAAACAGGTTCTTAGTGCACAAAAGTAGCTCGTGTTTCCAAACGTAATTATCAATTAATCTTCAAGAAAAATCTAATTTCATTTCATTTTACAGTTACACATACAAACATATGAAAACAAAAGACAGCCGAAACAAACCACTGTACGCACTACACAACCTTGTAAAGAACTTTGGATGAACGAGTAACAAAACGTGCAAGTTTATAAGGCTGTACTTTCATCCGTTCGTCCGTCAAAAGTTGAAACTTGCCAAGGTTTTGACGGACGGACGGATAGAATTAATGGCCACATATGATTGGCTACGTGATTGACGGACGGACGCGACGGGTCGTTGCAAATCCTGCTTAACACACTCCGTTTCAATTTACAATGTGACGCATGCGGACACGTATAACGTACGGATACACGTAAGGAAGCTGGGCATCTCCCAACTCCTCCGTGTCCGTGAATCCGTGTAGCCAATATGAATCCCGTATTGGGTTTGTTCATATTCGTTTTCACGGCCATTGCGGTATACACGGAAAAAGTGCTTCGATGGGCCGTGACGATTATAATTTCTGTTGTAATAAATAAGTGAACATTGTTCGACAATAGTATTTACGCATTTAACAACAATGTAAAAGAATTCAAACTAAGATATGTATATTATAAATTACTATATTTTATATACTATATTTATAAATTACTATATGTATATTATAAATTATTATTACTGTATCAGTAATTTTCAATAGCGGAGTATTTTTTATTTTGTAAGTTGCAATACTGTACATTGCTTCGTATTGTAGAATGGTTAAAATTCATCCCGAGTCGTCGGTTTGTTCCGCTTGCGTTTCCGAGTCCGTTTTCTTACGTATCCGTGAATTGTAGAATGGGCCCTATGGTTTTTAAAAGTATGATCCCAACGAAGCTTTTATTCCAAACAGTATTTTTTTTGGAGTGAGTTGTAATAGGCTATATTGTTAACTAAATCTTGTCGTTCGTTTACCAAATATTCTATAACTATTTAGCGTACAACCTTATGACGTTCAAACGATAATATTGTTACGATTTCTTTCAAGAAATTAAGTGGGCTAAAAACAAGTTCGTTAAGGGACGGAGGTCATAATTAAATATAAGAATTAATTATGATATTCTAATTTTATTTACATAACTACAAACAAAATTCTCTCGACTCAACATCTCACAATAAATGCATATCACTTACTGTTTACAATTAGGCCTAATAAATTAATTTAATATAATTTATAATTACCTAAGATAAATCAATGAAATTAAATTATTAAGCACCAGTCCCAATATACGGTGTGTCAATATATTCAATTATTTTATAAATTATGTGTCTATATTTCATAGTAGTAATATTGACAATAAAATCCGCATTACATGTCCACTCCATCCCACCTCAGTTTAGTCCGTCCTGCCAGTCCGCAATGTTCTAGACTTTTCCGAGCGTCCACACGCACTACTGTGCGTGCGTCACTAGTCGGGTTTCACGTACTCTCGTCCATTCGCACGAAGAACACCTCGTCTGCAGTCGTACCGCACAACACTTCGCGCCCGCACTCAGCTAGATAGCTTTCACCAAAGACTACTGACCGCTAAACCGCGGCTCGCTCTCTCTCTCTCTCTCAATATATATATATATATATATATATATATATATATATATATATATATATATATATATACACACACACACACACACACACACATAGTGTCACAGTCCGCGACCCAGAATTTTCTTCACCTCGCGTGCTGCACAGAGCGTCCTAATTCTCAGAATAGTTGTGCACTTCTTACAGGTTTTGACTTCTTCAGCTGGGGGAGGAGAGCCTGTGACGCCAGCCAGTCTCACCAGAATACTCTTGCATCTCCTGTCAGCTTCTTCAGAGGAGTGAGCGAGGGGCTGTGATGCAAGCAAATCTCGCAGCTTTCAGTTATTCACGGGCTTCCCAAAAAGGGGACGGGTGCCACGGGGCAGCGAGCGCGATGTTCCAGGAAGAGGGGAGGATCGAGATGGGCGAAACACCCCTCCTTAAGTATGTTCGTCCCGAACAGACTCTCAAACATCAGGACCTTCGTACAGCGCCAGTCGGTCGATGAGGACAACCTTGCTTAGGCTTCGCCCGAGATCCCTATCGACAAATCCGGTAGACCACATAATTTATCTACTTTAGGATCCTGTACGGGTATCCTCAAGATTTCTGTAGTTTCGGGCAATATCTCATCTTTCTTTGAAGGTTGTACAACCACACCAGCTGTCCTTGAAAAATCTCCTCAAGCATTCTTCGGTAATATCGTGTTTTCATTCTGTCGCTATTAATTTTAAGGTGCCTCCGGGCAAACTCATGAATGTCGGTTAACTTCTTCATCCACTGGACGTCCGAACAGCAAGTGACCAGGGAGGTAGAGCTCTCTTCCAAACAGCATCATTGAAGGTGCTTCCCTTAGGGTATCGTGGACTCCTAAGCGATATGCCAGGAGAAATAAGGGTATCTTGGAGTCCCAATCTTTCTGATTGTCTTCTACGAAGATCGCCAGATACTGTTCCTGGGTACGATTAATCTTTCGACCATCCCATCCTACTGAGGGTGTAATGCTGTGGTGCGGGTTTTCTTCATTCCTAAAATCCTCATTACCTCTTGGAAAAGAGTTGCTTCAAAATTTCGTCCCTAATCAGAATGAAGTTCAAGTGGCACTCCAAACCTGGAGAAAACTTGCTCTGCAAGAGCATCAGCTACTGTGCCAGCCTCTTGATTTGGCACCGGCATGACCTCGGGCCACTTTGTGAAATAGTCTTGTGCTACCAGAAGGTGCATATTCCCCATCTCAGTGATTGATAGTGGTCCGAGAATGTCCACTGCCATCCTCTCGAATGAGGCCCCAATATTGTACTTCTAAAGGGGACATCATCCCTCAACACTCGGACCCTTCCTCGCGATACATGCATCTTACAGACATCATCTCAACATCCTCCCGACATAGCAACCAATAGAATTTCATTCGAACTCTATCAAGTGTCTTATTTACACCAAAGTGACCACCTGCTGTGGTGTTGTGCAGCAGGTGCATTTAGCATTTCTCGAATTCGACATTCTGGTAGGACTAGTTGTAAATTAATTTGTCTCCCATCATTACCTGCCCAGTGCCTGTAAAGCACACCATTCTTTATAACAAAGGAATTCCACTGTCCCCAATATGCCTTGACTGTCATGTCTAGGCTGGATATCTCCTCCCAACTTGGTCGATGCCAATTTTCCTTACACTCCAATATTGGAAGCTTAGCTAATAATTTATTTCACCAGATACACGGCCTTGAATTTTTATCCTCCTTGCTTTTAATTGTACACCTACCTTTCCCTCCTAGTGTTCACAATGACGACAGAATGGTTCACATGTTCTCCTGGAGAGTGCATCTGCATTGCTGTGAAGGCATCCAGACCTGTGTTGTATTTCAAAGTCATATTTATGCAGGTGCTGTATCCACTGGGCTATTTGACCTTCGGGGTTCTTGAAATTTAGCAGCTAGTGTAATGGAGCATGATTAGTTCTTAGGACGAAGTATCTGCCATAATGGTAAGGGTGAGATTGTGCAATCGCATTTATCACTCCCAGAAGCTCCCTGCCTGACACACAGTAGTTCCTCTCGGGCTTGTGCAGCACCTTACTGAAAAGTTCCAATGGCCTCTCTTTTCCATCCTGAATATGAGATAACACAGCCCCGATTCCAACATCACTAGCATCAGTATCCAGAATAAATTCACCCTCTCTACTCAGGAAGCCCAGTAGTGCAGGAGATATCAGAATCTCTTTTAATCTATTGAAAGCTATTTCGCACTATGGGGTACAATAAAATTTTCTTTTTGCCTCGGTCAATTCATGCAGGGGTTTGGCGATAGTAGCGAACCCGGGTACAAATTCATGGCAGTAAGCACATAATCCCAGTAAACTTCGCATTTCAGTTTTATCCTTTGGTAGAGGCCGATCTCTTATTGCTTTGGTCTTCTCAGGGTTTGTTTCAATCCCGTGGGCCGATACAACATGGCCCAAGGAATAATTTTCTTTTGGAAAAGGTGGGATTACTTAGGAACTTATTTCAGGTTGACCGCAGTCACTTTCTGAAACACAGAATCTAAGTATGCCAGGTGCTCTTTAAATGTTCTTCCTGTGACCACAATGTTGTCTAGGTACAACTGACAAATTATTAAGGGCAGAACTTTCTCCATTAGTCGTTCGAAGGTGGCAGGGGCATTGCATAGCCCAAGGAGCATAACCTTGAATTCCCAGGTTCCGTTCCCCTGAACACAAAATGCAGTCTTTTCCTTTGCCAATACTCACTCTTCATGTTTAGAGTAAAAAAACTACCGTGAACCAGCTAGGCTATTCAATGTGTCGTCTATCCTAGGGGGTGGGTAACAATCTTTCTTGGTCACATTATTAAGTTGGTGCTAACCAACACGAAATCTAATGGATCTATCTTTCTTTTTAACAAGCACAATGGGAGAAGACCATGGACTGACTGACGGCTCTATCAGATCTAAATCCCTCATCTCTTTCAGAATACCATCAACCACCTTATAAGAAGCTAGCGGTAATCGTCTTGCGGGCTGCCTTATGGGTCTGGCATCCCCTGTGTCTATGTGGTGGAATGCAACATTAGTTCTACCAGGATCATTGGATTCACAGGAGGAAGTACCTCTATTTCTCTGTAGCAATTCTGAAACTGCCCTCTCCTGTCACCAGTTGAGGTTTTCTCTTGTTCTCGTCAACAGTTTCCCCAGAGCATCTGGAAGAGGATATTCAGTATGTTGTTGCAGTTCCGGAACATTTTGAAGTACCTGAGAGACCTGCTTGTAAACCCCTAGTGTGGCCCTCTCCTCACGATGGATAGCACGGTTAGATAAATTAACATCCTAACAGGCAAACTACCCGATTTTTAAGAAATCAAAACAATGACACCATCTGGTAAAATGCCACCTTTCTGGGCTGATTCGATTATGACCAACCGCCTGACAAATTCGCTAGAAGCAGGGAGCACAGTAGACTGATAACACACTACTTGGCAGATCATTGGCGAATACAAGTCTCGTCGTGTTGACACTACCAACTCTGTATTACCTACACATAACACGCCCAGTCAAGTATCGATACAGCATTCCAGTTTACGTAATACGTCAAGACACAAAATGCATTCATTCTGTATATCTGCTATATAATACATTATGTATGTATATAATATATATAATATATGTATATATGATATATATGATATATAATATATCCGGTGAGGGGTTTTGCTGTCCCCCATCCAGGGCATCCCAATGTGGCGGATAGGGGAACACTCTTCAGATATGCAGGGTAGGTGGGAAATAAAATTCCGCCCACGGACAAAAACAGCACTAAAGCCTTCCATCTGGCTATCCTCTCGAACTCAACCATCTAGTTGTAATACCAGTATACCTCATATGTGGTCTATCACAACCACCCTCAACTTGAAATAATCATGATAGAACAGCAAGTAAATGACCTACTGCCCCAGGCCCCAGTCAATGTGCTGGATTTTCCTGGTCATCGGACTCTGGGGGACCAGGAATATCATGAAGAGAAAGATCGGAGCTTCTCAAAACCCCTATGTAAACACTACATCGGCACACTCAAAATAAATACGCTCTTAAAAATGTGCAAACTTAAACAACTCACAAACACACTAAAAATATTTAACATCAAGATCCTCGCAATATAGGAGATGCATTTCACAGACGAGAACCATTTCAACACTGATAATTATAGGATTTACAAAGGCAAACCTGCTGTTAAAAGAGGAACACCGACAATGTTTGGCACAGGATTTGCTGTCCACAAATCAGTCATAGACAACATCATAGACTTAAAATCAATATCAGAACACATCTCTGTGCTCTCTTTAAAATCAGAGAACAAAGGATACACAATAATCAACGCACACGCACACACAAATGATCATAACAGAAAGAAGTCAAAAGGAGTTGAAGATTTTTGGAAGATATGGAGACTTCCATATACAGTTAGGCAAAGAGAAAAAATACAGACAAATCACAGACTCATACACAGCACAGAACTGTACAAACAAGAATGGAGAACACCTTATAAATTACTGTCAAAACTGTGACTTAAAAGTCATGTCAACACAATTCCAAAGACCCAGATGGAAGTTCACAACTTGGATATCGCGCAACAACTTAAGGGAAGAATTCCAGATAGATCTCATAGCCATATCAAACAAAAGTAGAAGAGAAATTTTAAATGTGAAAACATGTAAAAGATTCTTTGAATCATATCATCACTTGTTACACGTAAATATTAGGTCAAACCCAAGAAATAATAAAACAACAAAGAAGACTGTAACAAGCAGACCAGATTCAGAATACCTGAAGATAAACAGAGACAAAGTCATTAAAGAAATCAATCAAAATGCAACAGAAAATTGGAAAGACCTCACAAATGTAGTTCAGAAGGCAATGCATTGGGAACAACCTCCTAGAAAATGCAAACATAGATGGTGGAACGTGATCTGTGATGAGGCTATTGAACAAAGAACCCAGGAATGGACTAAGTTCAACAGTAACAGAACAACAGAAACAATGCACGAATAACGTATATATGACAAAGCCCGGATACAAGAAATTGAGGCATACTTCAAAAGAAATAATACAAGAAACTTCTATAGAACATTCAGAGAAAATATTAGGGGTTACCAACCTCCAGAATTCAGCTTCAAAAGACCAAACAGGTCCCTTGAAACAAATACGAAAGCAAACTGCAAAATTCTCACATGATACTTTGACAAACTCCTCAACTGCGAGAAACCCACGGGAAAATTAGCCTTCACGGAAACCACACCAAGTCCAGATTATACACCACCCTCACTGAAAGTGATAGAGGAGATCATAAAACAACTGAAAAACAACAGAGCGCCAGGAGAAGATGGCATTATCGCCGAGATCTGGAAGCTTGGTGACGAAAACATCACAAATAAAATTCATAAAATTATCACAGAAGTTTGTCACAGAGAGTAAATTTTCGGCAAGAATGAAAGTGTGCACTAATCCATCCCCTACATAAAAAGGGCTCCACGACAGATCCCAACAATTACAGAGGTATCTCACGCCTGCCAGTCACTTAAAAATCCTCTCCAAAGTACAATCAACAAGCTAGAACCTCAGGCAGATCCACAAATAGGTGAATACGAGGCAGGTTTTAGAAAAGGAAGATAATGCATCGAACAGATCTGGAACCTGAGAACACTCCTAAAAATAAGACAAATGAAAAACACTGTAATCACATTTGTGGATTTCAAGAAAGTATCGACTCCATAGACAGACAAACACTCTTTCACATAATGAAAGAATACGGCATAGACAAGAAGAAAAGAGCTCTCATACAACAGACACTCGTGGATACCACATCTAAAATAAAATTTATGAGAGAAACCTCAGAACCATTCGAAATACGCACAGGAGTCAGACAAGGAGACGGACTATCACCACTTTTATTCAACATGGTATTGGACAAAGTTACCAAACAATTGGAAACACAGGTCAAAGGAGTACAGTTAGGAAGAACACGTGATACCAAAACAATCATAAGATGCCTGGCATTTGCAGATGACCTAGCGATACTCAACAACAATTGACAGGAAGCACTGGAATATTAACATCAAATCGCCTCCAAAACAGGCATACAAATTTTGTATGAAGAAATGTAATACTTGAAAAAACAAAACAACATACAAACAATACACACAAAATATGGAAACATAAAAGATTCGAAAAATTCAAATATCTAGGGGAAGACATATAAATAGGAGGGTCGAACAAGGCATCAAATATGGAAGGAACAGAAAAACTTCAAAGGGCATACAGACTCACATGGGCTCATTAAAACAAGAGAAATTAATCAAGACAGGCCAAACTCAGACATTACAACATAGTTGTACTGCCAGAAGCACTGTCTGCAACATAAACGACCACATTTGAGTCTTCAGACATCACAGAAGTTGAAAAAGTTGAATGCAAAATCCTTAGAAATTTTTCTGGAGCAATACATAAAGAAGACATATGGATGAAAAGATCAACCAAAGAACTATATGAACATACAGATAGACTCACAGGCATGATCAGAAAACACCAATTACAATTCTACTGACATATACAGAGAATGAACAATACTGTACTCACAAAGAGGACCTTCGATGTGGCGAATGGCTCAATCAGGAAAACCAATTGTTTCCATGAAATAGAAGAGGACCTAAATATTGCAGGGATCAGTAAGGAAATGAGAAGAAAAAGAGGACAATTCAGGAACAAAATTATGAAAAATAAATTCAAAATACAGAAGAAAACAGTAACAAAATGGACAGAACAAAGGAAACAGGAACACAGTGAACGAATGAAGAGGTTTTGGGAAGAGAAAAGGAAGAAGACAATTAAAAACTAAATAATCATGAATAATTTGATTTTAAACACTGTCCTCAAGGGCAATAAAGACTAAATATATTATTAATAATAATCTATCTATATATCATGCACTGTCTCAAGGTTTCTGAGCTTTAAGAGTACCCTCCTCTTGCCTTTGATTGGTGTGGTCTCGCCCGTTACAGTAGTGAACCATGCTCTTAATGGATGATCGCTGGGGGGAAGGCCCAAGAATGTCTGGTCTGATCACTTTAATAGTCACCCCTGTGTCAATAACCATGTGACAAGGTACATAACCTAGGCTTACCTCTACCAATATCATATCCTAGTGAAGTGAAGAAATTTGGGCAGCTCTTAACAGCGAGGCATTGTTTCATTGAATGCACATGCAAAAGCATTGGGGCCTTCCCTCCAGCAATCACCGACCTTTGCCCCCCCCCCCCCCCCAAGACTGGTGCTTACAAGTTTCCCGAAGATGTTGCACCCTCAGTTGTTCCTTCGTGTCTGCTACCTGGTTGCTGCTGCTGTTACTGCTGCTGAGGACAGTTGGCTCTCAGGTGCCCTGGCTGTCAACACGACCAACATTCCGGCAGTTTGGTTGAGGGACGGCGAGTCTCCATAGTGCTCACCCTGGAGGCGATGTCCCTCATAGTCATCTACAAGTCCTTCAAAATCCTCTTGATTCTATCGTCCTCCTCTTCCTCTAGCATCACTGCCAGCACTGGATGTCGGCGCACTGATGTCTGCCGCCGAAATTCCTTTTTTCCCCTTTTTCCCGTCCAAAATGATCGATTTCGCGTACAAAAACGTCACTTTTACCCATGACGGCTAAAGTCGGGGCAAGCCCCCCACTTCGGCTTCCTCATAGACAAAGCCGCTGCCATGGTCTTACGATTTAAAAACTTTCGAAAAATGATGATTCTTTCTTTTAAACGGTAAAATTTTCTAAGTTCGAAATGGTGGCCAAAGGTCAAGGTCAAGGGTGGCATTCAGCATCCTGGTCGCACACCGCCAGCGCCCTCCACACGCACCTGCCATTTTGCAAATGGCAAGTTTTTGTTGTACTGGCCACCAACATGGCGGCCATCCCTCCTGTGCCGCCAACACAATAGCCTGCCCTTCTGACCACCTGCCACCGGCTGCTGCCCACCAACATGGCCACCCACCACAGGCAGTCGTCACCGCTCGTCACCGACCACCATTTTGCACGCCCATCACCGACCACATTTGGCCATCGCCGGCGCACTGGCCACCAACATGTCCACCACCACCAGCCACAACTTTATTAGGCAGTGCAACTTCCAAGATTCAGTATTTAGACTTCATCCTTACAACAAGGTCAAGGGTGGCATTCAGAATTCTGGCCCATCCACCACCAGCGCCCACCACCAGTGCCTGCATTTTGCAAATGGCTGTCGTCGTTGTACTGGCCGCCAACATGGCCGCCCGCATTCAGACTTCTGGCCGCCTGCCACCGGTGGCTTCGTGACATTCAGACTTCTGGCAGCCCGCCACCAGTGCCTGCCATTGTGCAAATGGCCATCATTTTACTGGCCGCCAACATGACTGCCAGGCCTTCTGACCGCACGCCACCGGTTGCTGCCCGCCAACATGGTCGTCCACAATCAGACTTCTGGCTGCCTGCCACCAGCAGTCGCCACTGCCCGCGTATGCCAATGTGCGAATGTCTGCAGGCATGTCAGCATGCACGTTCAATGGGAATCGAACCTGTGATAACTTATTTATTCAAGTAGGGTACAGCAGTGGGGTTTCAACCCCATGCTCCCTTTTACTGGAATCAGAGCTTAATAGAAGATGTCTTAGGCTGCTCGGCCAATCTGTCTATTTGTATTAGTGATGGACTTATATGGCTTTTGTCGAATCACATATGATGTATGGCCTTGTCTAGCCATCGCTGTACAATACATGCACGTGCGCCACCGTTGTAGACATAATGGCGGCTTTTTATGTCGACTTGTATTACCACTCTCTACGAGAATCGAACCTGCGATATCTCGAGGTTGGTTCAGGGTACATGCATTGTTTCCTTTCAATAGTATACCGGTAAGTCCGTTGACAAAGGGAGGTGGTGGTGTAGATGCAGTACTTGGTCAGTATCTACCATACACGGAAAGGCGGGACCAGTCATTGTGGTCTCTGCTTCCAACGAGGTCATGTCGACGACGAGATGTGCATGTGGCCTATGGGTATTCACTGCTACCCCAGGTAAGGTAGAGGATAATTCATTTCGTAATAATTTTTCTAGCAATTGTTGTCGTTGTATGTGTGGGGACTCGGCTATGTAGCGATGATTGTGTGTATTAATTGCGGGTGACATCACATTACATACATTGAAGTCTTTGTACAAGACACACACTCGAGTGCAAGGTCAGTCCTCCTGTCCTCCTCCTCCTCCCTAGTATGGGTGGTACTAACTGTCTGTCTGGAAGTTGGGGGGGGGGGAGGAGTTCCATGCTGGTGTGTTTCCCATGTTAGATAAGGATTTCGCATGTGCATAAAATGTGTGTATATATATATATATATATATATATGCAGTCACACGTGCTCTCTGGCTCATTCGCAGTTATTCTTTCATTCTACCTCTGACAGACATGAGAGTGTATCATTTTTTTAGGTCAGTCGTTTGTACCATAGCCATGCATCAAGAGTGAACGGCAGCTACGTGCTCTTCTTCAATGATGGAGGACAAATGTTTGTGTCTCTAATTAAAAAAGACATTTTCTCAAAGCTGCCATGCCAACTGACACTAGACTGGTTGTACTCACAATATGAAGGGTGCTTATGTGAATTGTAAAGAGCGTCACTCGCATTTTCGACGACGCGATAGCTTCAAAAGACATATTGCAACATGCAAAGAGATCCTTCCTGCTCATGTCTGTCAGTCGGTGTTTGCAAAGATTAAAGCACGCTATATGTGGGAGGGATACTTGTGAAAAAACCATCATCATCATTAAAGCCACCATGTCCAAGCATAAAAACATTGATAGGATCGACTCCTAAACATTCATGCAACTATTGTAACAGGATATTTGCACATGCATACACTGCGAAGAGACATACGAACCATAAATGTAGGTTGAATCCATATCGCACAGGATATCGATGTCAAAAGAGTCAAGGTGTTTTCATTCGTACAGACAGCTTAAAAGTACATATGAAAAAGTGCAAAGACCTTGTTACTGCTAAGCAACAAACCTCTGATGATCAGGTGCCTGCTGTATCAAGTAATGGTACGCCAACTTCCGACCTGAACAATTCGTCGGGGAGAAGAAGACAGTGTCGCTATTGCAGTAAGATTTTTAGTAGAAATAGCAATGCATGACGACATGAGAGTTCTATCTGTCTGCCGGTGTAGTAAACCGCATACACTACCTATCTGAATTGGCATTTATGGAATGCTTAACTCCCACTGATGAAATATGAAACTATATACAACGAGTGAAATTGACGGAATTGTCAATGTGTTGTTATTCGAAGAGTGAACTTCGACTCAAGTGAAGATGGAATATAGCCCTGCCAACGATTTGTGCCTTTTCTGCAAGGCACCATTTTTCAAAATTTACAATACACGCGACCATGAGACTAGTTGTTCTATGAACATGAAGCAATCTGCCTTAACATGTGAACAGTGCAAGTCTCAATTTTGACGACGTGATAGCTTAAAAAGACATATTGCATCATGTGATGGTCTCTCTTCCGTACCAACTAAGCGATGTAGGTCTGCATTGGATACACTCTCACCATCGACATCAGACCTGAACATTTGCAGGTCATTCTCCACAAGCAGCAAAAGTATGGACTGCATCTGCTATAGTGGATACTCGTGCACCATCACCGTGGGCAAAACCGATCCTGTACATGTACATTTCTCCACAGTCATTAAGGTATTTATGCTGCTACTGTGGTAGAACCTTTAGAAAAAGATCTAGTGCATGTCAACATGAGAAACCCGGTCAATGTTCGATGAAGTCGAGCTTAGGAATCTTAATTTACCAGTGTTGTAGATGTAAACACGAGTTCACATGTTATCAAACAACAAGGAGCATTCCAGTCGAAGCACAATGCAAAATATGTAACTATCAGGAAACAATATTTTGTGAGACAAGTGACAACCATATGAAGAATTGCACATATGAAAAATAAGCTAATACACCACAACCACCTGCTGCGAGCTTACCCAATGAGAATGGGTTCATCCTGAAAGAATATGCTTTCCGTGGTCTAATGAAGGTGTACGTTGCATCGCATGGCGAAAGATATTTGTACATACTTTAAGCAAATGAAGCAGAATATTATAGATCAACTTACAGACGAGGTGGGAAAAGAAGGTGTGTTAAAATATTATATATGGTTGTAATGTCAATATACCAAACCAGAACCACACAATGATGAATTTAGTCAGAGAGCCTTCAAGATATCGATGTGACTCTGTATAACATGCTTAACATTGAACACAGTGTTGAAGCTAGTATAGAGAAGATTTGTCATGACGAAGATGAGTACATGGGAAAGGGTTCCGGTTGGACATTACACAGTATAGATCATTAACAGTTGAGCACGAACTTGCTTAGACCACTTCGCAATTAGGTACATGCCCCACTACAACATATCACCCTCTTCGACTGACAGAATCGAGGTGTAATGCGCTACAACAGCAGAATATCACACACATAGTGTGACATCGCTACTACTACTATGTGAGGTGTCAGCCGGGAGGTGTCAGCCAGGAGGGGTCAGCCAGGAAGGGTCAGCCGGGAGGAGTCAGCACTGAGTACGACCTCCAGGATACTAGAATATGTAGTGCAACAACAATTTTGGTAGACGCAATAGTGTAAAGACACCCTTCGCTTGACTCGAGATGGAATACAGTGTCGGACTGCCACTCGGCATTTGACGGACTGAGTGCAGGGAAGTTGTGTGCTTGAGGTGCAGTCCCGCTGGGTGAAGGACTAGCTACGTTGACATCCGGTACAATGCTTAAGTGACGCTGATGTACTGTGTGTTAGTAGATATATAGAGCAGCTACTGTGGGAAGAACTTCAGTTTGTTTTGCATGAAGATGGTGCCAACTGATACGATGTCTATTGTAGAGCATGCCTCTATGGATGTAACTTCCTCCGTGGTTGGAAACTGGTGTTGTTCATGATTAATGATCTTCAGCAAAATCTGTCATGCCCATCACCATGAGATAAGCAACTGTTCAAAAGGACCTACCTCCAGAATACTAACATGTGATATGTGTGGCGCCGCGTTTGGTAGAGGCGATAACCTCAAGAGACACACTGGTACATGTAAAGGTAATACGTCTTTGCCTGCCATGCGACGACATGCATTGCCACATAACAATGCTAGTCTTCCTGCTGATTTGTTATGTAAACTAACGTTCGTTAGAGCACCCATAACATTACGTAGGACTGTGTGGTGTTCCAAACTGGTGTGCGAAGGCAGAACTACACGTGCTGCAGGGCATGGTGTGTGCAAAGAAGGAACTATTCGTGCTGCAGATCATGATATGTGTGAAGATGGAACTATGAGTGCTGCAGAGCATGAGTCAGACAGATTGTCAAGAGTTGTATATATTAGTCCTGCGCCACTAACATGTGAAGTGAAAACCACAGATGTTACCCAGGACACCGACAACGAATCTGTGACCTCCAAATCTGCTGGTGATGTAGATGTGTCTTCTACTGATGACGATGACGCATCGACAACTGCAAAGCAAAAGTGTAATCATGTTGCTGGTGATGATGTATATTCTACTGATGACAATGAAGGGCTGACATTTGCCAAGCGAAGGCATACACATGATTCTTAAGACCCCAATGACCTAGTTGATACTTCGGTTGTTGGTTTCCTCGCAGAGGGTTGAACATTTTTCGGTCAGCAGAGAGCATATGCAATTATTGATGAATTCAGAGCCAAAGTCTTTATTGAATAACATAATAGATGTATGTATGTGAGTATGTGTAATTTGGTTATCCATGTAAATAAATACATTAACGATACGTTTTTTTCTTAATTTATATTGGCTAGGCAATGTACCTACTGCTGTGTGTAGCTGCTGCCGTACACATTTTTCGAACCTCTGGCTGCATGTATTTTGAATGAACATGCAGATGTGTTTTAATTATGTATCAAGTTGTATAGTTTTTTTCTTTTCATGCACTCTAGCGGTCAACTGGGGAGAGCAAGCAGCTGTCTGTAGGGACCTGGGTAAACACAACATAGCGGTTATCATAGTGGAATGGTTGAACATGTAATGGTGGACGGAAACTGTCTGAGTGCATACATTAAAGGTTCGGGAAGTGTCGACTGCTTGTAATTTCAAAGGCTTGGTCCTGAAGGTTCGGGTAGAGCATGACTACTTGCTCCCGCCTTCCATGAACGTACATCCAATGGTAGCTTTTATGACGTCTTGTATTACCACTCGAGGTTGGTTCAGGGCATATGCATTGTTTCCTTTCAATAGTATACTGGTAAGTCCGTTGACAAGGGAGGTGGTGGTGGAGATGCAGTACTTGATCGGTATCTTCCATGCACGGTGTAACAGTGTAATATGGTGCGCGGCAATCTTAAAATTATGTAACATGCAGTACCCTCTGGAGTAAACACAGTATCGTAAGAGCTCATATGTTGGAGTGACCACTTTTTATTCTGAAAATGCGCAAAACATAACCTAGGTCAACTCAGTGTAATATCCAGAAATTTAATTTATGCACCACATGACAAAATAGAATATTATATGTGTTGGCAATACTTGTGATTCAGTAAGCGGATAAAATGAAATAAATGCTGTTCCAAAGAAATCTGTTTATGCTCGGCTGTGCTCAGTTTAGGACCCAGTATGTAAGATGCGTAGAAACTCACCTTTGACAACAAAACCTTCGTTGCAGGCAAACGATTATTTGCCACACATACAGCTATGAAACTTAACATACATAATAACACACATTCTAAAAGCACTTGTTTAATTATTTGCAACTGAAAATGTATAGAGGAGGGATAGGATGAAACGTGCATACTTAGAAAAAGTGCCAGACGTATCAAATCCAGCTTAAAACTTATTTATTCAAAATATTCAAAATTTGCAAATTCAACATATCTGTTTCAAATAAGCTGGAAAAATTATTTAAAAATCAAAAATCCCTGAATGGCAATGAGCAAGAAAAAGAAAATAGTGTTCAATTAAGCTGCCGTTAGGAAGTGGTCATGGGGTAACGGTCATAACTCAAAATCCTTGCGTGACACTTAATGCACTTGAGATTAACGTAGCTCTCTCAAAAATAAATTGTCTTGAAAATAGTTCAGAAAAAATGCAACTGTCTCAATACGGTAAAACACTTGACTTTCTCTCTCAGGTTAAATTATGGTTAAAAATGGTTGAAGCCAACATGGCCTCTGTAGAATGTTCTACGCTCATGGCGTAACATAACAAAGTTCAAGATGAAATAAAATTTAAAATTTGATGAAAAACAGTTCTGTAGTTAAATACCAGGTTGTAGATGAAGGCAGAACGGTGTAACTCGTAGAAGGAACGGAGGTAGGAAAAGAATGTAGATCTGGGTGCAGTAGTGTTTTACGTGACTCAACGGCTCACGGACGTTACAGGACTAGCTAACTACCTGTACTCCTGAACAGCTGCTTAAAATAAAAATCTGCGGAGTGCTCATTCTATCAAACTCGAAGCAAAACACAAATCAAAAGTCATTGAAAGCTGTTAGAAAATAGAACACCCTAACTCTAATTAAAATTCCTCCTCTGCGTCCAACTGTAGGACGAGCGTCTTAGCCTTACGTCTAGCGTAGTTGAATGTTGGTGGCAGAGAGAGCGAACTATCAAACGGCCCGCGCATCCTAACCTTATGCTGAGCTCTCCAGCCAATTGGAGTAAAGGATTCGAACCTGTTAGCCAATCGCAAGGCTTCCTGACTAACGATCTAGAATGACACACTCCAAACAGCCTAACTCCTTATTCCATAGAGTTACGGGTCTCATAGAAATTAAATTAAAATACATAAGAAATTCTCTGAAACATAAGCAATAAACATGAGACCAAAATAATGTAAAATATTTTGTTATTAATTAAAAATACAAACAAAAGAAAATCTAGCTATCTATTTCAATTAAACATTAATTATTGCCATTCGTACATCTAAGTTTGAATATAATAATCATATGAAAAATGCAAAAATAAAAATAATAAAAATTACGAAAAATCAAACATATGTGAATCATAGGTAAACTTACAAATATTGTGCATGACAGTGTCCAATACGTGAAACAAACATTAATTATTACAAATAAGTGCAGATAGTGAAAATGTTGTGTTACAACAGAAAGGAGGGACTGGTCATTGCGGTCTCCGCTTCCAGCGAGATCACGTCAACGACGAGATGTGCTCGCGGCCTACTAGTATTCACTGCTACCTCAGGTAAGGTAGGGGATAGTTCGTTTCGTAATAATCGTTCTAGCATGTGTTGATGTTGTATGTGCGGGACTCTGCTGCTAGCGATGACAGTGTGTATTAATTGTGAGCGACATCACATTACATACCACGAAGTCTCGGTACACGACTCACGAGTGTAAGGTCGGTTCTCCATAGTGGGGAGGTACTAACCGTCTGTCCGGAAGTACGTACACACATTGATGGTTCGGGGGGGGGGGGGGAGGACTGTCTGGAAGTATGTACGATTTCGTGGCCTACGAGTATTCACTGTTACAGCAGTTAAGGTAGGGGATAATTCGTTTCGTAATAGGAAGCTTATCGTTGTAGCATGTGTTATAAATGTGTGGTGACAACTCGTGCGTGCAGGTGGGAGTGCATGTACGAGCGTGCGCGTGAGCGCGTGTGTCTACCAGTTTAAACAGTTACATTTGTGTTTTATTTTGATCCGATGGTCGTATTTTTTCCTTACCAATATGATTGGGCTATGAATTCGACAACTAAAAGGTTCGAACGACCAGAACTTCCTGCTCTGTCAAATCGGTCCACCAACCTTGGAAGACACACTGTCTAGCAAAATGGCGGCTGGTGACAAGTACGCCGACGGCGTCCATTTGCACACATGTCGGTGAGCTGGTGGTTATATTGTTTCCCTACCAATATGGCTGGGCTGTGAATTTGACAACTATGGAAGACACACTGTCTAACAAATTGTGGGGCTGGTGGTGGGGCGGGCAGTGCGCCGACGATGGCCATTTGTGTACAATGACGGTCGCTGGTAGTGGTGGGTGTCCATGATGGCGGTCAGTAGGCCGGCGAGTAGGAAGTGCACACACACCTACAATTGATACCTATGTTATATGGTTCATCATTTTACAGCCACCTATGCTTCTAAGTTGACATAGAGCATACTTGACCCGGCGTCCTTTCTCCTAGTCGTGGTTGATGTCTATGTTATGAATTTGGCAACTATAACTCGAACGGTTCGGAAATTACAAGAATGTCTATATTCCTGCATCTTTTTTCTGCTCTACAATATACACTCAAAGTGTGCAACGACAAAAAACAGAAATTTTATTGCAACAACACACACCTGTTGCCTTGCTGCTCTGCCAAGCAACCAGTGTACAACAATATTTCTGCGCCGCCTTTCATATTTCCTCTTGTAAATAATAGGCGCCCACTAATGCTCCTATTAATTCCTCATTCCCGGCTAAAGTCACGTTTCTGCGCTTAAACTCGTAAGATTTAAAGGTACATTACTATGACACAAAAATAAATAACAAATGTTTTTATGGTTATGTGTTTTCCTTATTAATAACTATAGCATTTTTAACGTATTTATAACACAATGCACCGCATTTTTCTGCTGTAACATAGTTTATGATATTTCCGCCAGAATGTGCGACCAGTCATATATGAAGAGGCGATGACCCTGTCCGAATAGTCTCAACAAGTACACGACGAGTACACATCACTGTTCACGATAAAGTGAGCACTATTGAAATTAACTGCCCCTGCCTGCACATATTTTATCCGGCGCACTGAGTGGCATACGCCCAGTAATGTTGGTAACGATGGAGGGAAAGTAGTTCCATATCGTAACGTCGAATAAAAAAGTATTAGGTGACAATTTGGGATAACTTAAGTTATTAATTTTCTTACAGTTTTTTTAATGCATCGAAGTTTAAAAATGAGCTGATTTATCAAGTATTTACTTTTTTAACAATTCCACAGTTTCACTTGACCGACGCATAAATAAAGTGATGAGGCCCATGGCAATGTTAATCTTACATAAGGCGGAAAGATACGCAATGTGCATACAAGTAGATCTTAATCAGGGCTTTCAAAAGTGCTACTTTTACCGTGAACAGTCTATAAGCAAATGTACGTACTTAACAAGTATATACTGACAATTCGGATACAGCCTTAGTTGCAGTATATTGTTTAGACACAGAAAATTTCCGCAGCCAAGTGAGAACTTGAATGGAGCAATGCGGCACGTGGAATTCATTGCAATTCAATAAAAATGAAGAGGCGTATTTCTGCTTTCAATAATTCCCACGTTTGATAAAGGATTAAAGCAGTAACAACGTAATCATAACCCTTAAAAAAAATTCGTAGAAAAAAACGCAATGATATTTTCAGAGCATTGACCTTGGTCAGAATAAAAACGTATAGCTGAAGTCACGTGAATTGTGTGTTCCTGGTGTCATATTTTGGCAATATTCGTGGTTACTTATAAACCGGATCAGAAGGTTCAGAACTGCGACAGTAAAGGCTAAGAATATGTTGTAAAGTGCGCATGCCATATGCCCAGTAACTACTCTCCTTGTTCCAACATTGGATTCCTGTTTTACCATTAGCACTATCATAACAAACGTGGATAACATTTGAGATTAGAAAACCTTTTATGTAAGTGCTTTGAGACTTTTTTTACACTTAAGGGTACCTGACGTAGTGTATAATTAACATTGCCATGGGCTTCATCACTTCATTCATGCATTGGTCACGTGAAAGTGTAAAATTATTATAGAAGTAAATATTTTACAAATTTGCTCCTTATTACACTTCGACGCGTTAAACAAACACAAAGCGAAAGAAAAAATGTTATCACAAATGGTTACCTAACACTTTTTATTTGACGTTACGATATGGAACTACTTTCCATCCATCGTAACCAACTTTACACTGTGTGCATATCACCCAGTGCACCCGTTAAAATATATGCAGGTAGCAGCAGTAAGTTTTTTTCTAAGGTTGATTTCAAAAGTGCTCACTTAAACGTGAACAGCCTTTAGTAAGAGAGGAACGCGTCCTTGAATGACGAGATTTTCAAATGGCTTTGTCTCAAAATAATCAGAATTTAGTTGTAATCAAATAAATTCCTGAACCTGACTGTGATTTACTGAAGTAAAATCTGGCGATTGTGAGAATTTAATTTAAAAAAATGTAAAATACTGTCCAGCACATTCCAAATCTGACAGATAAATAATCAAACCATTTCAAAAATCGTAGCCTTTTCTTTAAGCACCGTTCGCCTCAGGGATGTCGCATCATGGCAACATTATTTTCTAATTTAAATGTAATACCTCATACACGTCTTAAATATTTTTTTTTGTCACAGACCAGGATTACAAAATATTTTACGAAGTCATGAATACCCTTTTTTTCTTAATGAATAGGAATTATACTTATTGTTGATTCTCTGCCCAGCTGAGCAGAGCATGTTAAATAGGCTGGGGTTACCCATACCAGTTATTAGTAAGTTGTGAACAGTACATCTTATGTTTGACAGTGTAGCACGCATTACCTAACTAATAAATAATAAACATAGCCTGCAAGAAGCAAAGATCCTACCATTTATAATTTTCTTATGGTCTTGTTTAGTAGTACATAACAGTGGCGCCAAATTTCCAAATTGACTTTAAAAAAAAGTCATTGAGAATGCTTATTGGAGCAACCGGCTCCTGTAACATCATCCAGTAAGTAACACTCTTTGTAAAACAAACAGTCAATGAGTTGAAATAAATCAGAACTACGGGATTCAAGACCGCGACATAAATATTATTAAAAACAGTCACTCTCTATAAAATAAAACTTGTTCCATTCCCTACATTCATAAATTATACAACTGTCCAAATTTGTTTTTAAAACGGTACTTATACTGCAATGCCTAGTAGTAATATTCTTTTTTTTTTTAAGTGCAGTAGAATAAAATTTAATATAGAATTAATTTAATAAATTTATTTGCATTAACCTGGGATATAATTAAAAAAAAACTAAACTTGTCGACAAAATTCAGTAAAGAGCTAACTATTTGTATTTTACGATGCCATAAAAAGGCATATATGGCCTATATGCATTACGCAATTATATTTTATGCTACGCAGCAACAACCAAGCTTACAAACTTCGCAGCTGAACACAAATGGGCGTTGAAACATGCTCTCCCACGCAAATCCGTCACGCCTAAAAATCTTCCAAACGTAGCAAAATCAGCATGCAGCGAGCTTCGCTAATACGAGAGCGAAACCACAAAACCCTACACCCTCAGGAGCCTCACAAACATCAGCCCACGCGAGCTTTTAAACCTCCCCCGACACAAAACCGCTCAGCTGAATGATTAAACAAGTAACTACAGACGGTAAATGGAGACAGCGAAACCTCGTTATTTCAGCGTCGAACGGCCCGGTTTCCCTGCGACTCTCGTTGCATCAAACAGGACTGCCACAGCCTGTAATCATTTACACAGTCAAGAACGCGTAGGTTTAGCGTAAATAAACACACGGCAAATAATACTGCACATTAATAAATTATATACTGCGTTATACACACGACAGTAATTAACTTTACTAAAACCAACAAACACGAACGTGATTTGAACACGTACTAACTCTCGGTCTCTCTCTCCCTCTATATATATATATATATATATATCTTTCACTCAATCTCTCCACCACTGAACATGACTCGTGCGTTTACGGCAGTATTGACTTCGTGTAAGGGATTATTGATGTGCAGTGTGATAGGGAATTAAGCTATTTGAATAGGCTACTTGACACTGTTTGATAGAATAATTGCTTCCAGCGAACGTAATTCTTTTTACAGACCATCTGCGCACCTATACATTCGTCATGTCACAGAATATTAAAATTGCCACAGACGTAAAGGAGCCATTACAGAATTCCTCCTCGTTTTTAAAGAACTAGTTCCCTGAATTGACGCAATATATCTCTGTTATCACTTTAATTTGCTCTTGGTGCTGTCGTGTGGCTAGCGAATGAACGAACGCTTACCACTGTACCTTCATAAACATCTATGGATAGTCGTGGTGGTGGTTATTGCGTATGCGCTTGAGAAAACTAGCCTTTTATTCGCCAACTACATGGAAAGAAAGAAAAACACTCGTGAAGGTTGAGTGGAAAGGAAAGTAAGTGTGATTCTGCCTCCAGAGATGGTGTTGTTAGTCAGCTACAGAAAATGTAACACCTGTAGGTAGGCAAACAGTGTAAACGGACCATTAGGGGAAAGGAGGGAGGCAAGACGCGCTAGCCAAGTGCCCCGGGGATAATAGCATCTCACTCTGCAACTTATCGCTTCTTGGAATCTCCACACAGTCTTGGCCAAGGAGCATGTAAGGAGAAAGAGTTTCCACTTCCAGGTTAGGCCTTCTTTCGTATCTACTGGCTAGATTTGGGGCTGTAGGCGTTAATTTGCTACCAACCATGTATTGTGAAATCTATTAGGTTATAGTTCACCGAACATGTTAGGACACAAAAGAAAATTATTTGCAGAAAAAAAAAAAATGTATAATGTAGCCAATTCGTTTCGTAATACAATTTTTTTTTTTTTTTTTTTTTTAATTTTCAAGAGAAAATTCGTTTTGTCCCTGCAGGGTGGCTATTATGGTTGAATTATTATGCAAGATTGTTAAACATTTTTAAAAGATAAATTCGTTGTAAGCAGCAGTAAACATGTTAAATGTAAGTGAAAAAAATTGAATTCGTGCATTTCGTAAGTCACAAGTTTGTAATAGCATTTCCTAGGGATGTTTAATGTTTTCGTACATATAAGCGTGGTTACATGGTAAATACGTAAACATGCGTATTTGTTGTACAGCAAACACATGTAAAAACTTTTAACAACCTTTTTTAACATCTTTGAAAGAATTACGAAAGAACAGTGTTCGAAGACATGAAACCTACCCAACGATCAAACAGTTTCAAATAACAGTGGTGCCACCAAAACGGATTTACTACCGCAATGATGAGCTCATATATCGTCCATAACATAGTAGAAAAGTAACTAATGCGAACATTTCGAGCAAATACTTCACAAGTTACACTAATTGTAGAAATAAAATAACAGTCCGAAACGTCACCTCATCCAGCAGAAATCCCTACAGTTGCAAGACTTTTTGCAAATACTAATTCCTCTGAATGCATTCATTTTTATTATTGACTTTGTCTTATTTTCAAATACATATAATTAGGACCTATATTAATTTGTATTCATTTCAATTTAACTCAGTCCAAATCGTACATCTGCACTACAGAGTTTCGCCCCCCCCCCCCCCTCTTTTCTGAAACTTTGAGATTTAGTGGGCTACAATGTGGTAATCGATTCACATGCCAAGTGTTACAACTTATTTTTTTCTGTCCAAATTTTGATAAGCAGTTGATGGCATTTGATTATGGGTTTAAGAATGAAAGTTATTTAGCTTTAGATACTCTTTACCACCTCCATTTGTTGGTATTATTTCTCATCATTTTGTGCTGGGAAGAATAAGAAACAGGTGCGCTGACGCTCATGTCCACACAAAAAAACAAGACACGTGCACGCACAAAGAATTATTCACTGGAGTTTTATGTAAAGATATAAGATTCTCATAATTGAAATAAATCAATTTCCATATTTGGATATTAAACCATGCAGCTGATAAACCGTGAACATTAATTCCTGAATTATGTGACATGACATGACGATTCCGTAAACACGGTGACCAAAGTTGTAATTTTCGATACTGAAGCAGTTGTGTATGTTGAATACACAAACTCTTTGCATAAAAGTGTGAGGCAGAAGTTTTCTGACAACTGTAGCTGCCGAGAAAATTAATGGGATCCATTAATCTGGCTGCGGATGTTCTAGCCTATAGAGCGCCTCACTCTTAGATTGCAGTGTGCGGTGTAATGGACATTCACTCTGTCTCTCTTTCCAATACATGACGTCTCTGGTTAACGCTGTCCTTGTTCCTGCCTGCACTGTTGCCTGATAAAGTCATCTTTTAGCAGCTTCAAAAAATGAACCATTTTCGTTGTGTATGCGCCATGCAATCACAATGATAGCGCCTCTCACAGGTTTCATTTTCAAAGGGGCTTATCTTTGCTTGGCAGGATTGGATTCCTCATGAGTTGGCAGGGAGGTAAACAGAAAAAGTTATCTTAATCAGGCCGTTTCCTTCACCACCCATTTGTTTCTCAGCTTACCTGGTATGTTACAAAGCTGAAGCAATCTGGCAACAGTGAGCACCATAAGCCCTGTACTGCAATCTAAGCGTGAGACGGATTATAGGGTAGGACAGTACTCTCCCTCTCATGTAACTTGGCAAGATTGTGACAGTTCGACGAAAGTTGCTTCAATGTAAACGTTTCGTTTATGTATCCTTTCGCCATCAGCTAGTGCGTCAAGTGACGACTGTATAATATTAAAAAAGTAAAATTTAATTTTGTAAATGGCATGTTGTTTGTTTCGTATACGTCAAGTTGTCACTGACTGACTGTCAGAATTTTGCCATGTTATATGGGATAGAGAGTAGATGTTTCCAACGTCGCAGAGAAATGTGAATAACGTCGTTTCCCGTAATATTTTTCTTCTGGGTTCGTGTGAAGTTCAGAGATTTTGCCCGAGTTGTGTCATTCACAGATTCGCACACTTGGGGGTCTTCACGTAAAACCAAATAGATTACGTGCTGTTTGTGACTCGCCAGATGGATATGTATTTGTGCAGCCTGTGAATGGCACGGCCATCGTTTTTATAACGTTATATTTGAAGAAGTATTCCGTGCACTCCACAATGGTAGGTAGGAGAGAATAACAAAATTACTCTCAACCTATGAAGAATGAAAAGACACAAAAGGGTAATGTGGTTAATCGCACAAACCAATCGTCTTCATTCCCTTATAACGACGCCTTCGAGACTCAAGAAAGACAGTAGTAGGGGGTGAGGGTCCTAGATAAAAAGGGATGCCGCCTTTATTAATAGGACTGTAAATTTTATACCAAATTAATCCCGACCTGAATCGTGTGGGTGTACAGACCGTTCACATCGAAATAGAATATATATTTCGATGCCACACTGGGGTCGTGATCCTCACCCATGTATATATTGTTGGCTTTCGCACGCCTTCTGGAAACCTGGGTAATGCCAACCCTAACCCCGCGTTCTACAAAAAGATACATGTCTGGGTCAGTTAACAGCTCTAGCCGCACATGTGTGATTGAAAACAAAGCATCCTATGAAAGAGACAGAGCTGTGACGTACATGGCGGGGTCAAGACCGTAGTGAGCCAAACATACGGTCCTTAAATTTTCAAAAACATCTGCCAGCAAACAATTGTCCACACGTAAGTTTGAGGTATAGTTAGAGTTAAGATTAGTGTTTTATGTGGTTATTAGTTATAAGGAGGGAGTAGTGTCCGATTGTGTGCACGAGGCCGAGGCCTTTGTTTTTATACGAGGGTAAAGGGTGTATGATGTAAGTTAGGCTAGTTAAGAAAGTGCGTGTATACATAGGTATTTGGTGTATTTTATAAGGGAGAGTAGATTTAGTTTTAAATTAGTTAAATAATTTTTAAAAAGAGAAAGGGTGAAAAATGGTAGGAGGTGTAAGTATAGGGGCTGTGGTAAGGTGTGGAGAAGGTTAGATAGTGGTGTGCAGTGCGACCAGTGTGGCGGCTGGTACCATGTTGGCTGTATAAGGATCAGGGAGGAGGAACTGGAATCACTACAGGAACATGAGTGGAAGTGTGAGGAATGTGCTGAGGGAAAGGGTTTAGTGGCAGTGGTAGGGAACAAATTAACAGTAGAGAAGGAAACACAAATAAGTGGAGAAGGTGGAAAATGGATTTGGGATATGCTGAGGGGAAGCTTTGTAGAGGGTGTGCCAGTGCCAATGGAAGTTGCAAAGGAGGAGAGGTGGAAAGGGGAGATGGTATATTTGATGAGCAGGAAAGAGAGGGAAATGATGCATAGGATTGAGAGGATGGGGGAAAAGGTCAGGAATGAGATGGGTAAGAGTGGAGTAGAAATGAGGGCGGATAAGTTAGAGGAGGAGTTGGAAGATTTAAAGGGGGTGCTAAGGAAAATGAAAGCTAGTCCATAGGAGGAAAAGCTGAATATAGAGGAAGAGTTAGGCAGAATGCAAGTAGGGCTGCAGAAGGAACTGCAGGAGGAAAAGGCAGAGGAGGAGGGAGGCAGAGATAGAGGTGGTAAGATTGAGGAGGATAGAGGAGTCGGACGCAGTAGAAAGGGATAAGGCAGTACGAGATATAAAACAGCAAATAAGGTTAGAGGAGCAAGAAATATTAGCAAGGCGATAGTAGTAGGCAGGAAGCAATCAGGAATAGAGGAATGGAAAACAGAAAGCAGGGAACAGGCAGTGGTAGAAGGTAGAAATCAGTATGCTGAGGCTGGCAAGTGTGCGATTAGCAAAGACCAGCAAGCAGGACAAAGGGGAAAGTTCAGGGCCAGAGGGGAGAGAGGAAGGCTGGTCAAAGGGAGGGAAACAAGGGTGCTGCAGGAGGCCGGAGACAGATATCAGGTAAGAGACGAAGTAGACAAGGGTAGGCAGGTGGATGGAAGAGCCACAAAGCAGGAACAGGTTGTAGGAAAGGAGCCAGAGGTAGTTTTTCTAGGTAGCTCTATTGTAAAGGGGGTGGAGCTGAGGGAAATCAGGGAGGAAATTACATATAAAGCAGCATTTGGGGACCCAAATACCAGGGATTTGGAGGAAATTGTTAGTGGTATGAGAGGTAGCAGGTTGGCAACGGTTGTTCTAATTCATGTAGGGGGAAATGACCTGGCTCGTAGGGAGGTGGGGCAAAAGGTAGAGCGGGACCTCAGGAAATTGTTGAGAAAAGTGCAGGAGAAGTTCCCTGGAGTTAGGGCAGTAGTCAGTGGCATGCTGGTTAGGAAAGGGGTATCCTATAGGAAGGCAGTGGCTGCGAGTGAGGTATATGAGAGGGTGTGTAGGGATTTGGGGGCTACATTTATAGATAGTAGGAAATGGGTAGGCTGGGAAAGTGTAAGGAGGGACCAGGTTCACATGACAGAGCATGGGAAGAGGATTCTAGGTGATCTGCTAGGTAGGGAAGTATCTGGCTGCTTGGAGAGAGTCAGGGCAGAGCAGCAATTGTTGAAATAGCAATCAGTTAGAAGCAAAGAAACAGAAGGGGAGAGAAATGGAGAGGATAGCATTGATGAGGCTGCAGGGGTGGAGATAGGAGGAAAGCAATATAGGATGGTAAAGCAGAGTACTAGTATAAAGATAATTGTGGTGAACTGTAGGAGGGTGTACAACAAGCTCGAGGGCCTCTGGGGAAAGGTTGAAGGATATGGGGCAGATATAGTGGTAGCTGTGGAGACTTGGCTGACTGAGGAAGTACTGGACATTGAGTGTAGGCAGGATAAGTTCACCATCTTCAGAAGAGATAGGGATGGGAGAGGAGGAGGAATAATGGTGTGTGTAAGGAAAGGGCTAAAAAGGGCGGTAGAATGGGCAAGTGAGGATGTCGAGGTAATGGAAATTAAGGTGAGTGGTGGTAGTAATAGGAACGTTACTTTGCTGGCAGCGTATAGACCACCAGGACAGGGATGTCAGGCAATTGAGATGATCAAGGAGAGGGTCGATAGACTAAAGGACAGGCAGTGGGTTGTTGTAGCAGGGGATTTGAATATGCCAGGGGTGAAATGGGTAGAGGGTGCAGAAGGAATGGGTAGCATGATGCAGAGAATGACAGCACAGTTAGTCAACAGAGGATTAGTCGAGGTAGAAGAAACACCTACAAGATGGAATGAGTGGGGTGTTGGGTCAGTGCTGGATGTGGTGTTGGCCAGACCTAGGAATGCTGTAATTAGTGCAATAGTATTGGATGGTATAAGCGACCATCATATCCCGGTTGTGGAAATTGGGATTAGCAGGATGAGGGAAGTGCAAATGGCAGAAAGGTTGGTGTGGCAGTATGGGAGAGGAGACAAGAAGGGGGCAGAAATATTCCTGAGAGACAAGTTTAAAAAATGTTCTATGGAGGAGGGTGTAGAGGGGTTGTGGAGGGAGTTTAGAGGATTAATGGAGGTTATTTTGGAGAAATTTGTGCCAATGAAAATGTTACAGACTGGGGGAGATCCGCCATATTATGGATAGGAGATTTTGAAAATGAAGAGGAAGTGCATAAAATTACATGGCAAGTGAAGAAATGAAGGGATGATAAGATCTAAAGAAATGATGAAACAGATGGATAGGGAGCTTGAAAGGAAGATCAAACAGGCAAAGAATGTATTTCTGGGGAACCTGGTGGAAGAAGGAAAAGGCAAGGAATGGGGGAGATTGTTTAGGTATGTTAGGAGGTTAAGGGGAGGAGAGGAAGGGATCCCTCTGCTAACAGGAAGGGATGGTAGGCATGCGACAAATGACCAAGAAAAATCGGAGATGCTGCAAGGACAGTACTTGCCAGTGTTTGAGGCAAAGGAGGGTTGGAATAAGGGGGGCAAACAGGGTTCGGGGGGTGTTTAGTATGTTTAAGATGACAGAGTGGGAGATAGAAAATGTAATTAGGGGTTTGAAGAGCAGTAAGGCAGGGGGTCCAGATGGGATAGGAAACGTGGCTCTTAAGTTTGGTGGCAGGGAGTGGGTGAAATATTTAGAGGTGCTGTATAAAAAGTCTTTAGGAGAGGGTAAGTTACCACAAGATTGGAAGGATGCTATGGTGGTACCTATACACAAGCAGGGAGAGGATAGGGGAAGGCCTGGCAGCTACAGACCAATGAGTCCCACATCAAGTACAGGAAAAGTAATGGGGAGGCTGGTGGTGAAGTATGTGGTTAGGGTTATGAACAATATAAATTGGCTGGAGGAGTCCTAGTATGGTTTCAGGAGGGGATACTCATGTGAGACTCAGCTGGTTATTAGAGGATCTGGTGCAGGTAGTTGATGAGGGGAAGCAGGTGGAAGCCTGCTTCGTAGATTTTGAGAACGCATTTGATAAGGTGCCCCATGGGACATTGATAAGGAAAGTGGAGGCACTGATACCAGACAGGAGGGTAGTGGAATGGATAGGGGACTTCATCAGGGGGCGAAGGCAGAGGGTGAAAGTGGGTGAGGCAATATAAGACGAGAAGAGGAGGTTACGTCTGGGGTCCCAAAGGGAAGTGTGCTGGGTCCTTTGTTATTTACATAATAGTAAATGACATGGGTTTGGGGATTAGGGGAAAATCAGATTGTTTGCAGACAATTGTGTTGTGTATGCTGAAGTTGGAGAGGGGGGGGGGGCGCAAATTTGCAGGCGGACATTGATAATATATGGCTGTGGACTAGGAAAAATAAAATGAAGATAAATGTAAGAAAAACTAAGGTAGTCAGGTTGACAAGGAAGAAGTTGATAAGCAGGGACATGTACAGATGGGAGGGACAAGAGATAGAAGAAGCAGCAGAATATAAGTATCTAGGGATTGTACTGCAGGCAGACCTCAGATGGAAAAAACAGGTAGAGAGGGTGGTTGCAAAGGGAAGAAGGGCTCTGGGTATGATGCGAAGGGTGCTGAAGGGAGTCAGCTGTGAGGTTAAGGAGAAGGTGTATGGTACAATGGTATGGCCAATGTTAGTATATGCTGCAACAGAATGGGACCCATATGTGGAGGTGGAGGTACAAGAACTGGAAAAGGTGCAGAGAAGGGCAACAAGATGGGTGAAGGGTAGGTGGAGAAGGCAGGGGCAGCATGATGATGAAGAAGGGAACTATTGACCATCAGTGATGATGAAATAAATGGGGTTTAGCTCATTGAAGGACAGGAATAAAGTTGAACGGCTAGTCAGGATGTACAAGGTGGTGAATGAAGAAGGAGGATAGTGAGGGCTACACTGCAAGCTAAGTAAGGAGGTGTTTAGAGGAAGAGGAAACAACAGTGAGAAGTTTCAGAGGGTGTTGAGGAGAACAGAGTGGGGTAGGCAGTCCATGCTTGTGAGGTCTGTGAGGGAGTGGAATGTGTTGAGGGAGGAATTGGTATTTATGAGAGGGGTTGGTAAGTTCAGGAAGGCAGTGGAAAAGGACTTGGTTGGGTGAAGGAGAGGTGAGAGAGCTTGCTGCCGAGCGGTATTGAGCGTATATGTATGTATACCAAAAAATATAAGTAGTAGTGTACACTGTCAAAAATTTAACCAAGTTTACACCATAAAAATTAAAGTAGTTTACACTGTCAAAAAGATTACAGTAGTTTACGTCGTCAAAACATTTTCTATATGTTTAATAACGATTTTCATATTAACATTTTTTAGCTAGGGGAACAATTATATACACTCTGTATTAATAATACTAACTAAACAAACATTCCAAAACTAAACATTTAACACATTCTACTAGTAAAATTTACTTAAACCTAACAAAACAATTAAAATTTACTCAAATTTTAAAAATAACTTAAAACTAGTTAACTCCGTATATACTCAATTGAAACTCACAAGACAGGACAACAACCAACCTAGAATGACTTGCAACACCTTTCCCCACCCCATCACACATCAAAGAACATTTCATTCATAGAGATACTCAAGGTGGTCCATTCATCCATCAAATCAGACATCCTTCTCCAAAGGACTACAATCTGAACTGGCTTGGGAGCTAAGGTCATGCAGCTTCCCCCATACACTGGCCGTAAGTGGCATACTTCTCCCTTTTTTAGCCGTTCCATAATTCATACATCAGTCATAACCAACATCCACCCTTGAAAAATCTTAAAAACTACTTAAAATTAAATGATATGCCCTAACCCCCATCACTCATCAAAGAACATTTCATTCATTAGAGATACTCAAGGTCCATTCAACTATCAAATCAGACTATCCTTCTCGATACAACTACAATCTTAACTAGCTTGGGAGCTAAGGTTATGCACTAGGGATAAGTGGCATAGTTCTCCCTTTCTTTAGCTTTTCAATAATTCATACATCAGTCGTAATCAACACCCACACTTAAAAATATTAAAAGCTACTTAAAATTAAATCATATGCTTAAATCACCCTATTACACATCAAACAACATTTCATTTGTTGGTGATACTCAAGGTCAATTCATTCATCATTTCAGACATCCTTCCCCATGCAACTACAATCTGAACTAACTTGGGAGCAAAGGTTACGTACCTTACCCTCATGCTAGGCATAAGCAGTGTAGTACTACCTTTTATTAGCTGTTCCATAATTCATACATCAGTCATAACCAACACCCACCCTTGAAAATTCTTAAAAAACCCTTAAAATTAAATTATATACCTAAACCACCCAATCACACATCAAACAACATTTCATTTGTTAGAGATAATAAAGGTACATTCATTAATCATTTCAGACAACCTTCTCCATACAACTACAATTTGAACTAGCTTGGGAGATAAGGTTATGCTCCTTCCCCTCATGCTATGCATAAGCTGCATAGTTCTCCCTTTTTTTTTAGCTGTTACATAACTCATACTTTAAAAACACAACATGCAACCCTTGAAAAATCTTAAAAACTACTTACAACTACTTAAAATATTAAAACAACTTAAAAAGTAACTGAGTAAACTAATATTGTAAACATGAAAAGAATTGCTATGAAAGTTAATGCATTTAAGTAAAGTTCATTCTAGTTTAAAAATGTTTAACGAGTTTCCAAGAAAGTTGAACTGATACTAATAAAAAATTATAAAACTTGAAACTATATCAGGAATTGCTTTTAATTGTAAACACTTGGTAAAAAAGTATATTTTATTCATAGAAAAATTGTAAAACTTGAAATGTTTTTAGGAAAATTTCTTTCAAATTGTAATGATTTGGACTATTACTGGAAAAAGTTACACTAAAATTAATAAAAACCATGGTACAAATGTTTAATTAATGAAAAAGATCTAAATATTTAAAAATGATTGACGTACATATAGTCTAATAGAAAATGTGGTTGACGGTCAACGAGACCTGGATCCAGGTCAGGTTGGCGGAGAGCTAGCCCGCTCAGGCGATTGTCGAGGTCCCTGCTCCGCCAGGTGGTCGTAATCCCAAGCGAGTTCCGGGGTGCCTTCTCCGACAGGCTAGCAAGGGGCCAGGTGTGCGGTAAGTTCGGGTTCCTTTCACCGTCGTGGCAGAGGCTAGGAACCTATGGGGGATGGGTCCACTGACTGTCGTGGAAGAGCCCCGCAGAGCTAACCAAGCGGCGAGCAGGTGACCGGTGTACGCGAACAAATCGAACCCAGCAGCAGCTTCGAGCAACGCGGACCGGTTCACAGTTGAGACGATACCCTTGTGCACTGGAGCGGAGATATTGACCTCGTCAAGTCAGAACAGCAAATGGCGAGCTCCGGCCAGGAACCACAAATTATACCCCATCACTCTCTCTTGTCACAAAATTTTATATATCGTAATTTGCTTCCAAAATACATCAAACGAAAGAATAATGTATTTGAAACTTTTAAAATAAGTTTTAAATGAATTTAATGCAAATTAAAAGGATTTAATGCATTTTATAAAATTTAGCGCATATATGTTGGAAATTAACGTGGAATACATGCATTTAATCAGTTTTAAGCAATTAGATTTGTATTACTTTCTAATTTAATGTTTTCATTCTTTTGCAATATGAGTTTTTTTGCAATTTCACAGGTTTTGAACCCAGAATGTTATACATTTAAACTACCTTTTTTGACATGCACAGACGAATTAGTGTTTTACTACCATTTAATTAATGTTTTTTACTAACATTTAATTATTTATTTTAATTACATGATTCTTTCATTATTCCTTTTATGTAACATGCTTACTGACTTGCAGTCATACATGCCTTAGCCAGGACTCGAATCCAGAAACTAGATTACAATCATACATGACCTAGCTGGGATTTGAACCCAGAACATCTCAATTAACTATTATTAACCATGCCTTATCTGGGATTCGAACTCAGAGCCTCCAGATAATGAGTAAACTGACTGCACCACAGAGGATGGCAAAAGAATTTTATGGTGTGTTTGTAAATAATTCTACGTTTTTCAGCATACCTCTTTGCCAGGAGACAGTTTCTAATATCTTTAGCTAAATAGTATTTTGGCAAATGAATAGATTTTTTTGTTTGTTATCTGGCTTCTTCTTTACAACAGTCATTTGATAGAAACCAAACATATTTTGACTTTTTAAAAAAAATCTCTCTCAGTTGAGACAATTTCTTTTATCACTATATAATTTTTTCTTAGGAAAATAAGTTATCTTTTAAAAAGGGATGTTAGATAAATGCACAAATTTATTTATTTTAAGACATATTTATTGATTTAAATATATACAAATACAGTACATTTCAGTAATTTATGTACATTTTTTTAAAGAGGCAAATCTCTCTGTTATACTACAGGTTGTTCCAAAACATATAAGTAAGTATGCGATATTCCAAAAAATAACACACATTATACAATTATCACACATAGCATCAAACTAGCAAGTACAGGTTGCTCCAAAAATTTATATAGGTATAACATTTTATCACTGTTAAGTAAAGGTTAGTTCAAAACATAGAACATATAAGACAATTATTTCAAAAATATATACAAGTACAGATTGATCCAAAAATTTATGTACAATATTTTTAAGAAATAAGATTAGTTACACAAATATTTTGTAAGCTGTTAGAACTTCTGCAATCAAGGTTTTCATACATTTTCTTAATATTGGATCCATATCCTCTTCTTGAACTCTTTTCAAAGAAGGAGCATTTCTTACACTCTGGCTTTAACCTGTCTGTTTGTACACATACATCTTTACATTCTGAGGAATGTAAGATGATACTTACAACTAAGTCTAAGTAAGTTTCCACATGATGGGAGTGCACATCTTCAATACTAGATGGAAGAGGAGTTGTTGCAGTTATGTAATACACAGGAAATTTCGTGCTATCACTGCATTGAATCAATTCATGGTTTTTTTAATTTCCTAGCAGAAAATAAATCATTTTAAAATTGAATACACTGTCGCAAGTCTCTGTAAACTCATGGAGAATCCTATTCCACCATAGTGTGTAAATTACATTAGACTTTCCTGGTTCAGTACTGACGTAACGGTTTCCAGGATGAAAATTTGTCATGTTATGTGTTTGCTATCCAACACCTGACTGAGACCAATTCGTAAGGAACAATGTATGTATATTGGTAAATTAAACAGTGATTTTGGACTAAATTTTATTTTTGCTAGTTTTATCGCTCGATGCACATAACATTTTGATGAAACACACTCTGTACAAGATATGTAACCAAACTTTGTGCGATAATGAAATAAAGTATGAAGACCATTTTCACATTCTTCGAAATACTGATAAGGCAGAACATTGTCTGTATTATAAATAAGATGTTTCAAACATTGTTCTTTCTCACAAAATTTTGTTACAATGAACTCACCCTTAAGCTTATGCTTTCGATCAACTCTGTGTGGTCTGTACTGGTTTACAAGAAATTTCGAACTGTTACAGTTCGTTAAACTGGAATCAAAACTACATGGTTTAGTATGTGCTGACAAAGGTTCAGAGAAATACGTACATTTGAAATGAATGTCTGACTCAGAGATTTCCTTGACAGCAAAATGTGAATATGCTATGCTATAAGTTACAGAATATAAACCTTTATCAATAAATGCATACTTGCAATTCTGTGAGAAAATTATTCAGAATTAGCCACTTCACATGCATATAAATTACACATTGATGGGAAAACTAAACTTCCTTGTTCGAAAATAAAGTTGTGAATGTCTCTGTCGCACGTCTCCTTCCAACAGACAGTGATTCACTGGTGTGGTCTGGTAATTTGTTAGGCGATTATTCCATGTTCATGTTCCTCTTCAAGCTCCTCGGTAAGGCTGTAAATCATCAAATCTTCTAATGTTGATGGTAAGTCACTGTTAGGGGGGGGGAGATATCTCACAACACAATCGTTTCATGCTATATCTTCATCAAAGCGAGTGCCGACACTGTCATCGAAAGTGTAGCACCAATGTTCTATATTTTTGAATACTTGAACTTATAAAACACCATCACACAACATAAAGAAAACTGTTCTTTATCTTATTTGCAGAACCTCATATACATCTGTAGGGTCAAAGATGCTAGATATGAGAGAAATTTATTATTAAATGATCTCCTTTATATAGCTGTTGGGTAGTTGCTTTTTTAAAGTGTTCTTACTAAGCCAAACTTCGCAATTCCATATGCCACATGGAGTAGTTAATTCTTGGTTTCCTATATGCGTAAAATGTTCCTTGTTGTTATATTCTTCACTCCATACTGTAGTAAGAGAACAACAACTACATTCCTTTGGCATGATGTATTTGATCTTCTTGTAGGATGTACGATGCGTGATGTGGGCACTTTGAGCTTCAAATACTAGTTGACTCTCACTGCAACATAACTTGTTGTCAGGACATAAATTATACAAAGGCCAAAAACTTCGTCCAAAACAAATGTTGAAAACTTTTAAAGTATAATCGGGACTGATTAATGAGAAACACCAATGTTCATTTCCGTTACACATCTGTATCTGTAGTGGACAATTTTCTTCTTCAATTCAAAACCACACTCATCTGTATCCAGGAGTATCATTTGCATAAGGAAGTGATGAGTCGAACCTCTATGTTGTAACTGAAGTTCTAGTGTACAGTTCTCTTTCTTTGTGTACTGAGATTTTCTTCCAGTTTGAGATAGTATTAGTTCTTTAAGGACATTTTGGTTAAATCGATTTTACAGACACAAATATTGCTTTTCCAAATTTCACAGTCCCACATTCCACAAGGCGATCTTTGAAGGTGGCTACTACTTCTAATTTGCGTAATGAGTTTCTTATTATTACATGTTTCAGTCTACAAGGTAGGGTTGTTGTAGAACTCTCTACTCAATTTAATTTTTATTTGTCCTAATCCTGGTTCACTGATTATTTCTTCACTTGCAGTTTTAAAACATAGGTCTCCAGGAGAACAAGGCAGGTCGCTGTCGGGCCACATATTAAAAACCGAACAACCATCTTCCTCTTTACACATAACTCGTGCTTGATACGTATTTCCTGCTAAACTTTGTGTAAAGCTACAGTGTTCATCTCCGTTGTACATCTGGAATTGGAAGTACATGTTGTTTAGAGACTTGAACCACACTTTCTTGTAGCCTGGAGTAACACTGGTGTATGTCTTCTCTGGGTTGAATTTCTCAATTTTTTAGAAATCTTATGCAGGAACAAACCTGTAATGAACCATAAAAAAGTAATATCTTTATATATAGGTAGAATGTAGATATAAAAACTCTCTTAAAGCTTTGCTTTTGCATTGCGAACAAACATTTTTTTTAAATAGTGCTCGGTACTATAGGTTTTGACTAATGAATTAATGTTCGAACAGTCATGATATCTTCTGATATTTATGACTTCTGCATTGGTTAAACTTTTTAAAATTCCCTTTTGTTTTTTTCCAGGTATATATGCTGGATAATCTTCGAGGAGCGCATCGTTCACATATTGGAAATGTTCGTTGTAAACTATATCACCAGAGTCCCATTTTAGGTCATATAACTCATAAGATTGTTGCCGAAACATCATTTTAACTTCAGGTTTTAAATGTACCGAGGTCTGAGAGATTAAAACCTTAATACTTTTGAATCATTGGCACCTGTTGCATAAGTAATTGCAACATCCTTAATTACAAAAGAGTTGTCTTGGTAATTTTGGAAACCTTGCACATAGCACATCATTTTTACATTACTGCTTTCTTACACTCTCAAGTTATACAATATGTACCAAACGTCTCCACTCATATTATTTATAAGATATCAGTGGTCACCTCGAAATCACTTCATCAACTCCGGAATCGTCCATTAATACTACATCTGGAATAATTCTGGCTTCAATTAACATTCCAGCCTTCGCGACATACAATCCCTCTACATATGTTGCAATTTCTCCTCATTAACGAAAGCGGGCAAACCGTATGGACAGTCTTCATACGGAAGATATGAGACGATACCCTCATCAGCTCGTAAATGTTCAGGAGGGAATGGATATACTATCTTAATTTCATGTCCTGCAATAGTAATGATAAACTCTTTTGGCAGTGCCTAAAAGTGAGAACAGTCTAAACTCAATAATGTCTTCGCCTTCCCATATGCTAGAAAAGCATTCAATAGTTCAACACATTTCTCATCACAATTGTCACAACAGTGACCTTGATGCATTCTACCTGTTGCAGGGTGATACAGAGAGAGAGAGAGAGAGAGAGAGAGAGAGAGAGAGATATGTATTCCCCTGTAGATTCTGAATTGTAGATCTAGGTGCTTATCCTCTGATGTTGTAGCCACTGATGGAGTGGAAGTCTGGCATAGTTCTTGGTGTGGACATCTAGTGTTTTAGTGGATGCCTAGCGTTGTAGTGGATGCTTCGCTTTATAGTGGATGCTTGGCATTGTAGTGGATGCTTGGCATTATAGTGGATACTTAGTGTTGTAGTGGGCACCTAAGTCTCTGTGCTGTTACGCACGCACACACACAAAGTGATCTTTGCAGCTGATGACTTAACACTCAGAAAAAATTAATTTATTCCTCCTTATATAGTATAAGAATTCAAAATGGCCACCATTTTCCTTTAAATTTGTTTAAATTTGGACCTTTTAAAAAATATTGTGAACTTTCACAGATTCCAGCTTCAATAGCAGTCATTTCAGGCTGGATATGTGCTATTTAATTTGTATTATGTCGAAAAAGTCTACACGTACAATACATATATTTCTCTGCTATACACAAATATTTGAAACAGATTTAATATGTATGTTTTTCATTACCCTAAAATTTAAAGACATTAGGTATTAATGTATTTTTTTCAAAAGGTGAAAAAACCTTTACTTGTGTATTGCTTGGATCGAATGATACATGTTTTTTCATTACTTACAAATTTTGCAAGTGCAAATATCTCTTGTACGAAAGATTATTCATAGATTCCCCAGATCTGTGACATGATTTTTTTTTTTTAAGTTTACTGAAAAATATACTTGACACATCAAGTTTATTCGATGAAAATTGATTTCTTGGAATTTTATTTTTGGGATTAATATTCATTGTAACTTTAAGGAAATAATTTTAACAGCAGGACTTGGGAAATATTTTTTCCTTAGATGCCAATGCAAGTAAGCTATCTGTTGGTACAATAAACATTCCCTAATGAACAGGTTAATGGCCAGGTGAAAGTAAAAGCTTGGTGTCAGAGGGTAAGCAAACCACTCGACATCAAATTTGTGGGTAGAGGGCAGTTTTTTCAAACAGGTTAATGCCTTCGGGTAAGTTCAAACTTGGTGTCTTTAGGGGAGGGGGTGTCTTGCAGGTGGACAGTCCCCGACGTGGTGGACAAAGATGCATTCTGGGCGGGGGTTGCAGTGGGAGGGGGATTGCCTAGCAGTTATAGGCAGTCCTCCAGCTAGCCGAAAATGCATTCTGGGCTGGAGGGGGCACATACCCAAAGATGCACTCTGATCTAGTGGTGGAAGCGGTTGGGGGAGGGGGACATGAGCTTTCAACTATCCTGGCTAGCCTGCACCATTTTTAATTTGCGATTGAATGTAGCCCTGGATACATCGCAAAATGCATACAGATCACTTAGCATCGCTCTCTGCTTTTCCGACCTCACCACTCAAGACAAGACTTGGCAGGGAGTCGTGGCACGATCGAGGATTAAGTTATTTGCGAAGCCTGGTTTCTACCTAGTCTACACCGGAATTCACCTCTCACTTTCTTCGAATAGTATATGCCCCGAGGTTCATATGTTGTTCACAGTCTTCGTAAACTACATTGCAAAATATTTTTACAAGTTTTAATATAATAATTTATTGGGAAAATTTATTTGTGTGTTAAGCCAATATAGTGCATCGATTATTTTATAAGCTTTTACTATGTCAATTACGTTTCTGAGCTCGGTCTACAAACGTTCATAGGATTTTCAACTACTATTTCATTAAGTAGTGCAGCTAATTTCCCAGATTTAACGGCATCTGTGATAACATTATTCGGCTCAATGTAGTATGTCTATATTATTTTTTAATGTAATGTAGTATTAATTTTATCGTTTTTTCTTCGACGAAGTGTCTGGACTCAAATCGTTCTTATATTAATTAATTTTTTTTAAATAAGCTTTGCAGGCGTAAGCCCTTCTTCATGCGATCCAAGTCTCTCTACAATTCGATGGAAATTGTGTTAAAAATCGATTATTCTTACAATAGTGAAATTCATTTTACCAGGGAAGGATATCTTGTGTTAAAAATCCAGGTAAGTTTTTCTCAGTTCTGATTTGCCTTTGTTTAACAAATGTGCTTCCATCCACGGAGGTTTTCATGCAGGCAGTAAACAAGTTTTTTATTTTGTAAGGAAATAGGTTCTGTAATTCAATATATATATATATATATATGTATACATACATATTTATTCATTTTCTGGTCCATTCCTTATACTTTTGGCATATTACCATTTTTCATTTCTCTCATGGGTAATGTTGCCTATTTGAAAACAGTCGTTTTGTAATTGGACATATATCGTATTCACCTCTCTTTTGGTTCATTTGTCTAGCAACACCATGCTCCATATCTCTAGTCATGCTCCCGACACACAGCTTCATTCACTGACCTCGCAGTCAACCAGACGTGTTTCTACTTCTTGTATGATTTCATTATGTGTTTTTCAATTCAAGTAGTGTAATTTATATATTGCTACCGAATTTTGGTTTATTTTGTCACATAGCTGTGTCATCAACTCTCTTTTCATTCATTTGCCTAGCGACAGCGCTCCACATCTCTAGTCATGCTTATAAGACTCCACAATTCTATACTAACATCATTTCTTCAGTAACCTCGCAGCTGGACGGACATATATTACAATCATTTAAGGTACGTGTAGAACTGACAGGCATATGCATCATGATAGTCATGTAGTTGTGTTAATTATGAGTCCATTCATTATTCTTCTCTAACATCAGCCATTTAATTAATTTCGAAACACATATCTAATCAGATGAGACAGGGTAAATTTCCTTTTAAATAAAATATAATTTCCCAGAAATATATGCCAGTACAACTTATAAGTCATTCATTCAGCAACCTCACAGCCAGATGGACATATTAAAAATAATTTAATTTCTTTTTATGGCTGGGGTATGTTTAAACATTCCCACATTTATATACAGACATTCGAACTGAAAAGATGTGGTGCTGTCACCCTTTCACAGCCTAGCATTAGTTGCAAGCGAGCTTAGTCATGCACAGTCTTCCCAATCCAATGGACGTGTTTCTCATTCTCCTTGTCCGATTTCAAGTAGTGAAATTAATATATTTATATTGATATGTAGAACTCGTTACTTAATTTCATACAGGATACTTACGTACTTGTGTTCATTTGAAATATATTTCGGTAATATTCATTCAAAGATTCCTAATTTCACTCATGTAATACATCAGCCATGTTATTAATTTTGAATAATGATTTACACTTAACATACAGGATGTAAATCGTATCTTTCAGAGTCGCCTATCTCCTAACACTGTCTTGCTCAACCCAAAAAAACACTTATACCACTCTTGCACAAAACTCAACACATATATACGCCTTCCCCAGCACATCACACCTCAGTACAATACTAGTGCTCAGAGGGTGAACATCGCTCCCGTATATACACTCCTTCGCCAAAACACGAACACCTCAGTACCACGACAGAGCTCAGAGTATCAACACTTACCAGAGTTGCTCCCCACCCCAAAAAATAAAGTGCCTAAACTATATAATCATCAATTATTACACAAAAAATTCTATCAAAGTAACTTGATCAAACAGGTTCGATGGGAAAACGTTGACCAAATTTCTTTGATCAAACAAATACATTTTCCATCCAATTTAATCAGATTAGGATTAAGGATTAACGGAAAATTATCATTGGATTAAAATAGGAATAATTTTTGATCGGATTAAGATCGAATTAAGCCAATTAATCCAATCAATAAAATCTATAATCCTATTAATTATAAGTGGCATAGGACAAGCCCGCCCTTACTACTAAAGACGTAATCTGTAAGTTCAGCAAGCCGGATAGAGCTTGACGTGTATGTTTCAACGTGACTTATCGTGTTCGTGTTACTTGAAACGTAAGTTCGCGTGACAAATGTGTATGACGTGACCTCTCAGACAAGCCATTTGTTATGATACCATAGATAATATAACCACTAGCTGCATGTCGCTATATTCGCGTGGAACTACTTTTTTAGCCAATTAATCTGCTAAACTTGACCACATGACACACCTTTAAAAGAGGATCGGCGAAATTTTTAACTTTATAGCTATTTCCTTTTCAGTTTTTAAGTGTGAAGGGCTTACATACTAGAATTTGACTAGAAGTGGCGTCTAGGCAGAATTTTCCACCATACTGCTGTAACAACTCTTCCTTCCACAGTCTGCTAATGGCTACTGTCTAAAGCCGATATTACACTATACTTGTTGGGTTACATGACATTGCACAAGCTTCTGCAAGGTCTGGTGAACGAGCCGGTATACCAGCCTCTATGCGAGTCGGCATGGAAGATTCCTATAATTTAACAGCAATTAACGTACTAGCTTTAACCACACTCGATGGGTGTGCAGATAAGTACATGTCTCACAGTAAATATGGAACCCACTCGTAGAACTGCGAAAGGCTGTTCACGATAAAGTGAGGACTTTGTAAATGAATCTTACATAAATTTGAATGGGCGCACTGAGTGACATTCGTCCAGTAAAGTTTGTAACGATGGATGGAAAGTACTTCCATATCTCAACGTCGAATAAAAATTGGTAGGTAACCATTTGTGATAACTTAAAATCATTTCTCTCGCTTTCCGTTTTTTTTAATTGCATCGAAGTGTAAAAATAAGCAGATTTGTAAAGTATTTACTTTCGTAATAATTTCACAGTTACATTTGACCGTAGCATGAATAAAGTGATGAGGCCCATGGAAATGATTTTACATAAGGCGGAAGAATACACTATGTTTATATAAGTAGATCTTAAGCAGGGCTTTAAAAAGTGCTCATTTTACCGTGAACAGCCTACAGCCAGTAACTTGTCCATCCAACGAATGATTGTGTGCTGGCGAACATGTAATCGGTAATGTATTGTGTGTACAAAACGGCGGGGCAGACATTGCTTCCAGTGAGTTCACGACGATGATATGTGCCTGCGACCTGCAGGTCTTATGAATAAGCTACATTCGTTAAGGTGAAACCTCCACTCTGTATCGTCTAAGAGAAGACTACATACATAGTCCATATATTTGTATGTTTGTGTTGCGATACCTCTCTACTTTGTTCGTGTCTCAAATTGTCAGAGTGTGTATTATCTATAACTGTAAATATTTGTGATGATCATACATTGAACAATGTGAATGTTACTAGCCGTTATGTTTATAACTTTTTGTTTTCCTTTTGTACATTCTAGTGGGCGAAACTCGGCTGGGGAGAGCAAGCAGCTGTCTGTAGGGACCTGGGTTTGAGACATGACACTAGGGGTAAACACAACATAGCAGTATCATATTGGAACTGCTGAACATCTAATGCTGGATGGAAAGTGCATTAATTAATGGATTGGTAAGAGTCGACTGCTAGTAATTTCAAAGGCTTGGTACATGATGTAAGTACGTACATTGTGGTTCGGGCGGGATTGACAGATTATGAATGCTTGTAATTACAAATGCTTGGTACATGCATCGAAGGTTCGGCAGGGCTGGCACTGTATGACATCCCATGACTGTAAAAACAAAAAAAAATACTCGGTCGGTACACGTGTGTAGGTGAGGTCGTCAGAGTATGACTGTCTGTGTCGTCATGCTACATGCAATAGTTACTTTTAAGTAAATACATTTATTGACACAGTGGTTGTGAATTATTTTCTTGATCAGTAATGTATACCATACACAGAAAGACACAGTGATCATTGTGCTCTGAGCTTCCAGTGAGTTCCCATCACTTCCTACAGGCCTTATGCTCTACAAACAGGGGACGTAAATAGTTGAAATGTGTGTTGGTGTAGGTGTGTGTGCGATATATTCTTACTCACCATGTCTAATTCGATTCTAATTAATTGTCTAGAATCCTCTATGGATATGTATGTGATGTACATTGAAGTCTAGGTATGTGTCAAGTGTAGGTCGGGCCCCAGTTGGTGTAGGGGGTACAGACAAGGTGTAAGTGTTGAAGGTTTGGTATGTGATGCGGGTTGAAGTATGACTGTTGTACATTGAAGTTTCCATGCGGGGTATGTGTAACTGTAATTACAAGCTCCGGTATGCGAATGTGTGTAAGTCGTAATTTGTTTCAATCGGTCTGGATGAAAGACAGAGAGGGGTTTTTTTTTTTGCCAGAGCAGTGTAGCATCATCATATACATTGTGTGTGAGAGAGTGGCTCTTGTTATAGAGCAGGGTGAGCTCTCCCTGACACTCCCTGACCACTCCCTGTTATTATAACATGCTTCGGTACACAAGTGCAGGATGGAGATACTGTTGAGTGTGTAATCTCATGTTATGGATTTTTTTTGCTAGTTGTATCTCAAACGGTTCGGAAATTACAGCCAACTCTATGGTGTATCACTGTCTCTAATTGCAGAAAACAAAGGGTCGGTACATGAGTAAGGGTCGGCAACACAGTATGACTGACTGTAATTGCAAGTCGAAGACAGAGTTTGACCGCCATGCTAGTCTCTTCATGGGTGGTGGTACTGATGATTGTCTGCGGGTGTGACAGCATATGCTCTCAACGGGAATCAAAGCTATGATACCTTTTTTATTCGAGTAGGGTATAGAAAAAAAAATGTTTCAGGTGCGGGGATTAGGTTAGGTATTAATTTTTCCTTTCATGTAATCCAGCGGACGACGTGAGTAGCACACAGAGCAATGCTAATGACTATCTCTCATTGTGAGTGTACGCGAGTTCAGGTCAGGGACTGACTGTAAGTACCACCACTGTTGTAGACAGAATGACAGCTTTTATGCCGACTTGTATTATTATCTTCATTCTCTACGAGAATCGAACCTGCGATACCTCGAGGTTGGATTCAGATTACATGCATTGTTTCCTTTGAATACTGGTAAGCACATTAGCAAGGGGGAGGTGGTGGGGTTGTAGTACTTGGTTGCTATCATTCGTGCATGGAAAGGCATAACCGGTCATTGTGGTCTCCGCTTCGAGCGAGGTCACATCCTCGACGAAGATGACGACGACGGCGACGGTGAGATGTGCTCGTGGACTACATCTATTCACTGCTACACCAGTTAAGGTTGGGGATAATTCTTTTTTGTAATAGTATGCTTACCGTTCTAGCATTTGTTGTTGTATGTGTGGGGGTCTCGGCTGTCTAGCGATGACTGTGTATTCATTGTGAGTGACATCTCATTACATATGTACATACATACATTTATGTCTCTCTATACAGCTCATGGGTGCAAGGCCGGTGGTCCAGACCGACAGTCTGAAAGTAAGTATGCTGTTACATGAGTGCTCGGGGGGTCGGCCCACAGTGAGTCGCTGGTCGCGCGGTGACGAGCACTCGACGATGTAGGTTCCGGGGTGATGTAAGCAGGTGGAGGGGGGAGGACAACGGATAGAGAGAGAGAGCATGAGGACGAGTGGAAGGTCGATGTGCAGAGGGATGGAGCATGCTTGGAAGTGTATGTGTATGTGTGTGACCATGTGGTTGCACCGAGAGGACAGAAGATACAGAGGTGAGTAAGAACGGGAACACATGCAGACCGATTTATGTCTGTACGACCCTTCTCATTCCGAGGGGGGGGGGGGGTTAGGCATATATTATGATTTGGGTAGTTGTTTCTGAAACACTTTGTAACTTACATCCTTCTATCATAGTTGTGGTTGATGTCAATGTTATGAATTTGGTGACGATGACTCAAATGGTTCGGAAATTATGGGCAACTATGCTTATAAGTTGTCATAGTACATACTTGTCCCTGCGACCCCTCTCCTCGTTGTGGTGGATGTCTATATTATGAATTTGCCATATATAACACAAATGGTTCGTGAATTCATCCAACTATGCTTCTACACTGACATGGGGCATACTTGTCTCTGTGATTCCTTTCCTAATCGTGGTGGATGTCTATGATAAGAATTTGACAACTATAACTTAAAAGGTTCGGCAATTACTGCCACCTATGTTTGTAAGTTGACATGTGACATATTTAACAATGCGAACCTTCTCCTAGTCGGGGTGGATGCCTATGTCATGAATTTGACATATGTAACTTACACAGTTCGGAAATTATAGCCAACTATTCTTATAGGTGTTATGAACACACACAGACTTAAGGAGGTGACAGTGTTCCACAAGATCCGATCGTTCGCGACATATTCTTTAACATCTTTGTTCATCATATCCTAATAATATGCTATTTTCATTTTTTCTAATATCTTAAACTGTCAAAAGCGCCCTCTACCTAACAGAGTGTCGTGGTGGGCAGTAATGATATCTGGGACATAATATTTCGGAACAAGTGTCAATTTGTGCTCTCTGTCTGGGGTATGCTGTTTCATGTAAATCTCGCTGTTCCTGGAAATGGCGTAGCATCTGGCGATGCGGCGATATTTTGGGTTGCCTTGTCTGGTTCCATTAAGTCTAACTTTAATTGTTGTATGTGCGGGTCGTTTGCAGATTCTGCTAAAAATGGTGATGCTGGCTGGTCAAGGAGCAGTAATAATAAAATGTGAGTATCGTCGTCAACTTTGATGTATTCCTGCTTGTGAATATATTCAGGTAAATAAAATATATTTTCTTTATTGTCAGCTTTTATAAGTATACAACAATTCAGTCACAAGTCTAGACATTTAGTCGTTATATTTTGTCAATTATTGTCCTGAATGATCTCCATATTGTCACTGTATATGGTTGATACAGTTTTGGCACGCACTTACATAGGCAAATATTCCTCATGAATAATAGATTTAGAGATTCACACTTTGTCCATAGTGTGAAGATCTGGTTTAATTAATTGTTTAATGTTGGCCCAGTTGTTAGTAATATATTTTGCTGTGGTGATTTTTGTTTCTTTATTTTTTGTAGGGTATTGGAATAGTGTCTGATCTAATGCTGTGTTAAATGATGTACATTTTATTAACTGATGTTTTACTTGGTGGTTTACAGAGTTGACCATAATGGGTACCATGTCAGCTGTCTCTACAATGGTACACAACTGAGGGCATCTGCAAGGGCATTTAATTTGCCTTATATGATGTTGGCCTTGAAGTCGTATTCTGTTAAGGCAATGGGCAATTTCTGGATTCATATATTATGCTCGTCATGGACTTCAAGTATCTTAAGCTAGCATGTCTATATCTATAACAAATTTTCGCCCTAAAGAAACTGGTTGAATAAATAATGAAGTATTTGATAGCCGTATTTCTTTTCTGTGGCTACCATTTCCATTCATCCAGGGATAGCTTCCTTGAAGCAAAGGCAATTATGTTGCATTCTCTTGGTGTGGGATTTTCTTGTTCCGTTATCTGTGTGTAATTTAATATAGATCACTTAAATAAGATGTGAGGCTAGAAATGCCCTGATTTGTTTGACATTTTTGGGGGGAGCCATTTGTTGTATCTCTGTATCTTTTCCAGATCCGTTTGTATACCTTGGGTTGTTATATAATAACAAGGATTTTAATTTCGCGGTGAGCGAAATTACATTCCTTATGTACATTTTGTTAAATTCCTTAATCTGTCATAATCTTACAGATGTTGTTTAAGTGTTCACGAACGTGTTGCCAATAATAAATATATTGTTATTAGCCATTGTATTCCAGCACAGTGAACTAAATGTCAAGTAAAGTCTTTGAAAATGTTATGGACTAGTGGGAGGCCATAGGCACATTGGGATACTCGTAAAATCCAATTCCATCCACATAAACTAATTTATGCTGTTTTCTTGAGACTGGTATGGTGTAGAACTCCGGTAAACATATCTATTGAAATGATGTATTTGGAATTCTGTAAAGTTGTAATGATATATTCTGTCGAGGAATTGGGTATTGAACTTTAGTTAGATGTTGGTTCTAGTGTGCAGAAATCTATAAGAAACCTAATTCCTCTCTGGCATTTGGGTATAACTAGCAAGGGTGCGACATATGCGGATTCTGAAGGTGTGATAATTTTTGAATCGAGTATCTATTGCATTTGTACTAGGACATCTTCTTGTAGTTTTGGATTTATCTGTTACAATCGCATGTGCATTGGTTTATCTGTGTTTAAATCTAGCTTTAATTCGTACACATTTGTTTCAGTCAATTCATGAGTGGTACTAGCAAAGCAATAAGCGTATTCTAATAATAATAGCTGCAATTGTGTTTTCTCATAACTTGGTAACTGAGGATTAATATTTCCCAATGATATGTGGTCGGCCTTATCATCTGTAGTGGTGTGGTGATTTTATTTATATGAAATTCAACACAATTACTGCTATTGTATTCAATAGAATTGGTGTTAATAGGTATCTAAATTATTTTGTCATTATTGGATGCATAAACAAACATTATATCTTTTATTAAGATGGGTACAATATCATATATTTTGATAAAGTCAAAACCTAATATCATATCAAGTTTTAAATTTTCAATTAGCAAGAATTCTTGCAAAAAATTATGCCAATGAATATTAATGTTGACTTTTGTTTTGTATTGTGGGATATCAATATCTTTGGTTTCTCCTACCATAGAAAATATTCCTCTAACTGGCTGATGTTTTTCTTTACTTACTAATGTTGTCACCATGCAGGTACAAGAGTAGCCTGTATCCAGCAACACATTGTACGTTTTGCCCACAAGTTGCACAAGGACGCTCTGTGTTGATATTTTGACATAACCCCATCATCACTACCACCTAGCACCAAGTTGTTGTTTACAGTACTGCTCATTCCCACGCACGGCAATTTGATCTTAGTTGTGTCATTCCCGAACATGTGTTTAAATTTCCGGAAGCACGCCGCAATATCTGTTTGAAATGGGGTAGCTTGATTGGGGAACAATGGGCAGTTGTTGGCGTGGTGAGATATGTATGAACACAATGCATACTTGGACACTATTTCCATTCACAGCTCGACGAACGCGGTCCTTGTCATCTTGATGTCATACTTCTGCTGTGTCATACATTATTCCCAGGTTACCGACTGGTCAGGAGCCGCTGTTTCCTTGTGTACATGTGGGTCACATTTCACGGTCGGCTTACAGTGTTGGAAAACTCGTGTTTCCTTGTCGCTCACCTGCGCTTCTGCGATGCACAGTGTGTCATGTGTCATGGGCACAGCAATCTGTTTAATTACCATCATGGCCTTGTGGGTGTTTTGAGAATTCTTAGTGATACACACTGACCTGATTTGTGGGTCGCGGAATATAATGCCAGCTGTCCCACCAGTACTTTTTCTCATTTTGCCCTTGATTTATTTTCGCTAAAGTGATGTTGCTTTGGAATTTGGAATTGTTCGCTACGGGAATTAAATGTCACAATTTCAGCATATGTGCGATTCGGAACTCATTTCGCAAATAACGCCTGACATGCGCTAATAAATCGCCTAATTTTCGTCTCAGGTGGGACATGTTTTTGTGCAGAATTTTTTTGCAGTTTATAGCCCTGCTGGTGGTACTGCCTTTTATGCGCGTCCATTATGGACCCTGACTGGTTTTTGCGCATTTGGAAATGCTGTAGCATACGTTCTTTCTGCTGGTGTTGTCTGTTTTCCCATTGTGCCCTGTCTGCCTGTGTGTTGTGTGATGAGTTTGCACTTTTTTTTTTGACTTATCATAGGGGGTAGTGTCTACTGCCCCATCGTGTAGAAGTTTTTTTGATTGTATTGTTTCTGCATGTGGGTTTCATGAGTATTAGGGTGGTTTCTTTATGGTGAAAATTATTTACTTTCTGTCCATTATTTTGTCTGTTGGGTTGTTTATAAACTTGCTTGCTACCCACTTGGGTCTTGTTGAAAAATTGGCGTTTTCCATATTTATGTCGTTGTGGTTGGTCGGTTTTTGGAACAAAATTCCACCGGTTTTGTTGTGTGGTTGGGTGTCGGTATTTTTGTTGAGAGTGGGGGTGGTTGTATTAAAGTGTTCATCTTTGGTTTGCTATCGCCATATTCGCGATTTTTTCCTCAAATTTCGCCACTTCTGCTCTTAAGGAGTCTGCGTCCGACAGTGTTTGGTGGCCTGATATGATTTCACGATAACTGAAGAGACCAACTTCGGCTCTCTGAATATTTGTAATGATATCTTCTATGGTTTAATTTTTCAGACCAACAATTTTGTCTGCTAATGACAGTAGTAACGAGCACCATACAATACTAACAAACTAGCTGTCTGTAACTGTCGGGTTGTATTTAAGGCAACAGTATATTAGTGTTTCGATGTGTTTCTGTATGCTGTCATGTAGTTTTTATTTCATTGTGAACAAAAGTTGCTTCCGATATACTTCCTTAGTGGGCATGGAGATTGTGGTCTTTAATTTATTCACAATACCTTGCCACGTGACCTCTCCCGCCTATGCGTGTAAGTTGTTGTCTAGGTTGTGTTTAGTTGACCCTTTTAAATAGTACTTCAACTTTTTGCATTAATCTTCATTACTCCATTTATTATTTTCTGCTGCCTGGTTAAATTGATCAATGAAATCTACCCATTTTTCATTGTCGTCCTCTGAGATGGTGGGTATCTGTATAGGTTGTTGTACAATTATGTTCGTAGGTGGGACATTCGCCATGTTTTCAGCTTGTGGTGTAATGTCGAGAGGTGATGCTAAGGGTGAATTTTCATACAAGTTCTCTGTTGTGTTAGTATAAATGTGTACTGGTGTAAGGTAGTCCGACGTGTGTTGATCAATGTTTTGGTGAGTTGGTGGTGGTGTTTTCGATAAAAGGCAGCTGTGTGTGATTTTGTTAATAAGACTTCGAGTAATGCATGTTTAAGTGGTGTTGAATTGATCATTTAAATCAGGGTTTTCTTGTAATAATAGTTGTTCTGTGGACTCAATTAATTTTTGAAATTTATTTACTGTATTAGTGTTGCGGATAAGTCAAAGGTCGTGTGTTTTATTACATTACGTGCTGTGTTCGAAAACGATGTGTTATGTTTATCCGTTATAAAGTGTGGTGTCTTGTGTGTTAGTGAGACCTTAATAGCTAACATGAACCCTCATAAACTGGCTTAAAATTTGTTTTCCACGCTGCGAACACACTTGTGGAATTTAGCGTTCGCAAAATTTAACTCATTCCGACAAGTTGCCGTAATTTCTCTTGCATTAAGTTTTACAAAGTGTAAGCACACACACTCTCACTATACTACTATGGGCGCCTTGGCGTGCTGAAGAAACTGCAATACTGCTGTTTCCGGCCGTGCGCACTGGCATGGCAGGAATTCGCTGAGTAGCGTACAATAATTCTTGCGTATGAATGGCGGTTACAAGTTCCCGCTAATACAATTGTTTACTACATATCTCTCTCTAGATTACTGTAGGTCGTTGTCTTTAATGCTTTCCGACAGGAGTTAGAACCCTGGGTGGCGGGGATTATGAGGCGGTTCTGTATGTTATTTGTAGCGGAAATCTCAACGCAGTGATCTGAAATGAAAGTAATAATATCGTTGCCTCAACGCTTGCTGATTCCGACTGTATTCTTTATACCCAGCACGGTTTTTTTTTAAAGGGAATGCAACCCCGTGGGCTGGTGGAATTTGGTCCGCGTTTCTAATTATTATTGAGCTCTAATTCTGGGGCTAGATTTTGAGTGCTATCTTCCATCAATTTATATATTACTTTACTTTACTATTGTGAGTGCACTAAAGGGGAGGTTGGAAGCTTCGGCTGCCTCCACCATTTGCTGTGACCTGTCCTGAGGATGAATCAGGCCACGCAACAAAGGGGGATATCCGTGACTTTATAATAGAGCACGCATATATAAATTACTATATTTTATTAATTCACAGCTACACACAATATCAGATACAAATCGCACTCGTCTTTAAGTTAGAGTTATTCAATATCCCGGCTCATCAACTAGGTCCTGCTGACCTATAGTTACAATTATGGTTAAAGTGCTCACGACTCGGAGGGAGTCTTATGATTTACTACGAGGACCCTAATACTGCATGACCTAGGGCGCCCTACTGGGAGTATATTTACCCTGGAGCTGTCGCGTTGTCGTCGTCGAGCTACAATTCCTCGACAGTGGCAGCATCAGGCGTCGAAGTGGGGACCACGGGCCTAGTGGTCCTCTCTGGAACCATCTCGTCGTCCCTCGGATGAAAGTTGGCCGCGAGCCGCCATCGCTCCAGCCTTATGTAGTACTCCGCCTAGCCTCACGACCTTCCTCGGCGGGGGAGTGTTTTAATAACAGCCGGGCTGGATTGTCGTGGTCGCGCCATCCTTGGCACTCGAGTGTCGCCTGCCAGCCCTGGCTAATGGTGACCACAGCAGAACGTACAAGGAATGCCAAAACCCTTAGATGGATGACTGCAGAACATTTCATGACCGTGCATAGTTTGGTACATGTGGAAAACAGGCTTAAAAACCGTACTATTGCAGTTCAGAAATCACAACAGTAACTTCTAAAACATTGCCAAATTAGACTTTTTCGGAATTTGTTTATTACTCAAATTATGCTTTGCCAACATCATTATTGCAATGTATGTGTGACTTGTTTCTTCATCACTTTCAAGTATCAAAAGCATCTTATCACAGTTTCAGTTATCAAATTAGTTTTCTAGAGCAACAGGGCCTAAGCTTGCGTCATTTGTGAACTCTGCCCAAGTAGTAATTTCGAATATACACGAGTCCAAGGAAATCGGAATTGTAAAGCATCGTTAACGTTATGAACTTCAAGCGAATTAAGTATAACAGTGCGTCCTATGTGCCAGCCAAATGAGAGTAACAATTCAATTTTCGACATTGTTCAGGTCTATGTCACGCTTAAATCCGAGCGCCAAATTGCATGTTTTCAATTTAGGGTTATAAAACATAAGAAGTGTTAATTTTTCTTTGTAAATAAAGATTTCTGAAAAAAAATCACGAAATACATTACAATGCATTGGAGGCTTAAAATCTGTATTAATAAGCGTAGTTATAACAGATATGTATACCATTGTGTAAATTTCATAACTTTTAAAGCGTTTCAAAGTTTTACCATCATCGAATAAAGCGTTGCGAGAATATGACAACAAAATTATTGAGTAAGTTCCAAAGTATAAAGTAAGTACAGGAAGACCACTACAAACATTTCCTTAGAAGAAATGTGGTTTACGTAGGGAGACACGTAACATGCCTACTTTAGGGCTGACGCGTTGCCTTAAATACCACAACTGTCGCGAAACTCGGAACTACAGCTCACGAGGACGGCAAAAGAGAGGCTCACAGCGTATTAGGGTAGGGAGAGAGGGAGATGTCGCCTTTTGGTCTTCCTACCCGTCTCTTCATACTCTTGCCCTTGCCGGCATCTAATTACTAGAGCTCGCTGCTGCGGCAAGATCTCTGGAGCCGTATCAAAAAGACTTACCCGAGCAAATGGAAATATTTCCACCACTTCCGCACAGTTAAGAAGTGCGTAAACGTTTAGTGATCGTAGCCTTTGTAAACAAATTATTACTTATTTTAAGAGGTCAATCACCTGTTTGCAACGCTTGGTAATCAACTCGTATAGGCTGTTCACGGTAAAATTAGCAGTTTTGAAAGCCCTGCTTAAGATCTACTTTTATGCACATTGTGTATGCTTCCACGTTATATAAAATTAATGTTACCATCGGGCAGTAGTATAGATATGCCGGTTTGATGACAAGGGGATCGGGGATAGGCGCAGGAGCCGGGGAGCTGCGATCTTGTTATGTCACCCGGCCGCCATCTTTTTTCGTTTTCCCCTCAAAGTTCCCCTTTTTTTCCCTCAAAATAAGCCAAATTACCCAAAAAATTTCCCTTTTTCCTTAAAAATTTCCCTTCCCCCCCCCCCCAAAAATTCCCATTTTCCCCAGAGCAGACGAGCGGGATTAACAACCTCAGGGTCAGGGATCAGCGAACCAGATGCCAGGGATCAGTGACCCAGGATCAGACAGCAGACAGGGATATGTGACCCAGGGATCAGGAGAGCAGGACCTATGACCCAAAAAATTCAAAACATTCAAAAAATTCACAAAAAATAGGAAAAAAATTATTTTTAAAAATATTAAAATTATTATTAGAATTTATTAAAAAAGTATTTTAAAAATACCTAAAATTTAGCACAGGTCACCCCCAGCCCATACTCATTATGGCATCTTGGTAGGCGACCATCATCTTGGTAGACGGCCACCATCTTGGTATACATCACCCATCTGCCATATCGGAAGCCAACGAAGATGACCTTGACCCCATGACCTTGAAAATAAAAAATTCGAGAACATTGCATATGTCAGCAAGCATAATACATTACAGACTAGTACCACCATGTTAGATGCAGACTACCTCGCATGACCTTGAATGACCTTGAAATTAAAAACTTGAGAAAAATGCATAAAAGTCAGTAAGCATAATGTATTACAGACTACTAACGCCATATTAGATGCAGACTACCTCGACCGTGTCCGCATAACCTTTACTGACCTTGAGAATGAAAAAATCCGAAAAAAATTCAAAAAAGTCCCCAAAAAATGATTATTAAAAATTATTTATAAAAACGATTAAAAATTAATAATTTTTTTTTAAACTTGCATTTCCGAATGTCCCCCAGCGACTAGCAGCAATGTTAGACTACACAAAAAGCATCAATGTAAGATGAAGCCGCTCCTCATGGCATATAAGTGTGAAAAGTGCCTTCGCCTGTTTTCTCGTACCGACAAAATAAACCAACATTCGAAAATATGTAAAGGACTTATGGATTCCTTCTGAAGAAATCTGCATTCAGGGACGTGTTGAAAGATTACATTGCTCCGAGTCCGACAGTTTCGTCGAAAGATGTTCGTTCGTTCCTGACAAGTATGAAACTAAATTTAATAAACAAACTTATAGAAGAGATTGAAAAACAGGTGCCTCTAAAATAGAATATATGGTTAGAATGCATTTATACAAAACCGGAACCATTGGACGAAGGTATCAACAAGAGGGCATTCTGTACTTCTAATGTACCTCTCTATAATGTATACGATATCGAAAAGAGTGTAGAAGATAATATGCAAAAGGTATGTCACGAGGAAGAAGAAATGATGATGAAGGGTTCGGGCTGGACACTCGATTCGGTAAATCATCTGGAGCTGAGAAGGAGTGCATTCCAACCTCTTACGAAATTATATGATTACCTACTCTTGACTTTGAGGAAATCTTCGCAAATAAATTTTTGTATGTAACATTTTGTAAATAAAAATATGTTTATTAAATGTGTTGTTTTATTTTTGATAAAAAAAAACCCTTCTGCCTTATATAAAAAATTATCTCAAATAAAAAATACTTGCATTTAAGAATAAAACAAATAAACAATTAAATGTGGCAGTTTATGTGCTTTGCAGGAATGGCCAATGTCACCATTCTGTACAGGCCGATAGCGGGTGGCATAATCGATACTACATATATGTGTTGTGAATATAATCCAATACGGAGGGCGTCGAACAAAAGTTAGTAATTGATGGAGCGAATGCGACTAATTAGCACAACATATACTTTAAACGCATACACAAATATGGCTGGCACCTGGTAATACATAGGTGATATAAACATACGAAATCTAATATGGCTGATGCACGAAGGCGAGACACAAACTATAAAACAAATGAAAACTAAAAAAATGGAGGACTGCAGCTGGTAAGAAGGCTGCTTCCCAACATGGCAGCCTCCAGTAACATATATAAACAAATGATGTATGAACAAATATATATGGTAGTTGAACGAAGGTGAGAGAAATAGTAACATATAAACAAATATGGCGATGGAACAACGGTGATTAATTAGCGAGCGAAGGCGAGAGTCAATCTCCAGTAGCATTTAAATAAATCGCAAACAAAATATTAAGATGGCGGAATGAGTATAGGTGGGAAGAGTGGAGACGAGGGAGTCAGTAGTCCTGCTAGGGATGGAACAAATGTGAGTAATGTTGATGCTGGGGGACAGTCGGAAATGCAAGTTTTTAATATTTGTCTTAATTAATTTTTAATAATTTTAGTAATTTATTTTTAATTATCAGTTTTTGTGAAATTTTTGGAAATTTTTTGAATTCTTTTAATTTTTTAATTTTATTTAATTTTTGCATCTTCAAGGTCATTGAAGGTTACAGTTGAGGTAGTCTGCATCTAATATGGCGGCAGTAGTCTGTAATGTATTACGTTTGCTGACTTTTATGCATTTTCCTCAAGTTTTTTATTTTCGCGGTCATTCAAGGTCATGGGGTCAAGATTGAGGTAGTATGCATCTAATATGGCGGTAATAGTCTGCAAATTATGCTTACTGACTTTTATGCATTTTTCTCAAGTTTTTATTTTCAAAGTCATTCAAGGTCATGGGATTAATGTTGAGGTAGTCTGCATCTAAGACGGTGGTAGAAGTCTGTAATGTATTATTCTTGCTGACATATGCAAATTTCTCGAGTTTTTTATTTTCAAGGACATTCAAGGTCATGGTGATGGTCATTGGCTTCCGATATGGCAGATGGGTGATGTATACCAAGATGGTGGCAATCTACCAAGATGGTGGTCGCCTACCAAGATGCCGTAATGAGTATGGGCTAGGTGTGACCTCTGGTAAATTTACACATTTTAAAATACTTTTTAAATAAATTTTAATAATAATTTTAATATTTTAAAAATAATTTTTAATAATAATATTTTGCGACTTTTTGTGATTTTTTTTAAAAATTTTTTGAATGTTTTTAAATTTTTCGTTCAAAGGTCATGCTCTCCTGACCCCTGGGTCACTGACACCTGTCTGCTGTCTGACCCTGGGTCACTGATGCTGACACCTGGGTCGCTGAGCCCTCCCTAGGGTCGTTAATCCCTCTCGCCTGCTCTGGGAAAAATGGGATTTTTTTAGGGAAAAAGGGAAATTTTTAGGGAAAAGGGAAATTTTCTGGGTATTTCGGTCGATTTTGAGGGGAAAAGGGAAATTTTGAGGAAAAAAGGGGGAAAATATGGCGGTCGGTTAACGTAACAAGATCGCGGCTCCCCGGCTCCTGCTCATATCACCGATTCCCTGGCCTTCAAACCGGCATATCTATACTACTTCGGTCTCGTCACTTTATTCATGCGTTGGTCAAGTGAAATTGTGGAATTATTAGAAAAAGAAAATTTCACAAATTTTATCTTTTATACACTTGGATGCATAAAAAAAAAACAAAGCGAAATAAGTAATCCAAGTCATTATAAATGGTTACCTACCCCTTTTTATTCGACGTTAAGATAGGGAACTACTTTCCATCCATTGCTACCAACTTTACTGGGCACATGTCACTCAGTGTGTCTGTTGAAATATAAGCAGGTAGGGGCAGTGACTTTTTTATAAGGTTGATTTCAAAAGTGATCATTTTACCGTGAACAGCCTTTAATTCGTTTGCATTCAGGTACTTACGTATAAGCACCCACACACATATTTGTGTGTCAATGTGTGTCTAACCCGCAGTCATACACCTTCGAAGCCGCTGAAAGAGAATTCTATCTTGTAAAGGAAATTTCACTATATGTATTTGTATCTGAGCATATCTGACGTATATGGGTTGTATATTCCCAGGCACGAACAATTTTCAAGTAATATGTGTCATTACAAATTGTATTCTCTGTTGTAATGCAACTGGGATTTTGTTTGCTGTGTCATACCGTAAATATTTTTCTGGTAAACTTCCTAAACAGTAATGGAAGTATTTAAAATATACACGGTATGCTAATAATACCACACATCAAGCTGCATATATACTATTATTTAGCATCGCTGATATACAAAGTTGGGAACTTCCTTACGAATTTGACTGTTTCCTGAGCAAATGTAGGAACGCTACAATGAATGTATAGGAGAAAACATTACCATTCCTGATTTCTCACTAAGCGCATACACTGGTATGGTAAATTTTCGGATAGTTTCTTAAAGTGCAGTTTTAATACTGGATTTTTTTTTTTTAATTTCGTTCTCAGAGTTTGCTTTTTTCGGAAGCGGTTCCTACAAATATGTTTAAAAAATATGTTAAGTTGGCACTATTCTTTCTATAGGAGAAAAAAATTCCACGGGAGAGCAATTCTAGCATTTGTTTAAGCAAACACATCTGAATGTAATCGATATCGCTATTTGGTGCTTGAACGTTGCAATTCTCGAGATGGAGTGTGAGTTTTGAACTTCTTCTCAGATGATCAGGTTCCCGGGTGCTCTCTCTTATCCTAACTTAAGAACATTTTTCTCTACCCGAGAGCTGCCGGAATTTTGCTCAGCCGTTCACATTTTCTGGAACAGATTATTTTACTGAAGACCAACATTCTTAATGTGGCGCCCCTTAGTAAAATATTTGCGACATGAAGCTATAACTTATTATTTTCAATACCTGTAAATTAATTTTGCAGTTTCTCAAGAAGAAATCAACTTATTAATACTTACTAAACTGAGATCCACATTTCTTATTGAATATAAATTCTCCAAAATCTGTCATATTAAACTAGTAATTTCTGAAAATTTCACGCCGATTGACAGCAAATTCGATGCGTTTTTTCGCCTATTAGACACTACACTTTCGCAATTTTCAACTATAGTTTTTTTTTTTTGTGTTGACCTTAAAATTTTCTAGGGAGATACGTTATACGTCAGGAACCATCAGATTAATTCAAATATTACTTGGTATGCGAGGAATTGCTAACCGAAAAATTAAACTTTCATGTATATCATGAAATATGAAAAACATTCTAATTTACTTTGGCATACAAATTAAGTAACGAAGTAGAATCAGCACTTTGGATTTTATTAACCTCCAAAACTACTTTTCAGAGAGGCGTCTCACTAAAATTATCGGAGCATATAATATATCTGAAAATATTTGCCTGATTTGTACCAACAGTTTATGTAGAAAGTGTTCAGTCAGTGCTTGAATTGTTAGAAGGCGTAAGGGACATTTTAAGGCTAGAGGCACCAGAATATAACTGGTTAAGTAACCTATTTTAAGGAAGTGTGTAACATTTTACAAACAATTTGTAATAATAGTATAGTTGAGGAATAAAATCAACATTTTAGTTCTCAACGGACTAGATGCTGTTTTTAAAAACTGCCGCTGTACTACTGTATGTAATTATATAATGGCATATCATTGCTCTTAGAGCATTTGGTCTATTTGGGCCAAACCGTGTAAATGAATGGCATTTCTTTCCCATTATTCTGTTTATTGGATATTTTAACATTATGATTTCAAAATTTTTCTTTCTTTTAATATTTTAAATTTACGCATTGCTGTCACTCAGATACACGCCAGTGAAAGAAAGAAGTAGGTCCAATTTCAGCCAACTATTTCTTGTTACTATAAGACAGGAAACATTTTGAATTTATAGTCAAAGTTGAATATTTAAAACTATCATTTTCCCACTTCCTTGGCATTGATAGGAAGCATAATGGTGTATACACTTACCGTTTTTTTTTTATATTTACTGTGGCTAACCATACTACCGGAACTGTGAGAGTTATTTATGCATACAAACGTGCTACCTGCGCATACCAGCAAACTTTCTTCTTGGCTGTCTTTCACGCGAAAAATGTTTTTCGTTATTTAACTGGGTCAATGAGAAATCGAATGTTCTTAAAACTGCACGTTTATAATTTTCTCGGAAATTACAAAGTGTTCTTCAAAATGTCTTATCCGATCATAAAGGCGAGAAAGACTACCGTACTTTGAAAAATATATCAGCACAGAACATTTCTGCAATAAATCAATGTCTGCAGCGATTAGGTATTCAGGAATTTCTTTTCGCCTGTAATATCTGACACAAAAAATTCAACACCATGAATTATTCATATATTCTTCTGTAATGTAAACGTTAGTAAATATACATTTTCTAGAGTATTCCCACGTGAAAATGTTTTCATACGCCAATATTATAATCCTAAGAAATAACTTGAATTTTTTTGTGTTTAGTTTAATTTACGCGCTGCAGATTTATAATATTTTAACAAAATCTTACGTGAACTACAACGAACAGGTAGCGTGATTGAAACTAATTGCAGTCCAAAAGGCATAAAAAAAAACCATACTCAGCCAACATAATTAACAATTCCCAAAATCTTTAAAAATTTGGAATATAATGCCAACTAGTTGAAGATCCCAGCTCACGAGGCTGCTTTGTGTTAAGAGATCCATAAATTACGACAGCTGTATTTTCTCAGTTTCTAAAACGCAATTGCGGTGTATCTCTGCCAGTTTTGCTGTCTTCGTCTGACACATTCTCTACAAGAACAGTTTTATACATACAGTTCAGGGCGCCAAGGCAAGAAAATTATACGAAACGGGTAAGAGAAAGTAGAACAATAAAAAAAAAAAAACAACAACTTTATTTTACAGCACTCGTCTACACACACTGCCAATAAAATAGGATCACTTCTTTTTCCGCCAATATAATTAATTATAGAGCGGATATCCCTGTTATGCAGTTTTTGTTGTCTTCAGAATATTTTGATCAATTTACAAAAATTACACGATGTTCAAAAGAAAAAATAAGTTGCTGATATTTTTTTTCGTTTAATCCTATATGCTTGCAAATCTGATGAGATATGCAAAGACATAAATAATCGGAATATACTTGGATAAGTATTCCTGCAGGAAATGAATTTCCCTCCTCATTTAATAATAATCGGCCAAAGAGTTTCTGAAATGTAATATAATATTGGAAATTTTTTTGTGGCATTTATTTCTGAAATTGTTTATAATTAAGCGTTCACGTAGTGAATTTAGTGCATGCAGTGGATATTATATAGAACACGAAAATTCAGATTAATTAGTTTAGAGTTACCAGGAATATGGCTTTCAATATTATAATAATAGCACCTCCGCTTTGAAAATAACAGAATACCTAATTTATAAACAATTTTAGGTCGTTTTCATGCAAAATGCGACGGGAATTTGAAATTCAGGTGACGTCTTCCAACGGGACATGCTAAGTAATTTAACGGTTGTGGTAGGCCTATATTTAGTGCTTATAATAAGAACTTCTAATATACTAGAAGTTGGGTTTTATGTTGGTAAAACTGTCTCATAGATATTATAAGGAACACACACTGTAACAAAGCAGCTATTTTGAAAGAAAAAAACTTATACATTAAACGGTGTTTAATTCATGGTGTCTGTGCAAAAGTCCTTTTCGTATGCTAATTTGTTGTGATACGTCTCGGTGTCAAAAATGTAATATTAAAAGGCCATATTCGAGGTGGCGCTCTCTTAAAAAATGGCGTACAAAATCTACGCATGAATGATTTTAACGGTTCCTTTTACTTCTTTCACACTTAATTCCCGAGCTAAACAGACCTACGTGTCTTAGTTCTCTGTGATTGGTTACCCTTCTTACCGTAGCTAAAATCACGTTATAGTAATTCATTTACGTAATTATAAAGAACTATTTCTATGTTACACGAGGTATGTTTTTACAACTATGTGTGTTTATATACTGATTATTTCCCATGCTTCCTTTCAAGTTCATTCAAGCTCTTTTAACTGCGACATGCGCATTGCACTGTACACTGAGAGTCCGTTCCCATGGTTCCGGCGTGTCGCTAACAGTGGCGTGTGGTGGAGTGCTGCAAGGTAATCTGGTGCTTGCTCAGTGCTGTACACACTCGGTGCTCGCAGCAGGAACCAGTAACTAGAGTGGAGCCGGGAGAAACTGAATGTACTGCGGCCACTCACGAGAGCGCGGCGAGGCACCCGTCACACACTTTCTGTGACGTCAACTGCACCACTACGTTTAAGTGGGCCATGCGTAAACTAGAAAAAGATTAGGCACAACACAGAAAAACACAACTTACCTAGCGACGGTTCACCGCACGCCGCTAGTCACTACTACAGCACGAAGCCGCTGGTTTGTTCGCGGCAGGTGCTGAAAACGGCGTGTCGAGGACCTGAGCCGTAAGTTGCATTCTCAGCGACGACCGCTGTAAGTTGCGGGAAGAGAATTGTCTGAAATGTTTTTAAAGGCTGTTCACGATAAAGTGAGCACTTTAGAAATGAACCTTAGAACAAAGTCACTGCCCCTGCATGCATATATTTTTATAGGTGCATTGAGTGACATTTGCGCAGTAAAGTTGGTAACGATCGATGGAAAGTAGTTCCATACCTTAACGTCGACTAAATTGTGTTAGGTACCCATTTATGTTAACTTACAATTATTTCTTTCGCTTTCTGTTTTTTTATGCATCCAAGTGTAAAAATTTCACAGCTTCATTTGACCGACGCATGAATAAAGTGATGAGGCTCAAGGCAATGTTAATTATACATAAGGCGGAAGAATACACAACTTGCATACAAGTAGATATTAAAAAGGGCTTTCAAAAGTGCTTATTTGAATGCGAACAGACTATAATGGTCTTTTTTTAACGGCATTCGACGTTACCTTTTTGTAGCAAGTAGCAGTACTCGTAGTTGAAATATCTATCGTGTCTGCCACGAGTATTTTTCATTGCGCTGGAGGAAACTCGTCAGAATATAATTTTTAATTGCGTGATGTGTGTGTGGGTTAGTGCAGTCAGCAGTACGTGGGACAACTGTTGATAAATGCTAAGACTGTATTAAGCACGCGGTGACAGAAGGAAACAAGATTTCAAAAATGGACGTCATTAGTCATAGTGATTGATTGAATTACCTTAACACAGCAAAAATATCGACAGCAAATCAAGAAGGGATTCCAGTTAGGGCGATTAGAATCTTGACAATGATGTTGACCATGCGAGGTCTACTTTTATGAGGTCATACAAATAGCGACACATCAACATAGTTCCGGCAGTTACCTGTCATTGTTGTTAGAGACCGAATTACTTAGCTCCATTTGTTTACATCGGGATTTAAGTAAGTGTGAACGAAGTATAAGTATTGCCAAATTACAAATTTTAGTTAAAATAAGTTTAATTGTTCGGTGTAAATGGCGCAATAACCTAAAATATTTCAATAACCTCCATTTTGAAATCATATGTTTGATCTGCTAAAATCATTTCGTTATAGAGTAAAATACTGTAGCATTATTTGTAGGCAAAATCTGGCAGCATTAGGGGGATTTCTTGCTATGATGTCACGTAAGAGCTTAATTTTTTTAAAGGAAGCTCTACCCTTACAAAATTGCAAACAAATGAGATCATGAATTAGCGTATATGATGAGCACAGTAGGCGCAGCTAGCATAACAAGATTCACTGAAATACATTTAATGGCTAAGTAGCTAAGGCATTACAGTATAACAATTTTATATCACCACCATTTAAAACGTAAGTGCCTGAACTACTTAAATTATCCAATTTTTTAGACTTGTCTACAATAGCCTATGCGAATAACAAATTTAGGTATCTACGGTTTTGAGTACTTCTTTATAAAGATCTTTATTTACTTAGGGGATACGATATTTCTAAATAGCGAACAAAAGAGACAAGTAACCCATTTAATGTTTGTAGCAAATACTGTCAGTCTACCAAGATTGGTTGGACTTGGTCAAATGGTTCAGTAAAAATAATCTCCTGACCTGAAATATTTATATAGCTATGATTTTGAAAATAAATGCTTGGTGTAATAACCATACGCTATAAGGTGGTTTATCATAGCACTTATTTGTTTGGCAGATTTGGTAGAAACAGGTTGAGCGGTCCCTGAGATATGACATCTGGCATTATAAAAATAAACATTTAGCATTGGAGTCCATACTGATGTTAAAAGCTTACCAAGTTGGTGTATGGGTTCAAACGTTTTATTGGAGGAAACACACACTGGCAATCTCACCTACCCACACAGACAGGAAGATGATTCACGAGTCTTATCTTACCTCCGAAAAGAAGGCTAGAGTGTGATTGGAGGCTTTAGAAGATACATAATAAACTGTGCATTGTGATAGGACAATATTTTTCAATCACCAAATTCATAAAAATGAATCAAAAACGCCTTGTCACAAATTGAACATTGCTATACGCCGTTCACGATAAAGCGAGCACAGTTTAAGGCCATCCCAACAGCCATTAACCACTACTAAATATATCTTATTGCAGCTTAGGGCATAGAATTTTGATGGTGGTGAAGTGCATACACTGTGTTTATTGGTCATATTGCAATGTTTATATTAAAAATCAGTTGGAAGATGGAAATATGTATGAAAGGAGAAATTTTGAAGGGCCATAAAAAGTGCTCATTTACCGCGAACAGCCTATAAAAGAGTTCTCCAGCCATTATAATCATAACTCACACAGTGCGGCGCGCGTTCTCTCTTACGTACAATACATTAGGTAAGGAGATAAACCTGGGAAACGCAATCAGCAATTTAATAAACGAAAATCTCTGCTCCGAGTTTGACATCAAAAGTGATTATTTAGTGAACATGGAATGCCTACTTAAATTTAATAACATTAAAAGAAGAAATAAACGCAAGAGTCTTCTCTGTGGTAAGCTAATAGAAACTCTTGTCTGCACGAAATTTAAAAATGGTTTCGAAATGAATGGCCAGCACCCAGAGTAAGTGAAACTGAAGTAGAATTTAAAGAGATTACGAATAATTAATTCGGAGAATATAACGACGTTGATGAATGGTAGAATGTAGTATAAATGCTCAGCGGGAGGCAGAGAAAAAGTTAAAAGAACTAAGAAATCATTGTAAACAGAGAAGTATTACTGTAAAAAAAACCACCCATTGATTAATGAAAGTCGTCGAAAAGGGAAGAAAAGGTGAAATACGAAAAGTGGAAACGAACGTCAAGGAAAATTTTGGCGAAACAAAATCTGCACCAAAGACGGCAGGAGATGAAAGTAGTCACGTGGCGCTGGAAAAATCAGAGAGGGCTGAAAGGTAGAAAGAGAATATTCATACTCTCTAGGGCGAAACTCTGAGTGCATTTCTTACAATAAGAAGAATCGGGAGTTGGGATATTGATATTGCAGGGAGGATGTTACAAACATACAAACATAGACTAAAGCTCACGTAGCCGGATGTTCATCTGTACATGTCTCCAAAGCTGACTCACCCTTTGTCAGTAGAACTGTTGAAGTCATAAATGGACTGTAACTATGATGTTTATAAGTTTGCCTCCTCAACGGACCCACGCATTTGGGTAAATAAAATATATTGAATAATTTGAATAAATTCTAGTTCTGTGAAACCCCGAGCAGAGGAAGCTGTTGCGTTTCTATATTTTGGACTACAGATGTTTATATATATATATATATATATATATATATATATATATAATATATATATATATATATATATATATATATATATATAAAGTGAGCACTTAGTGACATTCGCCCAGTAAAGTTGGTAACGACTGATAGAAAGTAGTTCCATATATTAACGTCGAATAAAAAGTGTTAGGTAACCATTCGTGATAACTTTACTTTATTTCTTTCGCTTTCTGTTTTATTTAAATGCATCTAAGTGTAAAAATGAGCAGATTTGTAAAGTAATTACTTTCTTAATAATATCACAGTTTCATTTGACCGACGCATTAATAAAGTAATCAGGCCCACGACAATGTTAATTTTACATAAGGCAGAGGAATACACAACGTGTTTACAAGTAGATCTTAAGCAGGGCTTTCAAAAGTGCTCATTTTACCGTGAACAGCATAAATTATATATATATATATATATATATATATATAATATATATATATATATATATAGACTAAGGAAGGAAGGCCACGGTGGTGTAGTGGTTGGCCTACTTGACTCCCACCAAGGCGAACCGCGTTCGATTCTCGGCGGGGTCACTCCCGGATTGTGACATGTGGGAATCGTGTCGGACATTGTCGACGAGTCGCTGCATTTATTTCTTGGCTTGTCCGCGTTGACTTATTCATAGCAAAGCGTACTAACATCTAAGTTCCTATTTGCTTAAATAGTGTACTAAACTACAATTCCATCCATGCAATTTTGGTAATGTTATTGGCAACAAGGCAGATTGTTTTCTGAGCAACTTGCATGTCCACTCTCACCATATTCTCTTATGGATACAAATGGTGTTTAACAATTGTTTTTAACAGTTCACGAAAAAATTAAGCACCTTGCGTTGCTATTCTAAGAAGAAGATGAGCTCGTTATGACAGCGTCTTAACATTTTAGTTGTAGACTGTCTTTCTGATAAGTTAAGATTTTCTGTGGTCGTACTGACCTAGGTGCACTTCACGTTCATGTGATTACTGGTGATATTCTGAGTATTCTGAGCCCAATCTCAGCATGACTCGTCTGATGAGCGCCGAGTCGACATCTACTTGATGTGGAACCCAGTCAGGAATGCCTCATTTAGAGATTCTGTGCGTAGCGTATACTGTATATTAAATTTATAACATTTTTACTTTTTCTTAGTAAGTTTTCTTATTTTTTATTTATTTTTCTTCTTTGCCAAAGACATAAGCCCTCTGAAAACGAAAAACTAAAAACAAATTAATAAAAATTTATGAAGGGTAATGTAGAAAGTAAAGTCATTCTGCTTTCCATTTTGAACTGCGAATATTTTAAAGAAACATGTTAAAAATCGAACTGGATTCATTCCATTGCCTCTAGTGATCACAAATTGAAACCAAATGAAGCTACAGCACGGAAGTAAAACAAAAATATTCTCTCTGAATTTGTTTCAACCATATAAACTTAACAACAAAATGCCTAACTTACAGTATTAGGCATGTATTACAATATATATCTGTATGATAGAGTCGTTGAGAAAAATAAATGACATTAAGGAAATGAAAAATGTAAAACATAAAAAAAGCAAAACAAAAAAAAAAATTTCGCAACAGGAAACCGTTACAGATATCTTGGTTGGTGAAGAACATGAGTCAATATATATTGAATTAAAAACCCAGTGTAAATGAAAAAAAGGCCACATCTTAAAAAAAAAAAAAAAAACCAAACGAAAATATATCGATCAACGAATTGTGATCATGTCAGACAAGGGACGAAGCAAAACTAAAAAGACGGCGCATTACACAATAGAAAAAATCCCAATAAAAGTAATAGCAGAAGACAAATTTGGTTACAGCGTTCCGATAAGGGCTGTCTGTTTTCCCGTCCTCGGAAGTTTATCAGGAAACTTTTTCAAAGAACAAAATCGTCCGATATGTCGTCACACTAAATGAAAAAAATGGTTGTCAACTTTTAATTATAATAATACAAAAAATAATTTCCTGTAAATACAAATTCTACCAAGATAATTTCGTTTAGGCTAAATGTACGAAATTGCGAGAGAATTTTGACCGCGTGGGACTAAACAACAGAAATTACAAAAAAGTCAAAATTCGGTACTAACACCGCATGATTTGTACAAAGGTGGATTAACATGCCACTTTTTACTTATTAACTAGGGTGTAGACTTCTCATTGCCAACCTAAACTTGGCTTGCATAGAACTCGAACACGCGCCATCCAAATCTTTGTTAACTCGGTAAATACTTATAATACACGTGTCTTGGAACGTGTTGAAATTCGCAAGGAAAATTGGTCTTGTGCCGTAAAAATAAGTGGGGGAAAGCCTTTTACACTGAACATTAACAGTATGAGAAAGGGATGCATGCACCTTAGGATAGGAATACAGGAATTACACCTACCTACATGATAGACTTTTGGGGCAGGAGCTGTAGACGCTCATAATTTCTGAAGATAACTAAATGATATCTTGTACTGGAGCAACTACGGGATGCTTCAGTAAAGAAAACAGAAATGTCCCGAGAAAATTCACCGGCAGAGGTCTGCAACGAGCGAGTTATGTCACTAAATTTCTACCACTCCTTAATATGGACACTAAGGAGCGGTATTTTTAGGCGAGTTTGAGTACTCGAAAATGGTACGGTAAAACTCGTTCATAAAATGCACTTTGGTCGCTCAGACTGTATTTGGTCATTCGAACACTCGAAAGCTCAGACTATCCAGACTGCTATGAGCATCAAACGAACGGACTGTCCAGTTCGATCGCTCTCACGTCACTCGTTAATACGGTAGTGTTCCCACATTACGTCAACAGTACACCTATACAAACTAAAGTTGCGTAAGTGTTGTGTAATTATCGTAATCCTAAGTGTAAGTGGAGAGTGTCCTACACATTAATGTAATGTGACCGACTGTACTTTATATCTTCCAAAATTACTACATAGGATTACGTTAAGACAAGAGAAGGAACTTACATAGCAGACGCAGCCACGAAAGGGGGACGAAGTGACGTTTGAGACGAACTGCCTTTTATTAGAGATGTATTTGTACCTTCCATAAGTGCTCACGTGAAAGTGTTACTAGCAACGTTGGGCAAATATTTAGCAACAGTTGGTGCTGCATATTGCCTGAGTATGTGTATTATTTGCTTTTCACCAGTAGTAACAAATATACACACATTGCGAGATATAGTTTCAAATATAAACTTTCGTAATAAATTGCATATGTTAGTGTTGACTTTAGGATTTCTAATTTGTTCAATCGTTACATTTGCCTCAAAGTCAATTACTATATGAATGTATGTTACGTTTACGGTTATCACATAGACCAAGTCGCATTTATGTGAATTTTACTAATAGGACAATACAAAACCTGTAAGTGGTTTATATATCTGTTCATACTATTTAGGACAGTTTATCACGAACGCGGCGTGCATTTTCGATGACTGTACGTATCGTTGCTACGTTGCGCTAGCTAGCGGCAGAATGATCTTCTAGTCTATTGAGTGGGTTCGAACATACCGGGTCTCACTCTATCGAGCCCATGAAAATGCACTGTGGATAACTATGAGTCTCGGATGTTCGGGCCAAAGTTTCGAAATAGTTAAATCTCAAAAGAATGAGTGAGTTCCATTTAGCAACAAAGAAACGAGCGAGTAAAATTGTGGCCTTGAACATCTCTACGTACTGGGCTTCTGATAATGTCCGTCATATTTCTCACACGCAAATATCCGGTCTTGGGTCCGTAGGCTATCAAACCCTGATCACCTTGCTGGGTGGCTGATGTGGTGATCGTATGATGGCCACCGAGGCCTTCACAAAAAGTCGTAAGTGGTAATTATCTAGGAAAATTACAGACAGACATCAACGATAGATCGTGGACGTCAATCAATGTACGTAAATAAAGTAACAGCATGCTACTGAATATGGCTAACAAATGCCAGACACTCCTGGTAAGGCATGAATTAATCATGATTCGGCATGGCGATAGCATAATGTATGTCCATCTATCGCACATATTACAGCCTCCATCCTTTAAGAAAGTCATTCTACCAGTTTGCCTAGGTATCTGCAAGCTTTTTGCTCCATTCTTCCTTCAACATGAGGAAATCTGCTGGGTTTTTATCAATTGGCTTTCAACTGGTGTGGCAGTTCATCTCAAAGTGTGATTGAGGCCAGGACTTCAGGTCAATCATTTGAGGTCATACACTTCCATGTTCTCAAATCACTCGATTGTAGCCTTTGCTCTATGGATGTGTGCCATGTCATACTTGAAATAAATAGGTAAGTTTCAAGTTGTTACTACTGCGTGTTTAGAGCTAGATAGTCTAGAATTTCTTAATTGACCTTGGCATTTATAGAGCCAGATGTTAAATCCAATGGACTAAAACTTTACCGTGAAAACAGCATTCCAAATATTCCACCCTCTCTGAATTCACAGTGGGAACAATACAGACCTGTAATTTATGTTCATCAGGCATTCGTCTCTTCCACATACATTAGTCAGATTGTTAGAGCAAGGAGTGGAGAAATGGAGTGATAAATCATAATCCATTGAGAGCCCTGCGGTTGGTGTAGAGCCCTATGGTGATGCACTGTGTACCACTGTAAAACGATGGGTATCATTTGGTGCAGAAATTCCAGATTTATGGATGGCAGTACGTCCATAGATTTCCAGTTCAATCACCATTCCAGTTGGTGGTACGATCACTTATAGCATTTTCAGAAGCTAATCGGAAATATTTGGCTACTGTTTGGTACAAAGCTTTATGGCTTGATTTCACAACACATCGAAGACTTCGAAGATCCTAATATGTCTTTATTTTCGGTTTATTTCGGGTCACTGGGTTAGTTTAGACGTAGTGTAATTCCCTCACACTTACATTTCACCACAGCATAACCTACTGTTGCATGGGATATGTGCAAATTGTCAGAAATCTCACGGATAGAATGACCAAACCTGCTGACACAAAAAAATTGTCTGTTAACATTCGAAATCATTTTATAGGGCTATAACACTAGCGTTTACGACGAAATTGGCCATTCAATTTTTCTGCTGTTTGAAAATCAAGTTGACTGTTTTGAAAATTAATGTAATTTTTTTTGTAATCTAGTCGTTAATATGCATCGTGTGAGCTCCATGTTTTGACAGAGCTGATATCCTGTTAGCTGATACTTTCAATGGCATATTAGATTACTAGCATTTGATGATTCTCATTCCTTTAGTGCCACTTAACAAAGTATCTAAATGTTGTATTATCACAATATTTATTGGGATAATTATATTTTTACAATCATAACTACGTATATAGTTGCAATTTGTTTGAAATATCATCAGTTTTTTTTACTGACATACGATATTACACCAATTTGCAAATAAAAGTAAGCATTTCTCGAGTCTGAACAAGTCAACAATTTAGTGAATAAACTGTGGTCTGTCTATATCCTACTATATAAGTGGACGATCTCTGTCTGTCTGTCCGTCTTTAATACCTCTAAGTCCCTTGAAACTCAACGGAAGTTCTTCAAATTTTTCTGAGCGAATCCTCAGAGTAAAATACAGGTAAAGTTCGCATTTCAGCAAGATCAGATTACGTTATCATTACCTTTTACCCTAAAAACTAGTATTTTAATTGCTTTTTCCTCTGAAAGTTTTGTATTAATGCATAGAGAATATTGCATAGATGTATGAAGGTAATGGAATATCATTTTTGTTTACTTTAAATGTCTCGCTTCAATGTTGAGTTAATTAAGTGGGGCCACACTGCCTCAGTGGATAGAGCGATTTCAAGTGTGCCTTAGTGGCTCAGTGGATAGAACTATGTTAAGTGGGGCCGCAGTGGTCTTATATTGGATAGAGAAATATTAAATGGGACCGCAGTCGCTTCATTGTTGAGTTAATTTCACATCATCTCATTATTACCTACATGTATCAATGCAATATTTATGACCAAATTTTTTAACATGATAACTGTTCTAGCCCCGTGACAATACAAAAAAAAAAAGATCACTGTCCAACCCCTAGTTTTTCAATAAATAATTTCCTACCTATGTGGCATTTCAAACATATGAGAGCTGCTACAATATCTGAATGTATTATTTTCATCGTAATACATCTAATTATGCGAATAAAGATTGGCATTATAAATAATTAAATAAGAATTAGCATTGCGTGAATGAAAATTGCCATTACCTGAAAGAGAAAGACCAGACTAGCCACATTATGAGCCCGAGCTCCAGTAAGGCTGATATCAATCTACTAGAGTCGAGTTGGAGTCGCTTGGTTCGTAGCCCACCGTAATCTCGGAGGCCTGTCACAAGAGTTTCTGTGCGTAACTGTGTGACATAAAACTCTGCCTTTGCCTTTATTTCGTATAATGGTTATATTTTATGTCATTAACAGATATACTTGCCCCATATGTAGTGATGCAAGTTAAAATTCATTAAAACTTATTGGATGATACCAGATTCATGTTCATAGATTTGAACTAACAACTTATTGCAAGTTAACTACTGTGGGCGAGTGTAGTAGCTGTTAGCGTACAGTATCACCATACTATTCACGTTAATTTAATTGCATTTTCATTTTGTTAACGCCATAACATCAGCATTACCGAAATAAGAACTACCAGAATGAGAATATTGCGTGTCTTCGATGTTACTGCAATTAGAACGACCTCAAAGAGATCTGTTGTCACACGGCAGAACCAAATGTATGATCTTACTCACATGACAAGATAACTTGGCGATACCACTTCGTTGCGTCGTAGTAACAGTCGCAGGAAGCATGCTATCCAAACTATTATTTATTTTTATTCCCTGACTTCCTTATGATGCAAAACAAATACGAAACTCAAACTCTGCAATGTAAAACTCGCTTAAAACTAAGCACAATACTAGCTATCCAACGGCGTCAACCGTTATTCATTGTGACTGTTATCGGATTTCAAGTAAAATAAATAACCATAAAAAATAATTACGAATATCGTTGGCTTAATAGCTACTTCAAATGATGTTGACACTGCATTTTACGCAGGAAAACATACAGGTATTTCTTACAATGTTTTGAATAAAATGTTGCAGACAGATTTCTAGCAGTTTCGTGATAAATAGTGTTACAATTTCTCAATGTCAGTGGACTAAACCATGTTCGTTAAGAGATGGGGGTTTTAATTAGACAAGAGTTATCTATGATTTCCTAATTTATTTGCAATAATTACAAAGAAAATACTCTTGTCTCAAAATCTCACATTAAATCGATATCTCTTGCTATTTACAATTAAGAAATTCAATTAGTACAATTTACGATTACCCAAAGATATCAATGTAATTAAATAACTAAAATCAGTCCCAATAAACAGTGTATAAAAATATTTTTTATTACTTTATAAATGATCTTTCGATATTTGACAGTTCTGATATTTCCAATAAAATCAGTATCACATGTTCATGCAGGCCCACCTCAGTTTAGCCCAGATCCCACCACTCCGAAATGGTCTAGAGTTCTCCGAGCGCCCTCATGCACGTTAGCCTTCACTCCCTTTCGTCTGTTCACACCACGAACACCTCGCCCGCCGTCGTCACGCAATCTCCCATCATCGTCCGTCCTTTTCATCGATATCCCTCGCCGCAATCGACTTCGCCCGCTTACCACACGCAGCTAGATGGCTTCCGCGAAAGACTGCCGACCTTCCAGCTGCGGCGGTATTTATAGTGTTTTAGATCATCGCCCAGAAACCCCCCCCCCCCCCCCAGCCGCATTGCGCCGAGGGTCCTAGTTCCCAGAATATTCTTGCGCGTCCTCTCAAGTCATCGGCTTCTCCAGTAGGTAAGCTGTCAATCATTCCCGGCGACGGGACGAGTAGGTCTGCTTGGAGGAGGTAGGGTCGAGGTGGGTACGACCCATAGAGCAGAGTTCGCGCATCGTGACTGCGCCTCGTGCATAAGTCGGCGCGTAACAATATCCTACCCACGCATAGGTACGATACCAGTTACTTGTCAGTAGGTGTCCAGTCAGCAATGCCGTACAGTAAGAGCGTGTGATGTTACTGAGGTTTACTCCAACAACCATGCACAAAAATGCTACGAAGGTGATTGCCGCCTGGCATTCATATTCAGAGTCCTAATGTGAGTGGGTTTCGGCAATCACTGGTAGACACCCTCACTTAGAATGCTGACAGGAACTATCCTGGATAAACTTATTACCTCGGAAATCGCATGCTTGAATAGGCAACATGTTTTCTTATCTAAAATAACACCTTGATGTGAATACTGGAATATTCCTAAAAGAAAACCATTCACAAAACTCGTAATTTCGACCAAAGGGAAGGGCGCTGTGAATTATATCGGAAGGAGAGCCTGTGAGATACAATTTTATGAAGCCGGAATACACCTGAAGAGACACACGCATCTTGCTCCGATTGACTTGTGAATGGAATGAGAACATCGTGTAGAAGTTTTAGCTCGACATTCCGCATTGGCAAAAGGATCATGAGACTCCAGCGGTGGTGTTACTATATAATGTATAATATGTAGGTAGCTGACCTAGACATTACAAGAGCTGATTTTCTGAAAAGAATACCCATCCTTTATGTAGTCAAACGCTTTATTTTGTCATGGTCATTCTTTGCTAGTAAACTGAAGGACGTAATGTGTATTGTCTATCTGGATACAGATAGCCATGCACACGGAGAGTTTCAAAAAAAAATTTCCAGGATCACTCATATCTTACGGATGTTCACTTTGAGTGCTTTAGGAAATGTTCGACCTGCCACCTGCAATGCATTTATTTTTTTGATTCCGTCTTTCTTTTGTCTCAAGGCTGCAGAGCTGTTTTGACGACTGGTTGCCTCTGCGCAAGAGAAGGAAGTTGTAAGTTGAAGAAGGTGGATGTGGCGCGGCGCTGAGGAGGTGGAGGAGGAGGAAGAAAACAACTGGATGAGGTCCAGGACGAGGGTCGGAGGGTGGTACTCTCGCCGGCGCCGCTCGACTCGTAATTCTTGCTGGGTTGGGTTCCGGGGCCACGGCGATGTGCGAAACAGCGAGGGATGGAGCGGAGCTGGCTCGGCGTGGCCCCGGCAGAACTGCGGAGGGCGAGTGGGCGGAACCCTCCCCCCTCCACTGAAACTCCGCCCTTGCGATTTATGCCGCCGGCGAACTGGATACAGATCGCCCTCGCCTCCCGTCGCGCTCACGCTACTTGCTCTCTCGTCTGCGCCACTCACGCGAGAATTACGCGCCTCTCTTCAACGTGGCACACATAACACCACTTGGAATTTTTTTCATTTTCTCGCCTTTGCTTTGGGGCCGCGGTGCCAGGGTAGATGGCATGCATGCCTCCTCGTTCCCCCCCCCCCCCCCAGGCCCTCGTAAAACTGTATAGGGAAAACGAAACCTTACCGAAGATGCCCGAACTCTGCACACGAAGTCGAGGTTCTACGGTATTACAAATTCGCCATTACAAAAAAAATATTACGGATTGAAACAACGTATATATTACATTCACATATCTTGAATATACAATTAAAAAACCGTGTACTTACTCTCTTTAGATATTTTATATACCCATTATTTATTTGCATATTTTAATATTGAAGGTTGTAGCACAGACTGCTTTATGTAAAGGCCTTCATGTCTTTTTATTCGTGTCACGTGTATTTTCATGAATATACGCATAAAACTGGTCGTAATTTTGCGTGTTTCACCTTCGCGGTTGCAGTTTATCTTCGCTCAAATGTATTTGATATTAAATAACCGCGGAAAAGAGACGTATCATCAATAATGCCCAGAAAACATAGGCCAAACACAATACAAAAAAAAAAGCTGGCGAGGTATCTACAATAACAGCAACATAAAGTGAAAATATGACCTTTACTGTGTTTTTAAGGTGGCAGTGTACCGTAGAAACTACTTCGGCTTGCTTTCGCAAACGAGTTGATTAAGGACCTCTCGTAATACCTCTGAGTTACAACTCTCAACTTGTATGCTCCCTGCCACCCCCTCCCCCCCCCCAAAAAAAAATTCACACCTTTTAAGATAATGCTGATTCGATTCCAGGTAGGTTTACACATGAACTTTCGCACGTGGGAAACCTACTGGGCGCTGTTGTTGGCTGGTGGAATAGCTCCATCACAGGTTGTCATTCAGTGTCACTTTTTCAGCGACAAGGTACGCCTACGGAACTCCAATTTCAAAGGCCGTCGCCAGGCGTGTGTTACCCTCTCTGGCACAACCTCTACTCAGCATTTTATTAATTTAGTTTTCTAAACATAAATAGATGAAAGTAAAGCGGCTGCCCTACACGAAATACACGCCTGTTTCAGGGTCACCCAAAAGGACGGATAAAATAAGAATGAGAAGGGGATGGAGCAACGGTGGAATGAAGACGGAGGAGGAAACGGGAGAATCGCGAGAAAACCTCCCACACTACGGCCTTGTCCTCTACACTCTCCGAATGAGATAACCCGCTATAAATATGTCACCTGCCGGGGCATGGGATCACAACGGAGCACTCAGGATTTAGTTTTGTGTTAAGTTAAACTGACGGTGAACACCAAGATCAAAGTTGCTAAGGCACCTTCTGCACACGAAATTCCGTGATACAATCCAGGATAAGCTATTGATGTGCGTTTATCGTTTTATATTTAAGTTAGGTTAGTTTTGTATGCAGTCCATAAACCGAAACGTAGCAAAGCAATAATAAGGCAAAGTTTATTATGTATTTGCTAACATCCCAAATCTTACACCTTTACGCTTTCGTGCCTGGATTACACTATATTGGATAGGGGTATAGTATACAATACTCGATATTTATCATGCTTGCTGTTTCATCCATTTTGGACTAACCATGTCTTCGGATTTGGGAATGTTGTGAACTGTACAAGGAGGTATCACCGATGTATTATAAGTAATATGCACAGTACTCACTATGGCAATTTATCACCCTATACACGTATTAGTAGTAGGGGCGTGCCAGATCTGTTTCTGTTTTAAATAATCGTATTGTATTTCGAGGGCCTTATTATAGACAAGGAGAGCAGTCGGCATCTAACAGACAACTGAGTTGAAATTGCGGGAAAATCTCGTAAATGAACGAAATATTTTAAACAAAAAGAGAGTTGAACACACACACAATTACGCGAATTGATAAACATTACACTACTTGAATTAAAATAAATAATTCTCTTTTAACATGCAATTTAAGGAATACACAATTTAAACTTGTTTCAACCATTGAAAACTTACATTAAAAAAACTCACGATAAAACCAAAAGTCTTTAAATTCAGGGGACTAGTAAACATACACATTCAATATGTTTTACATATTTGTGCTTATTTTTACGTGTAGATTTCTCTGTATGTTTCCCAGTCCAGAATTTCGAGTATACTATGTAGCATAAAATGCATATATTTGAACTTATTTAATTTACAAATACTACTTTTTCGACATAATATTACTGTAATACTACGAATCCCACTTGAAATGACTGTTATCGAATCTTAAATCTCTTAAATTTCATGATATTTCAACTTAATATCTAAAAAGGTCAAAATTTAAGCAAATTTAAAGGAAATCGATGGCCATTTTGAATCCGTTTACTATATTTGGAGGAATGAAATAGTATTTTCTCAGTGTTAATTCATCAAAGGTCAAGGTCACTTATGTGTGTGAATGTATGTGTGTGCATTGCATTACCAGTAGTGAGACTTAGGCGTCTGTAATATATCTGACAACGACGGCAGACGTCTACACTGAGAACGATGCCAGATGTCTACACTGAGAACGTCAGGTGTCCACATCGAGAACAACATCACATGCTTACTACGACATCTACATCAATGCCAGGCATCCACTACAACGGCAACCATCCACTACTTCATCTAGATCTACAATGCAGAATCTACAGGATAATACATGTTTCTCCGCATCAGTTCGTTCCAGGTATAAAGAATCACGGTCACTGTTGTGATGATTGTGATGAGGAATGTGTTGTTGTATTCAATGCTATGCTAGCATATGGGAAGGCGAAAACCTTATTGAATTTTGACTGGTTTCAATTATGGGTGTTGCAGAAGGGGTTTTTAATGCTTTTGCAGGCATGAAATAAAGTTGATATATCCATTCCTTCCTGAACATTTATAAGCTGATGAGTATATTGTGCCATATTTGCCAAGTGAAGACTGTCCTCATGGCATGCCTGCCTTTGCAATTGATGGAAATAATCAACATTGTGGAGGGACTATAGGTCACGCAGGCTGGAATGGCTTATCAAAGGGAGAATTATCCCAGATGTAGTAATGGACGATTCCGGAGTTGATGAAGACTATTCCGAGGCAACCACTGATATTTCATAAATAAGATGAGCGAATAGTTTTTGTACAGAGTGTAAAAAAAAGAAATAACGTAAAAATGATGTGCTATTCGCAAGGTTTCGAAAACTACCAAGACAACTTTGAAATTAAGGAACTTGCTATTTCTTATGCAACCGATGCTAATGACTCTAAAGTACTATGCTTTCATTCTCCCATACCTTGGTATACTTTAAAACCTCAAGCTAAAATGATGTTTTGGGAACAGACTTACAAGATACATGACCTAAAATGGGATTTTGGTGTCATAGCTTACGAAGAGCATTTCCAACATGTAAACGATATACTCCTCGAAGACTATCCAATATATGTGCTTGCAAAATGCAGAAGGAAATTTTAAAAATTTTAACCAATGCAGAAATAATGAATATCAGAAGATATCACGACTGTTTGAGTATTAATTCAATAGTCAAACGTTATAATATCAATCACTACAAGAAAAAAAGTCCTGTTCCCAATGTTTAAGCGAAGCTTTAAAATAATATTGGACCAGCATCCTACCTATGTGTAAAGATATTAATTTCGAAAAATGGTTTGTTATAGGACCTGCAAAATATTTCGAAAAATGGAGAAATCCAACCCAGAGAAGACGTACTCCAGTATTACTCGAGGATACAAGAAAGTATGGTTCAAGTCTCTAAACAAAATATACTTCCAAATACAGATGTGCAACGAAGATGAACACTGGAATTTTGCAGAAAGTTACAAAGGAAACACTTGTACAGAAAGAGTGTTGTGTTATGAAGAAGAAGACTGTCTGGTTTTCAATATGTGGCCTGGCAGCGAACTGCCCTGTTCGTCTTGGGATATGTGTTTTAAAAATAGAAGTGAAGAAATAACCAAGGAACCAGGTTTTCGACAAATAAAATATAAATTGAACAGAGAGTTTTACGACAGCCTCACCCTATGGACTGAAACATGTAATAATAAGGATCATATCACACAAATGCAGGGCAGTAGCCGGCTTAGAAGGTCGCATTGTGGAATGTGGGACTTCGAGGTTTGGCATAGCAATGTTTGTGTCTGTAAATTTGATTTAACCAAGTTAACATCGAATAACTAATATGATCACAAATTGGAAGAAAATTGAAGTATATAAAGAGACAATCATACACCGGAGCTTCAGTTATGATGGAGAGGTTCGACACATCACTTACTTATGCTAGTGTAACTCTAGGTTAGATGCGAATGTGGTTTCGAATTGAAGAGGATGATAGTCCACTACATATACAGATGTGCAACAGAGAAGAGATGAACATTGGCATTTCTTGTTAATCAGTCCTGATTATACATTTGAAAACTTTTCGACTTTGTTATGGGCGAAGTTCTTATCCTTTGTATAATTTGCATCCTGACAGCAAGCTACCTTGCAATATAGGTCAACTAGAATTGAAGCTCAAAGTGCGCACATCACGAAATGCATACACTTCAAGAAAACCAAATACATCATGCAGAAGGAATGTAGTTCCTGTTCTCTTACTACAGTTTGGACAGACCAATGTAACAACATGCAAACATTTTACATACATTGGTGATCATGAATTAAACTACTCCCTGTGGCATGTGGAATTGTAAAGTTTGGCTTAGCAAGAGCACTTAAAAATGAGAAAAAGTGATTACACAATAGCTATGTAAAATATACCATTGAGTATTAAATTGGCAGTCATTGATCGCATCTTAACCCCTACAGACATATACAAAGTCCTGCAAATATGATACAGAAGGGTTTTCTTTCAACTGTATGGCAGTATTCTACAAGTTCATGTCTGCAATGATATAGAACATTGATGCTACAATTTCGATACCAGTCTTGGCATTTGCTTTGGAGAAGGAATAGCATGCAAAGATTGTGCTGTGAGATATCTTCGCCCCACAGTGACTTACCAACGACATTAGAAGATTTGATGATTGCCAGTCTTAGCAAGGAGCTAGAAGGGGAGTGTGGACATGGAGTAAACACCTACCAACTCACCAGATCTCATCTGGGAAACACCATTCGCTGGAAGGAGACCTACGATGGAGAAATCCACAACTTTACTTTTGAACAAGGATTATTAATTTTTCCTACAATGTGCAACTTATATAAGTGATAAGTGGCTAATGCAGAATAATGTTCTTGCATAAGAACAAGTATGAGTTTATTAATAATTGCTTGTGTTCTGTAACTTATAGCATAGCATATTAACATTTTGTTGTTCAGGAAATGTGTGAGCCGGACTTTCATTTCAAATGTACGTATTTCTCTTAATCTTTGACACCACATAGTAAACCAACTAGTTTTGATTCCAGTTTAACTAGCTACAACAGTAATAAATATCTTGTAACCCAGTACAGACTGCATATAGTAGATCAAAAGTACAAACTTAAGGGCGAGCACATTGCAACAACATTTTGTAAGGAAGAAAAATGTTTAAATTATCTCATTTATTTTATAGACAATGTTTTACTCTATCAGTATTTCTAAGAATGTGATAATAATCTTCATACTTTATTTCATTATTGCAAAAACAAGTTTGGTTATACGGCTCATACTGGGTGTATTTTATCAAAATGTTATGTGCACCAAGCAACACAATTAGCAAAAATAAAATTTAGTCCTCAAGTATGCCTTAACTTGCAAAATTAGAGAATGAATTTATAAATATACATACATTGTTCCTTGATAATTGTTCTCAGTTGGGTGTAGGATAGCAAACAAATAACATGATGTATTTTTATCCTGCAAATCATTATGTCACTGTCGGACCACGAAAGTCCAATGTAACTTACACACTATGGTGTTCCGGAGTTCTCCATGAATTTACAGAGACTTGTGACAGGATATTCCATTTTAAAGAAATTTATTTTCTGCTAGGAAATGAAAAAAGCCATGAACTGATACAATGTAATAATAGCACAAGATGACTCAAACAACACCTCTACCATCTAGAATTGAAGATATGCACTCACATTACGTTGAAACATATCCTGACATCGTTGAAATTATCATTTTACATTTTCCAGAATGTAAGAACATATGTGTACAAACAGAGAGTTTAAAGCCAGGGTGTAAGAAACACTCCCTCCTTGAAAGCAGAGTTCAAGAAGGCAGTCTGGATCCAATATTAAGAAAATGCATGAAAACTTTGTTTACAGAAGTTGTTAACAATTTATAAAAAAATTCTGTATACATTTTGAATCTTTCTGTACTGACTTGTGTTAAAGGTTGTAAATATTTTTTTTTGAAACAGCTTGTGTTTGTATATATTTTTAAAATAATTGTCTAACATGTTTTCTATCATCCTGTATTAGCTTTGCTTAAAAATGTTGTATATAAATTTTGGATCAACCTGTACTTGTTTGATGCAATGTATGATAAATGTTTGCTATGGTTTGGGATGTCCTATACTGACTTATGTATGTTGGAACATTCTGTAGTATCTAAATGTACATATATTTGTGGAACAAGCTGTGTTTGTATATATTTTTGACAATTACATGTTTTAAAATTAATTTTTTACTTTTATTTATATAATCCCTTTATAACTGTGAACTACTTTATTTTAGAGAGGAGCAAGTAATAAAAAATGCCTTAACAGAGAGAGAGAGAGAGAGATTTATTTTTAAAGTATGTTTATTTTCTATGAAACTATGTTCATTAACATGTACCAGTGTTGTAAAGAAAAAGCCAGATAACAAACAAACCTATTTGTTTCCCAAAAAAAAATATTTAACTAAAGATATTTTAACCTGTCTCCTGGCAAAGATGTCTGCTGTTAAAATTTAGAAATATTTTACAACACACCATACATTCACAAAAAAGTGTTTATTCTTTTGCCAGCCTCCATAGCGTAATCATATTATGCTAGGAGGCTCTGTTAGATTCTGGGTTCGAGTGCCGGGTAGGACACATAGAATTGTAATCTAGTTTCTGGGTTAGAGTCCTGGCTAAGTCTTGTATGAATGTAATATAGTTTCTTGGTTAAGACATATATGAATGTAAGGCAGTAACCATAATACGTAAAAGGAATAAAGAATGGATCATGTAAATGAAATGTATACAACAGCTTGATAATCGTTTGTTTGTGCTCATGAGAGGGTGGAAACAGAGTGGAATAGTAGTAGTACTTAATTGCATTAGATTCTTGTTACAAACACCTCATATTGGGAAAAGCTTGTATCGGAATTATAATTGTTAGTATACAAAATTACTATATAAGAACATAATTCTAATTGAATTTCTTTAAACCAAATAAATACACATATCCGAACATATACATGCTAAAATTCAGAAAAATGCATTAAATCCTTTTAATTGCTTTAAATTTGGTTAAAATCAAGTTAAAAACATCTCAAATACACCATTGTTTAGTTATATATAGCTTTGAGGAGAATTACTAATTTTAAAATTTGCCAACAAGGGATGGTGTCTAGCCTATAAGTAAGGGATCCCACCCGCAGCTCAGCATTTGCAGCTCTGACTTCATGGGGTTGACATCTCCCCTCCAGTGCACAAGAGTGTTGTAAATTCATTGAACTGGTCCGCGCTGCTTGTAGCTTCTACCTGGAATCGATTTGTTTGGGGACAACGGCCGCCCGCTTGCAGCTAGCCTAGATTTGCCGAGGTTTCCGTGATGGGGTTGTGTGGTGAAAGAACCTCTCGCTTCGGCCCTGCTGCCAGATTACCACTCGCTGGGGAAATCAGCTGGCCGCATGCTGGGGTAGGAACCCCAGCACTCACATGGCAGAGCGGGGTTTCACTCAGGCCTTGAGTTGTCTGACCTAGGTTTGGGTCTCTTTCCAAGCCAACCAGCTTCACTACTAGACTTTATGTAAGTGAATAAGTTTTACATAAATCTTAGGGTGTTTTTATATCAATTAAAAAAATGTTTAGAATGCTTTTTATTAATTTTAGTGTAACTTTTTTCCAGTAATAGAAAAAAGTGGGGGAAGGGGGACTTTTTAATTCTTTTGCTTTTTTAGCAAATTGTTAAAACATTTAACAAATTGAATGAAATAGTCAACTTTTTGCAGCTATTCCCTTCACACTTACAATAATAGTTTATTTTGCTACTTTTTAGGTACTTCTAAGTATTTTAAGTAGTTTAAGAGATTTCAAGGGGGTTTTGGTTATAACTGATGTATGAATTATGGAACAGCTAAAAAAGGGGAGAACCATGCCGGTTACGCATAGTGTGAGGGGGAGGTGCATAACCTCAGCTCCCAAGCTCATTCAGAGTGAGTTGTTTGGTGACAAATGTTTGAGTGATAAATAAATGGACATTGCATACTTCTAATGAATGAAATGTTTTGATGTGTGTGTGTGGTTTTTAGATTGTAAGTAGTTTTTAAGAGATTTAATTTTCAAATTAGTTGCATGACTACGAGTATGAGTGCGGGGGAAAGATATTGGAAGTGATCGTAGGTGGGTTATTGATGTATATTTGAAAGTAATTTAATGGATTTGAGAGGGAGTTGAGTATTTTCTACTAAAATTGAAGTGAATTTTAATAGGTTAATGTTTCACATGTTTAGTTTTAGAGTGGTTGTTTAGTTAATATTGTTATTAATATAGAGTGTTACTCTCTTGCTAAAAAATTTAGAGAAAATTCATTATTACATTTATGAAAAGGTATTAACATTGTAAATTATTCTTAAGGTGTATCCTAGTATGTATTTTTAATGTTGCAAATGATTTTTAAGGTATACCCTAGTATGTATTTTTGACATTGTAAACAATTTTTTAGGCATACCCTAGTATGTATATTTAATGCTGTAAATGATTTTTAAGGTGTATCCTAGAACATATTTTTAACACTGTAAACAATTTTTAAGGTGTACTGTAGTACATATTTTTAACATTGTAAATGATTTTTAATGTGTACCTAATACATATTTTAACATTGTAAATTATTTTTGAGCTGTACCCTAGAATGTATTTTTAACATCGTAAACGATTTTAATGTGCACCCTTGTAAGTATTTTTAATGTAGTAAATTTTTAAGGTTTTTGATGTTGTAAAGTATTTTTTAAGGTGTCCAGTAATTCACAATATTTTTTTAAAAAGCGCATTTCAGATGTAAAGTTTTTTTTTATTAATAGTTTTTTCTAATCAAAACTGGGTTTAACATTCAATGTAATAGTGTGAGTTTAAAATTCATTATTGTAAACAAAGTCTTCAAATGTAAAATCTGCACGTTGGGAAGGTAGACAAGGTGACTCAGGTCAGGAAACATTGTGTAAAGTGGAGTAGAGCTGCAGGCCGGTACATTCATGTTGTGGGTTGAAGTCATCAGAGAGGCAGGGTGGAGGGGAAGTGACGACTCTCCCTCCTGCTGGCATGCATGCATGCAGACGACTGTAAGGTCTGCATGCTGAGCACTAACCGGGAAAGGAGTGTTGTCGGGCAGATGGATGCGGGCGGGGAAGGGGAGCGAGTTTGGATAGTGGCGCACACTGCCTCTAGCAGCAGTTTATTAAACTATTTTTCATTCTCTCGTCTCGCCCGCCTCGTACACAGCTCCAGCCCGCACATGCGGCCTAAACTCTCGTCCGTTGAGTATTTTCTTTCACTGGTCCCGCCCTGCACATGTCCTCCACTTCAGCTCTTGTAACCTGGACTTTCGCTTGCTCCCCCAAGCACCCATTTCTCGGCTGTCCGCTACCTGGCTTTGTCCATGAGGCTTTAGAAACCCTCGTCCTCGGTATCTTATGTAAAAACATGCAGCTCATGATTCTGCCTTTCCCAAACAAAGAGAACTTCGCTCCCTCTCTCAAAAAATTTATTTATAATAAAGAATATTGGCCTTTTGTTTAGGATGTTACTAACACATATTCTATTCGCAGATATATCATGGTAAATGAGTAATGTGTGGTTGTTTTTTTCTGTTTTCAGAATAATTTATTGTGTTGTTGTAACTGTTATATCGGGGAAACAAAAGAAACTTTAGTTAGTTAAAATATGTCAGCACAAGCGACAAAGTATGGACAGTTTGCGTAAAGATCTTTACTTAAGTGATTCAGATTCTGAATCGCAGACAGAAAGAAAGTCTACAGCAAGCTGTCGAGACAGTGTTCCTTCGCCTAAGCGGACACAAGTTGATCTTTTGTAGGAGGATGTATACTTAAACAATTCTAGCAAGGATTCGCTTATGGAGAGATCTTCAACAACAAAAGATCGACACGTTTCTGCTTTCCCCAAACAAGAAAAGGTTGAACTTTTAATGGATGTCTTATTTCTATCTGACTCGGAAAATTATTGTGATTCCCAGAGTGTTCCATCCGTTTCACACCCGACTTCCAGATCAATTAGAGATATTTCGCTAAGGGAGCCGGAAAATAATTCGTTTTCCGATTCCCCAGTCTAAGTGGAGCCTTTGCCAGACCTGACATACGAGCTATTGGCTACGGAAATTGTGGGTAGGCTGACACACAGATAGTTAACAATAGGCTTATCAGTGATACAGATTTTCTCATTTTTTCGAGAGTAGTAAGGTCCCTTTATTAAGCTTAATATTGGCTTCACCCCAGCCTATTAGAGTTTCAGTTACCATAGTGGGTAAATATTTGAAATCCCTCATGATGGGAGAATGTGTTATTGAAACCTTCTGACCGAAACCTGATCATGACATTGTCCCTTATCTCACAAATAGATTTGAGGAGTTTAGTGCATGTGGATCTGGCTGGAGTCAGCAAATATTGACATACATGGATGTACATGTGTCTCAATTCAGACAGTTCACCATCGGAGCTACACATACTAAATTTTTTAAAGTTGATTGCTGATAAGGCTTGTATCGATGTACACTGCCTGGAAGGAATGTGTTTCCACTATGCCATCATAGTATCTTTGTTTCCTGCCACACAAAACCCCCACAACCTCCAACCTCCAAACCTCACCAGGTTTTGGATATTGAAGGTAAGTTGACACCTGTAGTCATACAGGATGTTCGTAAGTTCGAGGGAAGCAATTCTATTTCTATTAATGTCTACTGTATGGTAGACAAAGAGAGCAATATAATTGGAGAAACTTGCAAAAGGGTGGGGTGTCGTACCCATGCATATTTCTCCTGTACGCCATGACAAACATGTGAATATTTTGGCGATTCGCGCTAGTGGAAATGCCACTCATTTGCATTTTGTATGCATTAGAAATTTGTCTCAGCTAGTGGTAGTCAGCTGAGTAAACTTGCTCATAAGATATTTGTTTACGATCGTTGTCTCTAGTACTTTGTTAGTGAGGAGAAACTCGCAAGTCACACTATTCTTTGTAAGCAACAAAAAGCTCTTCACAGTATTTTCCCCACTGGGAACATGTACTTGGAATTTAAAGATTACAGCAAACAGCAGAGACTGGGTTTCGTCGCCTATTGCAACATTGAAAGTAAACCCATGTCCACTTGCTTGCCTAATGATGAAACGAGTAATACAACTACAACTATCCAACATGTTCCATAATCTTGCAGCAGTTTGTTGGTCTGCTCATACAATCAAAGTTTATCTAACTATTTTGAGTTTGTGGGTGCTGATTGTATGTACCAATGTGTAGATAAATTAATTGAACTTACAGGGTTGCAGGAATTTACAGCGTGATTGTTCCGATGAAACTAGGTAGGCGGCTCAGAAAAGTTGTCACATTTGTAAGGAAAAGCTCGGTACAGATTATATTGTGGTCGATCATGACCATCTGATGGGCGAAATCAGAGGTCGAACACGTAATAAGTGCTACTTGAATTCCAGACTACCCAAAAGACTGCTTGTCACTGTTTTTCATAACCTGCAAAACACTGATGCTCACTTTCTCATAAACCTTTGACTGAATGTCACATACCACAACCCGACGGAACTGTGGTAATCGAAAACCTGGGTAATATTCAAGTGATTGGGATGACCCTTGAAAAATACAAATGTATTACCAAACAAATTCCCAATGGGACTGATATCAATGGAAAGGTCCAATATTTAAAGTTACAATTTATTGATTAATTCCAATTCATGAGCACCTCTCTGAAAACTTTGGCAGGCAATTTACTACCTGCGCAATTGAGTATCATCTGCTCGATGTTTCCAGACAACACCCAATTCGAATTGACAAAACAGAAGGGAGTTTTTCTTATGACTTTGTTAGGTCACCAGACTGTCTGATGTGCAAATCACTCCTACCAAAGGATTTATTTCATAATGTAATGAGAGGCAAAGGCAAGAGCGATGAGGATTACGCTCACACCCAAGCTGTATGAGGTGCGTTCAACTGCATAAACTTGCTACAGTATGCAATTCATTAAATATGTGTGGACACTTGTTTACTGGCAGATGTTTTTGAGAATTTCAGGACTGTATGTTTGGCTTGACCCCGCCATGTATATCACAGCTCTGTTTCCTTAATGGGATGCTTTATTGTCAATGACATGTGTGCGGCTAGATCTGTAGACTGACCCAGACATGTATCTTTTTGTAGAACACGGGGTTAGGGGCGGCATTACCCAGGTTTCAAGAACCAACAATATTTACATGGGTGAGGACTACGACCCCAGTGTGGCATCGAAATATGTATGCTATTTCGACGTCAATGGGCTGTACAGTCATACAATGCGATCCAAGATTCCGATTGGCAATTTTGAGTGGGTAGAGGCTGACGTGTTTTCAACATGGGATTTTTCAAACACGGTGAATGACAGTGACACTTTTTTTTCCGCAGAAGTGGATCTTTCATTTCTGGAGGAATGTCATTATACACTATCTGATCTGCCTTTGGCCCATAAAATGGCGTACCCACGAACGGCTCACATGAGAAACTTCCTCTATTTTGATACCGATTCCTTGGTATATTCTGTTGCTGTGATGAAATTTATAAAGTAATTAACCCAGATCTAAAGGCGTGGTTTGGTACACCCAACTATGTGTTCGCTAACCTGCAAGGATTCCCTCACAAGAACAAAGGCCATACCGGGGTGATGAAAGATGGATGTGCTGGTCGCATCATCACACATTTTGTGGGTATACATCCCAAGCTTTACACATACGTTGTTGCAAATTAGCAAAATATACGCAAGGCAAAGGGTGTAAAACCTAACGTGTTACAGTCACTCAGGTACAAGGATTATCGAGATTGCCTCTAAAATTGCAGAACGGTTTTGGGGACCCAATATCAGATCCTTCCACATGCTCATGAAGAATACACCGAATTCGTAACCAAGGTAGTGTTGTCAGTTATGGATGATAAGCATTACATTGAGGCAGATGGAGCTTCATCCTTACCTTGGGGGCACTACGGAATACCTACATAAATTGTTTTTATTTCCACCTAACAATAGTTACAGCACCACAATAAATACAGCCCACCCACGACACCACAACTGCTAGCACCACACCTCCAATGACACCCATCTGCTGCCACCACACAACACTATCTATAGCTGTCTGCAATCCCTACAACTGTTTGCAACAATGCAACTCTGCTGCATTCTGGTTGCGTCTGCAAGGCATGACAAAACTACACTATCAACATACTTTATACTACTGCCTTCTATACATTTTACAAATAATAAGAAGAAATTCACAGTGTGACAAAATATCTTCTGTAAACTGTGTGTGTTTGAGTGTGTTGACACCAGTCATTGGCATGTGTAGGTGTTTGAAAAATAACCTGTACATGACACGACAAATAAATGCCCCTCTGTGCAGCTTTGTAACTTCTTCAGGAGTTTGTAATTAATTTATATAGAGAGTTTTAGGGAAGAAAGACAATCTTCAGATTGATGTAGTATATTTGTAAAAATTTTTGTATACATTTTCTATCTTTTTTTATGTTTAATCTGTGTAAGAATATTTGAAATTTTTGTAGTAAATAGTAATAGTGTTAAGATGTACTATTTATGTATGCAGCTTTATTACAGAAAATTTTAAGTATATTTATAGGTATTTTGTTGTAAATATTCAGTTGTTTTATAAAATATTTTGTTGTTCTTGAAATGTTATTGTAAAATTTTTGGTAATTTAGTTCATAAGATGATTGAAGTAAATTTGATTCTTTTGATAATGTTTGTTTGTTTTAAAGTACTAAAAAAAATGCTTGTTGTAAATATTTATTTTATTTAAAATAAAATGATTTTTGAAAATTGTCTTTTTGTGTGTCAATGTTTGTTGTAAAGAATTTGTAAATATTTTAGCTTTTTAAGGATGATTTTTTGAAAAGAAGTTTTGAAATAAAATTTTTCAATGTAAAAAAAAGTAGTGAGACTTGTTATTTATTAGTTTGTCATTCCTCATTTCATTAATTTTTTATATCTTTTTATGTGAATGATTGGAGATGGGATGTGTCTCCAAGACAAAATATTTGTATATGACAGGATATTAATATTTTAAATGCTTAAATGAAAAAATATTTGGTAAACTTGAGACAAATGGATGTCTACCAGTGATGGTAAGCTGTTGGTTTGTATTTAAAATCAGATATCATGATGCCTGATTACTCACTTTCATGGAATAAGTATATAAGTTACTTGTTTCCTTATTCTTGAGGGGAAAAATTATACATTAAAAAAAAAATAACATTTCAATTAAAATTCAATCACACTTCTCTGAACAACTAAAGAGCCGGGGGGGGGGGGGGGGGAATTACAAAAAGTGATTGAGAAAAGAGTCCAACATCTGAATGAATAAATTGGAAACGAAAAGAAAAGGAACTCGTATCTTCAGAAAACCTCAGTTGGCTCGCTGGTCGACTTGAAGGTTCCTGGGGAACCTAAGAAAATGAGTGTGGACTGATATTAATCTCTTTTCAGAGGCAGGAAGAAAGATCTCTCAGCGACACACAACAGCTCCAAGAAAGTTTTCCCGCTGTCCTTCAAATCTACTGTTGCGATAGGCTAGCAAACTTTTCATAAAAATATTTTGTCACACAAAAACAAATTACAACTACTGCTGCTGAAGATTCAACACGATGATGTCTGGTGGTAAACACACAATCATACTTTACACAAACTCAGAAAACAAAATTGAGAGGTTTTTTTAAAATAAAATTTAACTTTTTCACGAACATAAATTATTCTTCTTATGATAGTGAAATTGTGAATTAATAATTTATAATACGGCATTCGGATAAGTTATTCTCGTACTGGTATGTTCGGGCTAAACCCTTACATATTGTGGAAAGTTGAAGTGTATCCTATCAATTTGTTGTCTGCTGTAGGACGTAGTGTGTTCAACTCTATTTTCGTTTAAAATGTTTCCTTCATTTACGAGATTTTCCCGCAAAATTTCAACTCAGTTGTCTGTCAGACGCCGACAGCGCTCCAAGTCTATAATAATGCTATCGACACACACAGCTTATAAGACGACGTAAGTGCTATGCTCAACTCATTCATACATCAGACTCCACATCGAATGGGCATGTTTTAAAATCATTTAAGGTACACGTACAAATGAGAGGGAGATGTACATGTCTGTGTCTGGTTAAAATTTAAATAGTATAATTCATAATGAGAATTTGGAAATCTTTATTTGTCCATGTGCTAAATTGTTACATATTGTGAAAAGTTGTAGTGTATCCAATCAATTCGTTGTCTGTTGTAGGACATAGTGTACTCAAGTCTCTTTTCGTTTGGTTGCTATTTCATAATCATTTTTAATGTTTCCAAATTTTTGCTGTAATTTAAACTCGGTCGCAAGCTCCAAGTCTCATTCATTGACTGACATTACAGCGACCAGACGTATTTTGGGAGATGTGCTTGTGCAATTTCACTACTTGTTTTTCAACTTAGTCTGTAACCAAATGTAGGGCGATGTACACGCAGGTTCTGTTTGCTCTCAACACCTCGTTCAGCTTATAACTCGTCGTAAGTGGTATATACAATTCAGTACTGCAGCGAATGGACTAACTGTTAAACATTTTCATTTTATGTATGTTAATAAATTAATTTATTTTAATGTGTGGAGACGCACATCTTTTAAAATCATGTCAGGTATGTGTAGAACTCGGAGGCATCAAGTAGTATACTTTTTTTACGTGTGTTGAAATACCTTGTTATTGTGTTTAGAAATACTGCAGTAAGGGGACATTTTTGCTTCATTGTAGCTCGTTAGTTAATTTCATACAGAATACTCATGTAGTTGTGGTCATTTAGTGAGTTAACAGCTGTCTATACCAGGTTACTCATGTAGTTGTGTTCGCTATATTTTTCTCTCGGGTTATTTATTTATAGTGATAGGTAGAACTCGTATTATATTCCCTCAAAGACTCCCAAATTTCTCTCGTGTATTATGTCAGCGCTGTTATTCATTCGGAACTATAGTATCTTTCAAAGTAACCTATCTCCCAACACCGTCTACGAACAATATCCGACTCCAAGCCCAAAAAACCCTTATGCCACTCTTACACAAAACTCAACACATATATACCCTGTCCCCCAACACATCAAACATCATCCGAGGGGCAGTCATCATGCTGACATCTACCAGAGCTGCTTCCCACCCCCATAAAAAAGGAAGAACGAAAATAAAGTACAACTATACACAACAAATTTTTATTGATTAATTAAATTAAATTAATCCGATCAATCAATAAAAATGTCATTACATTTCATCCAATCAGAATTTAAAAATTTAAAAAATCGATTGGATTAATATTCGAGTAAGGATTAACGGTAAAATTTTGATCGGACTAAAATCAGATTAACGATTTTTCATCAGATTAAGATCGGATTAAGGATTAGCCCTTTTGGTATCAAATCGATAATCCGATCAATCATAAGTGAAATAGAACCGGCACACCCCTACTACTCTTAGTACTGTATTAAATAATGATTAAAATTTTTTACATTAAAAGTCCGCTTTTTGAATGTATCACAGCATCCATCATTTGTAAAACCTTTTCAAAAATTTGTTATACTTGGTGCAAGAGTTGTATTTGATTCGTCCTTCAAAAATATTTACAGCTCTATGGTGATTTGTGTAAACCTTTAGCTTGGCTTTTAAAAAGTGCTCCAACCCAAACCGTTTTAATTTGTTACAGAGGACGGTTTTTTAGTGCGGTCATTCGAGATCTTCCACTCCCATGTCCTCATGCTACTGTGTAATAGCTTCTATTTTGTGGACGAGTGCACTGTATGTGGTGTAAATGAAATAAGCCAACTATAAATTTTCGCCACAGTGCGGGTAGCGCTGAATTGTCCAAAATTGCCCCATAAGCAGGGGAAGCTATATTTCGCAAAAAATATTTAGAGACAAGATACAGTTCAAAGCACTATGGGGTCGTCCAGATTTTTTGATTTGCTGAAACATGTCCTGGTCCGTGTTGACTGCCCATGCATCGCGAAAGTAGTGTGTCGGATTTACGGAATCCTGTGTGGCTCGGTGAGATGCGGAAACAACACCAGCAGCCAATAAGGTATGACAACAGGTGTATATATAGTTCTGAAGTCTACTGTGTGCTCCGATTTACACGCGAAAGTAAGTGGCCCTACCCATAGGTCTCGGAATTTCTGGATTCAGACACCAAAACCAGACGGTTGGTGTCCCACATCCTCCGAACTTGATGCTCGCCATATATTCGCCACTCCCACGTACGTCCTTGGACTACTAAGACCTATATCTAGTTTTGTCTTTCCACAGTAGACTCTTTCGTTGTTATGGAGTCAAAAGGGTACGTTCTTTGCACCACTGTAAATAACGGATGGTACACTGTAAAAACAATTGTGTACTTTTACACGAATGTATGTGTGGCAGCACAATCTCCACATATGTTCATGTATTTTTACATGTGGCTCGGTGTACGTATACTTTTACTGTGTGTCCCATGTATATTTACAAATACAATGTCAGTGTAATTTTACTATACTTATTATTCTTTTTACTAATCATTATGTTCAATCACAAGTACTCTGTACGTGTCATTTTACTTTTTTTGCTACCAATATCAAGCCACATAATGAAAATTTACTCAAACTTTGTTAGTGTAATTTTATCATACCTGTCAGTTTCTTTGACTAATCATCACATCAAATCACATGTACTCTGTACATGTTATTTTACTATACTTGCTACTAATTTTCCGTCACACATTGTAAATTAACACAATCATTCTTATTGTAATTTTACTGCACCAGTCTGTTACTGTACAATGTTCATCATACCTAATTACATGTACACTGTAAGTGTAACGTTACCATACCAGTCTGTAATTTTATCTTATGATGTAAAATAACATGCATTCCGTGCGGGCAATTTGATTGTGTAAATTATAGATTTCCTGCCACATACTGTAAATTTTCACGAACATCGCAATTGTAATTTCACCGCTGTGTGTGTGTATTTTCTCACTAACAAAAAAAGTAAACTCGCAGATTCACTGCAATTGTAACTACAACATTTCTGTAAATTAACAGAGTTATAAAAAGTTATCTCTAATATGTGGATAACGATTGACTTCAGTTAAAAAATTGGTAGTTATATACAAAACCCCACATATTCCATTAGTCGTAGTTAAGATTTCCTTTCGAACACACAAAAGGAGTTCGAAGTAGTTCGTCTCCCAACCGCTAGATCGTATGTTTTAAGCAAATACTTGTAGTTATATTTAAATTCACAGGATCATAGTGTAAAATAAAAAATGCTGTACTCGTTTTAGGAAATTAGGCAAAGAAATACAAAGTTACCAGAAATTTGTATGTGTTAATTTACGCTCATATACTTTCGAAATTGTAATTTTACACCTTTCTTAATGTCAATACACCAGTACATTTGTGTTTTTTTTTACAGTAAGACTGTACTACATTTTGAGTGAAATAGGAAAACATGTACTTTTACACTAATGTACAAGTTCATACAACATTGGCATGGTTGTAAAAAAACACAGACTTGGGGTTTTAGTGCCATGCATTAGTGTACTTTTGCACATACTTTCGCATTTGTTACTTTACGCCCTTTTTAATGTCAATATACCAGTACATTAGTGTTTTTTTATAGTAAGATTGTACTACCTAGTGGGTGAAATTGAAAAATTGTACTTTTACACTGATGAACGTGCTTTAACACAATACTGGCGTGGTTGTAAAAATACACAGATTTGGGTTTTAATTCTTAATGTTCGTGGATTTTTACACGTACTTTCAAATTTGTAATTTTACACTCCTCTTATTGTTAATATACCAATAAATTAGTGTTTTTTATACTATCATTGTACTATGTTATGAATAAAATTGTACATTGCTGTAAATTTGCATGTACTGTACTTGTTTTTTTACAAATTACACACAGAAAATGTAAAGTTACCACAAGGTTGTACGTGTATTTTCACACTTTTTTACAGTGTATTTTGTGCAATGAAGCAGCTTATTCGTGGAATCTGGGAGCATTACTCTTCCCGGCTGTTGATACATTCACTTATACCACTTCCGAAGCCGATATAATAAATTGGGGATTTATTTCGCTCAGTTTGAATACCTATTGGAAGTTTCACATTGTGTACTTTTGTACATATTATTTTACACATGTGACCTGGTTGGTGTCTGTTGTGGGCATTTTGGTACGTTTTTGTTTTCATCATTTTTAAATCTCACTGAAATACTTAATTTAAGTAACAATTCCAGCTGTTCCCTATAAAGTGAATGTTGAAAAATGTATTCGATATATAAGCCTAAATGTGCTATTATAAAATCGTAATTTTACCATATTTTTTATATAGTTACTCGGATCACAGTTTAATTGTGACAAAAATTAGTTCCGACGTCATTTACCTATCTTTAAGGTAAGACATAGTATTCTTAATTATTTCGGGCATTATCGAATGCTCTGTAATAAGTATTAAATATATTTATGTGTATGCAAGAGTATACGTGTTTGCAGATTGGAAATATTTTTATTCTTTAGTTTTTTTCGAGGTAAAAATCAGCAAGTAATCAGTGTTGCGCAAATTGGCGAATGCGACAGGCCAGGTTAAATTGTCACCACGTGTCGAATAGCATAAGAGGAGGAAAGCCTTTACAAAGTAGACTAAAAGTAGTGATAATTTAATGCTTAGTGCAAGGAATTTGCTACATTACAAATACGTAACCAAAAAATATTTTTTTTTATAACGCGAAATCAATGAGGGCGTAATTCGGACGGCTGATTGCTCAGCGGACAGGCGAAGTTATACAAGTTGCCATCTTAGAATGGATAGAATGTAATAATATTTTTCCTCCTATTGCGATTAATGCGGTAACATTATTTCATGCCACGTTGTCAAATATCAGTGTTTTAAACTAGAACCTATCCTTTATGCACAGAAAATTCAGTAATCCTCAATGAATACTGTTCTGATATTATTGATTCTAAATTTGTTTGCATCGTTTATACAAGTTTGGGCGAGGTGTAAATAAAATTGGAAAATAATTCGTGTTCAGCTGCTTCGTTGAACAATAAAAAATGTAAATTCCTTTACTTTCTTAGGCCGAAGTGTCAAACACTTAACTAGTCAATCAGGGTTGAAAGTTTAAGTTGCGAATTAATACGAAGAGGTACAACCTGTTAAAAAATTAAACACTGCACTCTGTCATTAAATAAAATGGCATCCTTTAATTTTAATATACACATTTCAACTCATATAAGCATATTTATGCGTAAGTATGTATAAATAATATTATTACAGTGACTGAATGGTGTCATTATATATTCAAGAAGTCAAGTTATTTTTCTGACTTTATATGCTTACGTTATTTATTAAAAAAAAAAATGGAAACCCGCCTGCCTTTCTCGTATTCTGTAAATCAATTTTTCGTTAAGGTGGTACGACTTTAGGAGATGACCTAATGACATTCACGAATGTCGGAAATGCCACAACAAATAATACGCCAAGCCCTGCAGCGTAAGACATGGAACGAATTGATTTCCGCCGCGGTCAAGGGCACTGTATTATGTAAAGCTATCTACTGATATTCCAGATTCTCAACAGAAAGTGTGAATGCATGTTCTTTTCTGGGAAAAAGCTTGTTTGCAGCTCTTTTGTGATGTGTCCTGACCTACTAAGAGAAAACAATATTTTCAATGAAATCCATTGAGGTTTTCTATTTCGCCCTTTTGGACTTGAAGTTAAGTATCGGAGTGCTTGGGTTTCAGACAAAGTAGAATAATTAACATAATAACTGGCTAGTACAGTTCAATCATTCCTCACCAACTAAGCTTAATCGTCTATTTTTGCTGCTGTTAAAACTTGGTTAAAGTTTACACCACTTTGTTAATAGTCACTGTGATTTGACAGCCGCATTTTTATATCAGCAATATTTTCATAGTTTTTCATTTAAAAAAAAAAGTATTCTTAACGTATTAAGGCAGAAATAATTATGAGGGAGTAATTCATGTTAAGCTTATAGTTTTAGGATCATGTTTTAAAAAATTCCTACAAATTCAGGTTTCCGCATGAACAAACTGTCGTGTAATAAGAAAGGCTTAAAAAACTTTAAGAATAAATACATTTCTTAGTTCTATAGCTAAAATTCACACAACTTATTTATTAATTCGGCACTCAGCATTTTGACTGCTTAATCACAACCGCAGTACAAAAATTACACCACAATATGTATGAAAATATCCAGCAGAGTCTGGAACGTATTACTGTAACATTCATGAAACCAAATACTAGTGCAATTTTCTTGAGGCCGAGTAAATTTCCCTACAGTTCTTATCGTAACTTGATAAACTGACAAGATACTCAGGACAACATATTAGAAGGGAATGGTATCATAGGGCAAAACCTACAATACCTGTTGATATAAAAATTCAAAATATAACCCCCTTGGAAGCAGGAAAGACTCCCATGCTAATTTTTGGCAATGTTATACTGATTTATCCAACAATATGCTCAGTAGTACTAAATATACAAATCCAGAACTACGCTTGGAAATTACTTCCTAGTTGTATTCACGTCTGGACAAAAACAAAATTATTCAAAGATGTATATATTGCCTGGTTATATTCACGTCTGGACAAAAACAAGAATTAATCAAAAATGTATCAACTTGTTTTAAAGCTGATTCTTAACTAAAATTTTTACACATTAAGATATTCGTTCAAAGAAAATGAAAGTACTATATTTTCTGTAATATGATTTTCGATTTTCTCGTTTCTTTGTTGGTTCAGATATTAAGGGTGCCATATTTACCAGGAGTTACATTGCTTCGAGTAATGGAGATGATATGTCCTATTTTCAGCCCTTATACATACACCCTGCCACAAGGACATAAATGTTTTGAAATAAGTATTTTTCAAAAACCCCCTTCTTGCTATCGAAAAAATTTGCTATACAATTTAGGAATTTATTAAAAATAGGATTTGGTCTTTAATGCCTCCTAAAAGTTGAACATTGGCACCCTTGATTAAAAAAGATGAATATTATTCGAACACTTTCTGTATTACTAAGAGGTCTGAACATACGTACACCCATGTGCAAAACATTAAGAATACTACTGAAATACAGTGCTAACGCGGCTATTAAAAGAGTACAACATTATGTTTCTGAGCTATCTGTACAAATGGCGGCCATGTAATACACAATACAGCACCATAAACACGATCGGAACAGATGGTGTGTATAGCCTTGCAATAGCGGAACTGAACCAAGCGGGCACTTTGCGTGTTCCTGTCTTGAAATTGGCATGTATTCGACCAAAATGACTTACAAGAACACATGTCGATAATATTGTGAGAGGAAAACATCGTCGGGCGACTGGAGACTGGCCAAACTCAGATGACTGTGTCAGCCCATGCGCGTAGCACAGTGTATCAGTTTCCAATGTCTGGAAGAGGTGATGACAGGATGTAAATGGCAGCCGATTCTTCAGCAGTTGACGTGCGAATAGAGCACCAACATGAGGAGATCGTTATTTGTAATTTCCAGATGATGCAGTCTTCCCAGAGACTTGAGAGCAGCCATAGGGACGAACCATTCCGGGAATAGTATTTCCTGACGCTCGCATCAAGTTAGATGGTATACCCGGAGAAATTTTGCCAACTTAAGGACGAGAAAGTCGGCTGCATGAGTTCCGAAATTCGGCATCATATAGCAAAGTTACGCTACGTTCCAAACCTGAAGAATATGCACACTACTATTCAAAATACAAGAATAATTCATGTTGTTAATGTAAATACTATTCAGTTATTTATAAATAACTTAGTCAGTCATTCTTTAATATAAACTCCAATTAAGAAATTAAAATCCTTTTCAGAAAGGTTCAAATGTATTGTGTTACCATCCTATGAGTAATACACGAGTACTTAAGTTACGAGAAAAAGTCATCAAATCGAACCTTAGTTTGGCTACATTTTGACATTCGACTACAGCCATTCCGCTTCAAGTTATATGACCTAAAATTAGGCTAACCAGTGGCCGAATTCGACAACGGTTGGCAATACTGGCCCGAAGGTATGCGGGATGGATCACAGTGACAGCAATTCACAAAACTGCCAGATTAATGTGGCGTAAAGACCATTGATCGCGGACCAGAAACAGTGCGACTGTTTATGGACGAGTCCAGGTCCAGTATTCCAAATGATTTCCGGCATTGCATAGGTATTTGAAGAATGGAGGAGTAGTTAAATCTATCTAACATTCTGGTGTTGGCAACATCTTGGTCAGGAGCAGCATCACCTCGGGCTCAAGTACATCGACATATGTGTTCGTTCGTGACTCTGTAACAAACCAGTGTAAGTTCATCATCATTTTCAGTGATTCAGTGGGTGTACATGTCTTGTTTAACAACGGCGCCCGTTCACATCGAGTTACGTGGGTGGATAACTACTTGGAAATCGAACAATTACCTTTTATTGATTGGCCGGCCAGGTTCCCTTATATATATTTTATCGAGCATGCTTGTGATGCATTCGGGAGTAAACTGCAGAGTGTCTTGTACCTCCACGAAATACAACACGAAAGGGCACGGCAACGAGGCAATGTGGAGGCCTAGAGGAAATAGCTAAGGAGGGGTGTTTGGGAGACGACAATTAGAGGGGTCGGCAGGAAGAAAAGAGGCCAGCGGGCGCGTATAGAAGGAGGGCGTCACAAGGTTCCCCCCCCCCAGAAGTCAACAAGTTGCGCGACGTCGAGAAGCGGGTCCAGGACAACAAGGTTCGGCGGATCCCTGTGCGTCCTAGTAGAATGTGAAGCGGGGTTAGGTACTTAAATGAGACAGAGGCCGCGGTATAGATTGGGACAGTTTGATATTAGGTTACTTTTGGAAGTTGCGCTTAATGGACGAAGAAAGTAGAACTGTGATTAAATAGTCGAGTCACAATTAATTAGGGCAAGCCGAGGATTGTATCAGTCAGTATTGTAACTTATTGTTTAACAGGAATTGCTGGTAAATTAAAGAAAGTACGTCTTGTGGGTAGATGAATGTGAAGGACAGTAAAGAGTTGTGTAATTTAACAATTGGTTGAATCATTGAGTTCATAAACCCCCATTTCTTGTAGGAAGTTGTATGTACGTTAAAGGCATAACGTAACAAATAGCTTCGGATGGTTTTGGTAGAGGAATGGGACTATATACTCCAAGAAATGTTAGACAGTTTTGTTTCCAGCGTGGGAGCCCTTTGTACTGCGGCTGTCGCTGTTTGAGTGCCCGTAGGTCAGATTTACTCTTTGATACATTACCACGCGTAGGCGGTGTAGCATGGGTCGGGTAGGAAATTTTGTGGTCTATTATTTCCAGATGGATTTTTTAGTGTGGGTGAGCAAAACTCTTATGAAAGTCTTCGGATGCGTTTTCGAACTGAACTGGTACAGTTAAGTTGCTGCTAGTGTCGGCGGAAGTGCACTAAATTAGATTATCCTTAATTCTTCGCACATGAGCGAGGTAGTACAGAGGTAAAACATTGAATTCCCATTTAGGATGACGTGGCTTCGATTCTTGGTCCGGAAATCCGAATTTTAGTTCACAGTTTTCGGAAATCACTCTAAGCGAATTCTGGGATGGTTCCTCAAGGATCAGTCCCCAATCATCTTGTATTTATGTAATTTTCGACGCAGTTCCTGTAAAGAGTTTGATTTATGTTGTACGGCTCGATAAAGCCAAAAAAAAATAATTTTGTTCTTTTTTTAAAGCAAATATTTATTAACTGTTGATGTAAGTATAATTTCTATAGTCTCTCGCAAGAAGTAACCACTTATCTCTTTACGGCTTTCAGAACGTAAAAATTACTAAAGCAAGGCAGTTTTATAATATAAGTATGTTATTTATCAGCTAACGAGCAAAAAATTTCGGGTAGACTTTTTGTATTGCAACTTGCACCAAAAAAATAATAAATCCTAAATGACGGGGACTTATTCCCCTTAATACAGGATCTCGATGATCCTTTCGCGATTCTTGAATGTCTAGTGTACCTCTACTAAGACCTTATCGCTGTTCGGTGGCACATGAAAACGCCTAATAAATAAATAAAAACGCTGATGTTTCAGAATGAAGGGCATCATTTCCTAAACATTTTCGTACGTTTTAATACAACGATTTTATATTTAATCCTCACATTATGTTAAACAGCTAAAAATTTTTTTAAAATGCGAATTAGATTAACATGGATAGAAATTTCCGAGGAATGCGTGGTGACAGAAGCAAAAGGCACATGGCCATATTAACAAGATACTTTAAGGGCTTCTTAACCACGTTCGCACATCAATGATTTGCAAATGAACACTCAGAATAAACGTTTTCTTATAATATTTACTGTTTGTTCACAGTTCGGGGATATTTGTATAAATAATGTTTATCACAGTAGTGAGAAAATCTTCATCAACCATTTTTTCAGACTATAATTTTCTGAATTGTTCTTGATAGATGCAAAATTTCCTAAACTTAATTTTATTTTGCTGCAACCATGTATATAAATGCTACCCTTCCTGCCCGAAAATCAGACAGTACTCATTATCATGTTAAATGCTAAGCGGTAACTCGTAGTAATTGACAAGATATGTAATAACCTGCTTACTCATTATTTCATTCGAAATCTATAGGGCTGACGAGATTTAAACTAGTTAAATGCAGTTTGGTGCTATGATTATTTATCACTAACATTGCAGTACACTTACTGGTAGAGGTAGCTACGGCAATATTAGCACGTTGGTTTCAATTATGTTGGCCACATTATTGTTCCACAAAATAAAATACACGTCTCGAAGTCTCATTTCGGTTGAATCCCTAGCAACGAAGTCACAGCAGTTTAGATATGGCGGTTTCTTCTACAGGAGGGTTAGCAACAGGCTGTGACGGTCCTTTTGAACTCCCGAAGAACATTTAATAGAACGATTCAGAATATTTAAAATACAGAAGTAAAAAACGGCAGTTAATGTCGAGAACTCCGGGCCGCACACGCTGGCCAGCAAGACGGCGGCACCGGCCAGCTGTATGCCGGGACGCCGCCAGCCAATCAGCGCCTGGTAACTTGCTCCCCTGCCGGCAGCCCGGCCAATAGGGGATATTTCGCAGCGTGCGGTAGCCAATCAGACACAGGCTCGTTTCCAGATGTCAGCGCAGCCAATCGGAGAATTGTACACCAACGTCAAAGGAACTGCCACTTCAAGTATTTTCTTTCACCTCTGATGTTTACGTATTCTGTGGTACAGGTTGTTCACGGTAAAATGAGCACTTTTGAAAGCCCTGGAGATCTACTTGTTTGCACGTTGTGTATTCCTCCGCCTTATGTAAAAGTGACATTGACATGGGCCTCATCACTTTATTCATGCGTTAGTCAGGTGAAATTGTGGAATTATAAGAAAATATAATATTTTACAAATCTGTTCATTTTTACACTTCGATGCACTCAAATAAACAAAAAGTGAAATGAATAATTTACGTTATCACACATGGTTACCTATCACTTTTTATTCGACGTTAAGTTATGGAACTATTTTCTATCTATCATTACCAATTTCAATGGGCGCATGTCGCTCAGTGCGCCCGTTAAAATAGATGCAGGCAGGGACAATAACATTTTTGTACGGTTGATTTCAAAAGTGTTCACTTTATTGTGAACAGCCTTTACCAATACGACTATATGTTCGATTTACTTGTACTGTGAAGCTGTTCTTTCCGTTCACTCAATCTTTGGCAACCTACAATGTTATGCTGAATATAACGGTACTCATAAAATTTTAGCTTGTGAAAACTTCGTTTAATATTCTTTTTCTGGCTGCAAAATTCTCGAACATCCGGAACGCGAAGCATTTTGTAGACGCTGCCCGTAATTAGTTCTACGATATTTGTTCTAGAAAGTAAACAACTTTGGCGAGGCCATCCAGATGGCATGTGTAACTGCTCGCGAGTGTTATCGCCTGGTAGTAAACTCGCTTGCTGTGTACTCTAAAGCTTCTCGGAACTCTTTATTACATCTGTCTCGCCACCATAAAACAAAAGATTTAGCAGATATATTTGTGCTATGTACGACGTTTACTCTTGAATATTGCCTCCAGTTTTTTTTTTATCTGGTAGTAATAAAAATGGAAATGTGTAAAAGATCTCACAAAATTAAGGGGAGTTTCATGTTTGTACTATACGATGGTGTAATTAACTTAAAAACATGGTTAATTTTTTTAAATGATTTTTTTAAACAAAATGTGTTTGAAGTCTGGGTTTTACGTTACATAGTTAACCACAGAAGGGCAATAAGGCGATGGTAGACTTCTTTCTCGTTATAGCGAGCTTCCAAACGACGCACTCCGGCTTGGAGCTAATACGGTTTTAATTATACCGGGAGTTGAGCTTAAACGATCACCGCCAACCACTGTGATGTAACTTTCTGGAACGTCAGATTACACCTCAATTTCGTGAGTTTGAATCCCAGATAAGACGTGGATATATGTACTGGTTTATAGGCGTAAAATTAGGTTAGTTAGCCCATTCAGACCCAGTGTACATTACACATGTGTACGTAATTTTAGGTCTGTACTGCACTCTACGAATCTCAAAGACCAATGATCTCACCTTCAGGTAAACGATTCGCAAACCGTCTTACTTGTCTAGGTTATTGGTTCACATTCCTGTTGCTGAACATATAGCCTACAGCTCATGGGCTGTGACAACGAAACAGATGCTGTTTCGAATTAAGTACAGCACGCATTATAATATTTTTGTTTGTAACACCTGAAAACGTAAATTAAAGCGGGCCTGAAAAGGCTAAGAGTGTACAGCACCGCCTATTTTAATCATATAAATTTAAAGGATACACTAATAAATCACAAATGAAAACCAAATTAGTGACATAACTCATGAGCCTACTTTCCTCAACACATAGGCGTAAATAATTTTAATGAAATTCTTAAAAACTCTGATGGTCAGTAGGCCTAGACGTCTCGTTGACAGAAATGTCATTACAGATGGAACCAGAAATATAAGCAACAGTAGTGAGACAATTACATATACACACATGCCTTACCCAGGACTTGAACCCAGAAAACCTCGTACCATAAGATAGCGTGAAACCACCCGAATTACGGAGGTAGGACTTGGGTAATCAACTTAGGATGTTCGTGCTGAACAGACTCTGCAACATCAGCACCTTTGCAGAGTGCCAGTCGATCGATGTGGACAACCTTTGGCTTCGCCCGAGACGCATGACGACAAATCCGAAATACCGTATCATTGATAGTATTCAGAATACTGTAAGGGCCTTCCCAACATTTCTGTAAATTCGAGCACCTATTTCACCTCTGTGGGTTGTACCGCCACACCAGTTGTCGTTCCTGAATTACTTCGTCTGACTTTCTTCTCTCATACCGGGTCATCATCCTGTCACTATATCGTCGTCTGTGCCTTACAGGAGGAATTATCCCTTCATTACCGGTTTGGAAAAATCATGCAACTGCAAATTTTCCCTTGCATCTTACTTTAGACTACGTCTACCAATCTGAAAAGTGCTCGACTTGAAGTGGACGCTGCTATTTGTGGATGAATTCCCGTTCATATCCTGAAGCACTGGTAGCTCCTGTTGACTGCCTCACTCCCCTTCTCGAGTTCATGCAACTGGTTCTTTGCCCCTCAAACAACTTCCTCCATGGGACTGCTATCCTCAGAGCCACTGCTGAGAGGGGCCATCCAATCACCCACTCCATGCCACGGGCTCCTTTCGCTGCTATATGGCACAGTGTGTGCATGGCGTCTGTGCAGCACTTGCAGATCATCGCGTGCCTTTTCCAATTGCTCTGTGAGGTGTGCAGCTTGCAGCATCAGTTCGTTGATGTGGTATCTCAGTTCGAAATATGCTCGAAGCTCACTAATTTCTTCACACAAGTGCTTGCATGCGCTCATCGAAGCCATTTGTTCTTCACTTTGCTGCCTCTTTTCCCGCTGCTGTTTCTGTTTCTGTTGCGGGCAATAAGCTCTCAGGTGCCCCAGCTGTCAACATGACCAACACTCCCGCCGTTTGTGTGTGTGTGTGTGGGGGGGGGGGGCGAAGCTCTGTATCATGTACCCTGGAAGCGATGTTCCTCAAAGTCAACTTCAACTCCTTCAGTGTCTTCGTTATTCTGCCTTTATCTTTTCAGAGTCACTGCTCGTACTATACATCGGGATGGGGGCTCCTGTATTGCTGACTCCACCTCCCGTGCTCGGGCCAGGGCATCATGCATGTTGTGGGGTGCAGCCGGATGTACCGCTTGCAGTACCTTTGTGTCGGCGATTGCATCAAGGAAAATCCGTCTGCGATAATGTCGTGCTTCTCCTCTGGGCACCCTTCCAGAGATAGGTGGGAAAGCTGCTCCATATCTTGCCACAGATCCTGCAGTGGCTTTCCTGGTCACTTCGTGCGGCTTTGCAGTTGGGCAGAGTTACAAGACGCCAAATGGGCGTACCAGAGTTCGTGTGGGATGGATGTCTTGTTAAAAATAAAATAATTAAATTTGATTGTAATTTATTTGCACAGTTATTATTTACAGCATTAATATATCTATCTCCACTATTCCTATTTTTATTTCTAAATGAGCACAGTATTATCTCAACTCTAATTGGAGTCCTTCCTTCTCAACATATCTGTTTGGTCATAGTGAATTAACTCACACTCATCATTAACACATGTTCAGTCTGTTTATCGTCATCATTTAAAATGGCTTCCACTCACACATCCAGTCCAACAGTACAGCCAGCCAGTTGCACTCTTCACTATACCTATGCTCGCAGTTGCAGATTTTCCTCCCACTGGTCCCTTCCGGCGCCACTCGATCTCCTCGCTCGTCGTCTTTCACTTAAGGCCACACAATCACTCAAACTACCGACTCTCATCAACTCTTGGCTTGGAGGTCCGACGTGCTTTTGAAGTATCAGCAGCCAAGATCTGGAACATTCCCCACACTCCAAGTCAAGCTGAGCGAGGCAAGAACGATCAAAACCAGAAAATTCGTTCAGGTAAATACAGGAAATGAATCTGCTGAAGGTCAGGAGCATGCGAGCCACAACAAGTTTATCATGGTCGCATGCATGCAGAAGAATGCTCGGCGGCACACCTTTAAACTTGAAACCATGGTAGGATTATCGCTCGCCTATAGTTAAAACTGCTATTTTTTTTAGTAACTCGCCGCCTGCTATCACAATGCCCATCCACATTTCGTTCGTGTGACCCAACATGCTTTTCAAAGTATTCGTCAATTTCTCTGACTAGCCCGATCACCATATCTTTCCCCCACTGAGCATATGTGGGGCTGGGTTGGACGTCGTCTGGACCTGATATCCTGCACGGCTCTTGCCTACCTGATCCACCAAGTGAAATATGTGTGGAATTTCATTCCGCAGGACGATATTCGTCAAATTTATGATCGTTCACATGTAAGAATTTCTGATGCATTGCTGTTCGAGGACGACACCGAAGTACTGAACGATCTCTTCGCAGATCTTTGTGGACATTCCGTCTCCAATGACCTCGTTATCACCAATACGTTAAGCCCAACTACTTACCTACATGCTATAGCCTGCAAAGTATTTTTGAACTTATCACTTCTTGTGTCCTTCTTGCGCTAAGAAACAAGTTTTTGTATGTCATCTGAAGACGTCAGTTGCAGACTGAAGATGACCGCTGAGGTACCTGTAAATTCCGGGCGCCGCGTTTGGATGTGAATTTCGTCCCTCTTTGGTGTTCCAGTACGAAACAAACACCACGTGCTTCTCAACATTTGTAAACATGTCACCTCCCAAGCGATATTTGGGAAGTTGCAGTGGAACTGTTCTTTGTAACACAAGTTGTTACCATTACCATTTTACTCTTAATTGTATACGTAATTTATATTTTTTTATACAACGCAATGTCGAAGTCTAATTATGTTAATTATAATGCTTGATTTTATTAAATATTTGTTAGTAATTCGGGAAGGGCAGCTGGCTCCGATTAGTGCCAGTCTTCTCTCACTCACGGGACTCACTCAGGGCGATGTTGCTGATTGGCGGGTTTTATAGGGGATCTCCTCTCCCCTCCACAATTACATTCCGGCACCGCTCCATAATCACCTCGTTTCACCCTCATCGGCTGTCAAGACCCCGATGTTAAGAGCCGCCCAAATCTCTTCACTCTATTCGCTCATTCATAGGTGATCCTGCCTCGGGCAGGAACCATATGTGGATTTATATATGTCAGTAATTATAGCTGTTATTTAGAAAAATACAGGAAAACAGGAAAGGACAATGTTAACGGAGCTTAGAAAAGGAGGATTGTAAGGGGGGGGGGGATTCTAACAAGGTAAAGCTCTGGCGGCTTCGTCGTCGACGGGGCTCGCAGGTGCGGAAGATACAAATGCAGGACAGCCCCTTCGTCGCCCGTTTTGTGTCAGCGACTGCCGATAACTCTCCGCGACCTCCGGGATAAACAACTTTGTTTACTGGCGGGCCGGGCGTTGTCTAGGTAACGGGGTGGCTCTGCGGTTAGCAGCCACATAAAGACCCCTGGCCCCGGGATGGTAACGAGGGTTTGCCGATGGGGGCGGTGGGGGTTGTGGGGGGTGGCCACGACTTCCATCAGGTCTTTACGCGAAAACACCATTCGTTATTTCTCCCCCTTCTCCTCCCCGGAACCACCAAAACTCTATTCACGCACGCTGAGAAACGACGAAGTGTGTGGGAAGCAAGACGCAGGGGATACGAGAGGGGGTAACTGACACGCGAAAAGGCTTAGGGAGGGCGACGAAGTAAGGGGCCTCGGATAAACAACATACCCCTCCCCTCACCCCGTGAGCACACACATTTACCGCTAATGAGACTTTTTTCACGTACGCACTTTGGTCGCCCCCTCTCCGCTTTTCCCGTAAACTAAGGGATTAAAACGCGTGCGAATGAATCTCGGCCGCTATCGCCATCTCGTCGCACGTCCCACTCGCTGATTAACGACCCAGGGCGCGCCGCCCCCAAACTACTGTGCGTCCCAAGAGACGGCGACGCAGCTCGCAGGTGCGTCAAGCTAGTCCACAATCATAGGCGTCACGAATATTCAAGAAGGGGCACATGAATCAGAACGCATAATGTTCAGAGGAGCTAGAGATTTACAACTGCCTTTCACGCAAGATAAATGCAACAGAAATATGTGGTGTTTCAAGCGAATAAATTAGTGTTACGATTTAATATTATTACATACGAAAGCACAAACAACTATCTAACTATTGTGAGAAAGCAGGAAGAACGCAGTTAGTTACATTTTGGAGTTAACGACGGTAATAAGTAATATATTTGCTAAAATAATGGTTTTATTTCAATTAGTTACGAGAATGATTACGGACACTAATAATAACTTAGAAACTATTGCTGTAATGTCGCTCTTAACAAATAGTTTACAGGGTAAGGTAAGTATAAGAAGCGTAAACTGGAAGAGGGGCAAGTTCCCGGGTTCAACCCCCTTTACCCCTCAAATATGCATCACACATAAAAATATTATATATATATAGTATGATAAGAAATTCTGTAAATAAAACCATATGAAAGAAATGACAGTAAAGAAAGTAAAATAAAAAGAAATACGGGTGTCTAAACCTGTGTACTGTTGTAACGTTCTTCAGCTCAAAAAAGTTTATTGCCGTTGATTCATCAATAGAAAAACACTCCCACAAAAAAAAAAAAAAGATAAATTTATCCCTACGCCTTCTTTGGCAAGTCCACCCCTTCGCCCCTCCTACTGACACCCATACCCACAACATCTCGTTCCCCCTGCTGATGTACGCGACACACTGACGTCACAGCTCGCGGTCCCAATGTCCCAAGGTCCCGTGTCACAAAAAAATCATTCACCAACTACAACTTTCGCCAGCGAACATGTACAAAATTGTTAGAAGAAGAATGCCTTTGTCTCGTTTTCATTTTACCGCGCACAAATGGTAAAGGTAAAAAATGCTCTATTGATACCGAGACGCTACATGTACAAATGCATAGTTGTCAGTGACGTACCAGCCAGACTCGTAACCTATGCCGCTGCTACGAAAATGAATATTTATTAAATAAAACCCCAGAAAGTACTGACTGGGAAACAAAAACTAAATGAAGTTCAATTAAAGCGAAATCAAAACGTACTCAATCATATAACTTGAACTAAAAAACAAAATAAAATAAGACACAAACATTTAAATTTCAGAAGACTCACATACTATTTATTGGCGCACTGAATGAAGTGATTTTCACGGCGAATTTAGTGCACTCTGGTGCTAGTGCCTGAAAGCTTAGCTTCGGACGTCGTCATAGTAGACACGTACATTGGGATCATAGACTAAATATGAGGTAGACCGCTTATTCGCCTTCTGCTCATATACCCAGCGTTTATTTGTATCTTTATTTTCGAAATACAAGCCTTTTTATGTGAATAAAATACTTTTACCAATTGGAATTTAATATAATTGCATTAACAGTTGTCTAGAGAATGTACTTATGCAAACTTCTCAAAGCATTTGTTTACACGAATATTGTTCTGACCTCAAATCCTATTCACGTCGTTTATGATAGTCGTATTGGCAGATAAGCAGTTCATTGTTGGAACACGTACACTGGTTCTGCGTAGCTGGCGTGATCGCTCTACCCCATGTCCACCTTGCTGTCGGGACTCTTGTGTTCGCGAACGTTGTGTGCGCGCGGACCATCGGGCCGCTGACATGCTTCTGTGTACTAGGCTTTAGCAAAGAGCAAGTAGATACACAGAGGCGAAATGACGTGGTGGTTCCTACGACGTGGGCATCCTCGTTCTCTGAATCGGCTGTATGAGGATCTGGGAACAGACCTTGTGTGTGATTGGCTGCCGCCTGCTCCGAAATGTAACCCTATTGGTAAAGACATGCAAAATTCGCGTTATTATTTGGCATCATGAACTGAGAGAAAATCGAACAAAATATTTGTTTATATAGGGCCAAGTATATATTTAGTTACCCTAAAAAAATATATTGTTGAGCAAACAAATTTGAAAAGCAACAAAATTACTTTTGTTCGTCTAACAAAATATGTTTCAATAAACAAAATCTCTGCTTTGGACCAAAAAAAAATTAGACTGTCAACTAGAAATTTTGTTGAACAACTGTATATATTTGTTTGGCCACTCGTTTGACTGCCTGCATTCGGAAATACAGCTCGAGAGTTTGTTTGCATTTTTTGTGACAATTAGGATTAGTAGCCGTGTTTGTTATTGCATCCATTGATGCTCACAATCGTACAAACACATTAATAAAACAGTATGACAATAAACTGACAAGTAAAGCTGTAAAACTTGAAATATTAGTTTGCGCACGTTGCTCAATATTTGCAGTATATCTATTCAAAAGCTATCCGGCATAATTAGTTACATTAGCTGAGATTACTAAGGCGTAGCGCTCGGTCGCAGGTGATATAAGTTTGGACCTCGGCCGAACTTGTAACTTTTGTTTATATCGGGCGAAACAGTTTAATATACGTGTAGCCAAACAAATCTTTAGTTGTACCAAACAATACTTACAGTTTGGGGAGACCAAATGAGAACGACCAAAAAAATTGGTTTCAGCAACAAAATATTTCATTGCCCCTATACAAACAAATAATCTTTTTGCAACAAAACAATCTTGTTTGATTCAACAAAACCTTTTTCTCAATGTGCTGAACTCCATAGTACAAATACAAACTTTCACACCCCTCGGGTTGTTATTGTTGCCCGTGTGTGTGTGTGTGTGTGTGTGTGTGTGTGTGGGCGCGCGCGTGTGTGTGACCGAGGAATAGAGACTATAGAGTGCCGCAGATTTAAACGCTCCGAGGATTAGAAGATACCAGAATTGCAGTATGTCAGCCAGCGACCATGGCGGGGTACGAGACTTCCCGGTATACAATCAACTTCCTGCGAGTGCAGTAATCCATGGGATGATGCAGAGACTTGACCAGTTTGGTGAAGACTGACTGACTTAATTAATATTGATGTGGCACTTATAACGATTTACCTTATTTTTGTTAATGATTTTTGTGTTAAAGGAAAAGATTGTTCAACTATGGTAATTTTGTTGTAATTGCATTTTCTGTTTTAATTTGTTATAGTATTGTGCAATATTAAACTTGTTTTCTTGATTGACGTTGCAACTAAACTGAGAAATTAGATATAGATGTTTTGACTAGTAAAAATAATAGTTTTACTTTATCGTACCTCGATCCCGGCTATGCTCATATATTCGTCACAGTATGGGGAAACTATAAAGTTCATCTAGCCTTTATGTGTTTAGTTAATAAGATACGTCTCATTAACAGGAAAAATTAAGCTACAGCTTTTATCTTATCCCATCATCTTTCCTCGGTTTGTCTTCATTTTCAGCAACTATTAGCTACACGCAGCCTTAACCCATTCAGACCTAGTGTACACATTTGTGTACATTACACACGTATAGGTAATTTTAGGCCTGTACTACACACTACGAAGCTCAATAACCAATGATCTCACCTGTAGGTAAATTATTTGCAAACAGTTTTACTTTTCTAGGCCATAATTGGTACATATTCCTGTAACCGAACATATAGCCTACACCTCATGGGCTGTGACAACGAAACAGGTGCTGTGTCGACTTAAGTACACCACACATAATCAATTTTTTGTTTGCAACACCTGGAAATGTAAATTAAAGTGGGTCTGAAAGGGTTAAAGGCATAAACATTTTCATTTGCCACTTTGTTGCGCTTCCCTTCTATTTGATAAGGGTCCCTACTGCTCAGCAGCGAAAAAGTCAAATACTTGAAATTGCTGCAGCACCACGAATTCCTCTTACTGTAGCTGTATGTGTTAAATGTTAAATGTGTAGAATTTACAGATTGCAGCAGTTCTCAAAAACGAGCCTGGCATTTGTAGGTGGAATAGCAGTAGTTTACTTTTCCCACTGCGAATAAACAGAACAAATATTTAATGAGGTTTCCATCTTGTTGTTTGCTTACTTTCTATGGCTATATAATTTTAATTCTTACACCACAGACAATTTTGTTGGTAATGTCATGGTCGCCATCTTGGATTCTGTCACGAAGACCAGTCGTGAATGGGCAAGGATATTAATTCCTGGCCAGGCAGTCTGCCCTGCCCTCCGAATTGTTGTGAACCTGGATGAGATCCATCACTGCCTGGTCCCCTCGTCATCTTCGTCCGCCCTACGATGATGGTGGTGACCACTGTTAGATCTCTGTGGACACTAACATTTTGGCATGGGTGGATCTGGGGTCCTGTGGCATCCCCACATCAGATCGGCACTGTTTTTTCCCCTCCTGATTACTCCTATCACTATAGCTTGAGGAGACTCTACACCTGTCTCCTGAGGCACAGGGTGGCCTCCAAACCTGGGTCTTACGATACAGCATAGTAGTAACTCTAGGATGCGAAGATATGGTCCAGAAGCCTCGCCTTCCATATCCACACCAGGGCCCCACAATGGGCATTATGGCACAACCTTCAAGGGTACAGGACTACACCCACATTGGGACTTGCATAGCACAGATCCATCACTCCAGTGGCACGGGTTGCGAGAACAGGATACAGCACATACTCCCAGTTCATAGTAGCAGAATGTATGCATGATCCAACATGCTGCTGGCTCTGCGATATGACTTGCACATAACCAGCACATCACAAGCACCAGGTTGCGAAGGCATTGTCCAGAAGACTCACCCTTCCTATCCACACTCAGGTTCCCTCACCTGGCACCATGGTACGAGACTCACAGATCCAAGATGCCCCCACACTGGGACACCATAGCAGAGATCAAACACTTCGGTGGCACCAGGATGCGAGAGCAAGACCCAGCACACCTCCACTTCACAGTTAAATGTATGTACAATTCAGCATACTGCTGGATGTGTCTGGGCAGATATTAAGCAGCTCCAGGATGTATTAAGCACATTCTGCTTTTGAATGTGATGACGCTAGGGCTTCCTCCTGGGTGTCAGTATGGCAAGCTTCGCTATTCAGTATACTGGTCGCTCTGGGCTGCGAAATGCACAGATTTATAATGTAACCTGCAGTGGGATGTGAAGGCACAACCCGAATGCACTCTTGCCCTACCAGACGTCAGCATGACATGCCTAATAATCCAGAATTGTTTGTATGAAATGCCTCACGATTCAGCACGCTGGTAGCTCTGGGATACATAGTCTACATATCCATCATGCCACCAATGCCGAGATGCGAAGGTACAACCCGAGTACACAATTGTTTTCTGACCTAAATGGGGATACCAAGCTGCCATTCTGCTGTAAGATGAGCCGGTACTCCTCCCTTTCTTTGCTCTGATGGAGATACCCCAGGGCACTCCCAGAATAGAGACAGGGGAATTAACAACAGGTAACTACGTTATATATAGCCAAATCACAGGGTTTATTTACGATGCCGCCCTACGTCCTGCTCTCCAACTTCCCTATCTCCCATATTTACAGACATCTTACAACGGGACTTACTCTGCTTAAATGCTAACAATCTTTTTGGCATCGCATTGGGAAACTGCCGAGTCATTTTACACATATGCCAAACAGTGAATATAGCAAATAATGATCAAAAATCCATTCCCAGGGCTCGCTCGCTGCTCCTTAAAAACCCAGCAGTCGGCGGTGGCACTTAGGGGTTGACGTGTCGCGATTGGCCGACCAGTCATGGCAACATGTATGTGTTCATTTCGTGTATGGGGCATGCTTTGTGCACAGAATGTACAAAACGAGCATTAGTGATGTGGTACCCCTGGTGATGTCACAGGCTCGGCTGGGATGGCCGTGAAATATACCCGGCCAGACACAAGAGCAGAACACTGCTCTGCAATGCCCGGCAAGTGGGGGGAGTTGACTACATTCACACAGAACTGATGTGCCATTTTAAAATTTTGGGAAAATTTTAAAGGCACATTGGTTTTTTTTTTTAATTCTTCGACTCGGTATATTTTGTTTATTTTATATAATTAAGCTGAACGGAAGATTAGACATTTTCAGGGTAAATTCTATATTCATTGATTTCAGCCCTTTTGTGGCCTCGACAGTTAGTTGGATTTTAATCCTGCAGGTAGGCATTGGCCTTAATTCAGTATTTCACGATTATTTACTGTCTCTAGGTAGACAGTATATTATAACGAAATGATAGATAATGGATTTTATTAAGAATTTCAATTTGTTTACTTTGCCATATTTTCAGGTAACAGATGAATTCAGTTATCTTTAATTTTATAATTTATCAGCAGAATATTTGTTTACAGTTAGAGCAATATCTCTCTTCGAGTCAGTCCTAATATTTTAAATGATGTTTTAGTGCAATTTAATAAATATAGGTCGGTACTTAAGTTCATTTTGACATACTGGAAAATTTATTTGTTTGTTAATTTAGAGATTAAAAACTGCATTGATATTTAACAGGATGTAGGTATAATTTATTTCAGTTGAATTCATATTTTACTGTAAACCTAATTTAGTTAATAAATAGAGTTTTCAGAGTTTTAAACTCATTTGGTTACCAGGGACTGGAAAGTTAGTTTTCCTTCTGAGACTGTGTAAAGTGCGTTTGCTGTCCCTAGCACAGCTACTCCGATCCGGCCTGGCTGGCCAGACACGGCGTGATAGCTGTCACACGACTGTGTCGCCGCCAGTTAGTCACTTACGGTTATCAGAGCATTTCGCCGCGCCCCGCACTTACTGAAAGGTAGGTAGCCTTGTGATATTACGATCCGTGCTGAAGCGGCCGGATATGCAGTATCTCGTGCTGAAGTGCAAGTTCCCAGCTCTAGATTTGATGGAAGAGCGTCTTACAGGCCTCTCGTTAGTGCTATTTCGCGACCTCTGAGCCATCTAGCGACGCATCCCTTAACTAAAGGCTTAGTTCCTTTTCTCACCATCAAGCAGATCTAGAGCTCGCCCACGCGGTTTGCACTCTGACGTAAGGACACACTCCGCCCAGCTACTGAAGAGATCGTCACGCAAGCACTTTGCTCCAGACTTCATTGACGTGCGGAGGGATGTAGTCGCCTAAGATGTTTTGTTATTAGCTCTTGTTTGATTATTTTGTGAGTTATAAACATGGATATCGATGAAATCAGTGTGACGCAATGACGCAATTATATATTAATATATATATATATATATATATATATATATATATATATATATATATATATATATATATATATGTGTTGAGATTGATAAACAAGATGTTTTAAATTTATAAATATAAATAATCTATATCAGGGGCCCCACTTTGTGCTTATTAATATAACAATTCTAACAAATGGAAAGTAGATTATATAAATTGAGATTATTACCATAATGGATTGAATATGATATTAAAACTAAATTGTAAAGGAAAGCTATAAAATATATCAGCATCCATCATCAATTTACATCTGTTTATTTAGTAATCACCTTATTGTCGATCCACACATTATTTATTCACTACTTTGACCAGATAATTATTGGTCTAAAATTGGTATAATATAACTTTCCTTAACCACCTTTTTTAAATTTAACTGTGGTTATTGCCAATATTCTTTGTACCTTACCCATATCCCAGTATGCTTGATTTTGAAGGTTTTTTTTAAACAACAAATAAGGTAGTAGTTTGCATTTATGCATGGGCAAGGGTACACTGTGAACAGGAGGCAAGCCTCTCATCATACTTGTTTAACTTTTAGTGTTACATATGTCACCTTGGACTATATGAAGTAAAATAAGAGCACAACTCACAGAATGAGTCTTAATGAGGCCCCGATTAAAAAGTTCCATGCATACTAGGAAATATTAAAATAACTCACATATTCCCATTTGATTATATTATTATTTAAGTACATTGAGATGAAGTTTATTAGTTTAAGACTACTTGATGGTATTCAAAAAGATCTGAAACAATAATATAGAAAGTTAAGAGTTCTTTGAAAGTGTTCAAAGATAAGCATGTGCCCAGCAGGTGTATCTTCAGCTGGCCTTCTTGGTGACGCCGAAGCGGTAGATGGCCGTGTTGTGGTAGGTCTGGGAGGGCCGCAGCACAATGTCGGGGAAGTGCGGATTGTTGACGGCGTCCGGGTACGCCAGTGTCTCGAAGCAGAAGCCGCCATAAGTGTCGTAGGTGGTTCCACTGCGGCCGACGAGGGCGGTAGGGGAGCCGACGGCGGGTAGCATGCCGCCGGTGTAGAACTGCAGGCACGGCTGGTCGGTGAACACCTCTAGAGTGCGCCCTGTGGGCGGGTGGACAGCCCGCGCCGCGAACTGCACGCCGCCATCCCCCCAGCGGTCCAGCACGAAGGTGTGGTCGTAACCGCCGCCTGCCACCAGTGGGATCGCCTGCCCCATCACCTGTCACAAGCAGTATAAATACCTGTAGTTACGGATTACTGGGTAGGCTGCAGGCAAACCGCATCGCCCGCTACTCTGGGCAGCCGCGGTAAGTAGATACATAAATGCTTGGGTTTGATAGAAAGCAGTGACAGAGGAAACACTAGGTATATTCCTTTAGTTCAATCCCCCCACCCATGACTACCACCTCCTGCCACAGGTGTGGAAGGTATAATATATCACCATCTCTGTTAATGTCTTACAATGACCACCCTAATGGTCCGGGTGATGGCTTATATTTTATCGCACTGCTTTACACGAAGTGGTTTCTTCGCAATCGAATATGGAGGATATTCCAGTACCATCCATCGCCAGTTATGCAGGAGATCCGTTACAAGGTTGCCAGGCTGACAGGGTGCATTGTCATGAATGAAGAGGACAGCGTTTGAAAATAAGTGACATCGCTTTTTCCTATGAGTGCAGGACGAAGATTGACTTTCCAAGAAGTTTCAGCAGAATGCTGCATTGACCGCCTGCCTGTGAGGTACCACATTGTGCAGGATTACTCCAGGGATGTCATACGCCACAATGGACATCACTTTCACACCTTGTGCAGGGCGCACTTTCTTTCGACAAGGTTATTTAGGATGCTTCATTCATAAAATTGCCACTTCATGCATAGTCCGTATGAACGTGCCCAGGTATCATCCATGGTGACGATCATTCCAAGGAAATCTTCACTCTCCCCTTTGGTAGCAGTTCGGCAATTCCTGTGTTAAAGCTCACCGATGCCATTGTTGTAACTCGGATATTTGATGGTGCATACAACGTGCTGCAATTTTGCGGAATCTAAGAACACTGTGCAAAATGTAAAGCACGTTTCTGTAGCATATGCCTAGCTCTACGGCTAATACATGCGCAGTTCATCGAAGATCTACACCCAGCAGGAAAACAAAGACCTGAATTGTGTTGTTCGTTAGGGGTCGTCCTGAATGGCATCCCTTCATTCACGAAACACTTTCACCCGTCGCGCCACTGTACAATATGGGAACACTGCACCACCGCATACTTCACACAGTCTCTGAAAACAGTGTTGTGCACTCCAACCATGTGCCACTTAAATTTTTTCCCATGCACATTGTTCTTCGTTGGTAAACATACTGTTAGGGTGCTTCTACTCTCACACTCTTACACACGGCATTGCAGTATATGACTGAATAACACAGCCGTTCCCACACGCCACACCTTCCCGACCTTCCCTTACCAGCAGCAGAGACGTTAACAGGTAAGAATAGTTAAACACATAAGTAAAATGCAATTCACGTTTTATCATTGTGCGGTTCATCAAGCCTCTAGCGATAAAAGAATGTGTGCATGTGTGTGTTATATATATATAATATGTGTGTGTATATATATAATATATATACACATACATACACACGGTAATTGAACTGTTTGGTCATGGAAGGGAGCGTTTTAAAGGCAGAGGTCTGGTTTAAAGAAATCTGTGAACTGGCGCTAAACTGATTCCCTGTTCAAAAACGACATGTGAAATTCATCATTAAGGTGCGATAATGCGGATCCTATATATCAGCGAAAGCTGTTAATGGCTTCATATAGTATGCCAATTGCATCATCACTCATCGTATAATAGACACCTGGAATTTTACGTACTGTTGACATCATTTACACACGGCCATTAAACAATGACGGCAATTTCAGTAGAGTACGAAATTGATTGCCGACACACTCCCGTGATGTGGTACAGTTTAGGACGAAAGTATTCGTATTTCATTTCATAATTATTGTTTCATCCTGGTATGCGAAAGGCTTATTTCATTGTAAATATAACTGTTTTCAATTTAAAGCCATCAAGTTTAATAAATTAAACGCTTTGTTTTGCAATTCATGTTTAGTTGACGTCCGACTTAAATATTCCTGTAGCATGAATACAAAAAGAATTTAATAAAAAATGTTTCTATGCACGAGAATTTGTTACAAAAATTCTTTGTTCTTGTAGCAATCTATGGAGTTAGAATTTAATAATAATAACATTCATTATTATCATTATTGCTATATTTTGCAGCGAAGTCAAGTCATTATCGCCTTCTCTTACACTTAGTCACATATTTTTAACTAAAAGACGTATTTAAAATGAAGAAATTCTATAAATTAAATATTATAGTGATATCTCTCTCTTAATATGTATGCTAATGCAGAGATTAACTGCACCATTAATAAGTTAAAATGTTGAATATCAAAACATAATTTCGCGAAAACTTCAATTACACTGGCATATAAAACGGTTTGGAAAAAGACATTGCGAAACTATTTAAACACCAACTAAAAATAGAAAAAACAAATAAATTATTATGTCCATTATAGGGAAAGTAGCCGAATGCGTACCGCCTCCTAAATCGTACCACCTCCGTATTTTAGGAAATGTGAATACTACTGCGCTCTTGTGGCTACAAGATGAACCTGTTGTAGTTCCCGGCCAGTCCAATGAATAACGTAAGTGTTGAAAGACGTTTAGCGATGTTATTGGAGTTTATAATTATTTGCACTTCTGGATGTAATTTTTTAACCTCATTTGTAAGCCTGTACGAAATTGAAAAAAAAGGTAATTATTTTTTAAATATATTTATTATTGTAAAGACAACTCTTCTTCACATTTTGAACTAATTTATATCTGACGACAAACAATTTGAGGTTATGTTTCATATGTTTGTTTTGTTTGATGACGAGAGTTGCCTATGTCGTACCTCGTCGTAGTTTCGCAAATCGTACCGGTACGATTTAGGATACTACTACAAGGCAAGGTACAATGAAACCCGTTTATTGCTGACTGCATGTGTAAACACTTTGAACAATCTAAATAACCATTTGCAAAGTTTTATGCAGTGATCTCATTTTATTACAAACTTCGGTATAGGTTTCGCATTAAATCTGTGCATTGTTTACGGAACATTTTCCTTAATGGCCGTACATCAACATCCGATGACAATGGGTTTCTGTTGAACACGCCTTGCATTTCCCAAGTTCCATATTTACCATGTGCAAAAATATTTAATATTCACCATAAATAAAAGATTACTAAAACACAGGTACGTTGTGTATTACGGAATGACGAAGAGGAAATATGAAGTTTGGGCTGATGGAGATGGCAATGGCTCTTGCGTCGTATAGAAACGGGGACATTGGTTTTAATGAATGTGTCGACAATACAACATTCCAAAGCCAACATTGAAAAGGCACTTAGACAGGAAGAATGTTGTAGCTAACGAATCCGTAAAAGCCATAGGCCGTACCACCACCCTTCCACCCGAAGTAGAGCAACAACTCGTTGATCATATTTTAAGATTAGAAGAGCTTCTGTTTGGGGTAACAATCACTGATGTCAGGAAGTTAGCATTCCAAATTGCAGAGCGTAATGAAATACCACACAGGTTCAACAGATTGACAGAAATTGTAGGGAAGAAATGGTTTTATGCCTTTAGAGCCCGCCATAAGGAATTAGCGCTACGTGAGCCCCAGTCCACTTCCATGGCATATGCAAAGGGGTTCAACAAAAAGAATGTGTTAGGATTTTTTGATATCTTGGAAAGAGTTATAGATGAAAACAAATTTGACGCTACTCGTGTGTTCAATGTGGATGAGACTGGTTTCAGCACTGTACAAAAAAAATGGTAGTAAGTGTTGGCCATGAAAGGAAAGCGTCAGGTGAGAGCTATTGTAAGTGGGGAAATATGTGTCAGTACAACAATAGTGTGTTGTACTAGTGCGTCGGTGATGTATGTTCCACCTATGATAATCTTTAAATGCATGAGAATGGTGCATGAGCTGCAGGTTGGTGCCCCTCCTGGAGGTATTGTTGACATATCGGAGCGTTTCTATTGAAGCTATTTCTCCGATTCCAACATGCCCCAAACATGTGTTCACACCAGCAAGGCTGGGAGCTCAACGTGCTGTTGTACTGACAAACAGTCCTTACAAACGTGATTTGATGGCTGCATAATATAGAAGAAGGAAGACGACCAGCAAAGTAGATAATAAATCTACAAAAGGGAAGGGACGTTCTGCATGTGCAAACAAGCGTTTAAGAACAACTCCAGACAACAATGCACCTTCTACTTCATTCGCATCCAATGTAACCATATAACTTGTGCACGACGGTTGGTTTTGTTCAGTATGTGAGGAAAATGTAGAAAATATGGTGCAATGTTTACAGTGTCACACCTGGGTACATGAAACCTGCGTAGGGGTTAAATCAGGCCTGAAACGTTTTATTTGTGTTGCATGTAAATTATTTGTTTGTTCGTTTTATGTAGGGTGGAATATGAACTTGTATACACTTAAAACAACATTATAGCTGTTTCCATGGACTACATTTAGTATTAGACTATTTCTGTTTCTAGCGGTACGATTTACAATACTGGCGGTACGATTTTGGATACTGTTTTCCTATATCGTACCGATTGCAGTCTTTCACTAAGAAATTTTTTCTGGGTCGCTATTTTAGCTAACTAGACAAGTCAATGTAGATATGTATGCATATATGTATGCTGCTTCGTACTAAATCAATATTGGAGCAGTACATTGAAGATTGACCCAAATCAATGCAATAATGTAAAAAATGGTACGCCTTAGGCACCCTTCCCCAAAACCTAGAATATCACACTGACGCCATGTTAACTCTATCATTACTAAATTAAACTCTAGAAAAAGAAAACAATTTGGCAGTCTTCAATTACACTGAAATATTTTAATAAATTCAAAATTTGCAAGCGCTATTTAAACATAAATTTAAAATAAAAATAATGAATAAATTACCATGTCATAAAATGTCCAAGATAGAAAATGTCGCGTTGACAACAATAATTAGTTCAAGAAGAAAATATACATATATTACTCGGAACATGTTACGTTGTTGACATCTAACATTACATAAACGAACAATGAGCCTAAATCAAACCACTACCGAAAAGTCAACTCGCGTGCGCAGACACACATGAGGAGCATATCTAACAAATAAACAATTACATATGAAAAATGACTTAAGTCTCACAAACCAGTAAACAGAATTCAATGATTAATAGTAATTAATAATAATAGATTAATAATAATAATATTAATGGAAAGGAACCAAAAACACAAAAAAGAGCCTCAGCTATTCGTTATTTAAGACTATTTCTGTGACATATTCCTAAAGTTGCCAAACTGTTCAAGCAATCTTTTTTTAATTTAGAAATTTTAACTGTGGTCCTCGCTTCCTGAGGTAAACATTTCAAGTTTAGTTGCAGTCACCGTGAAATATGAGGCGAGAAAATAACTGAGTTTGGGCATCAGCAGCTTCTGCTGCTCGAAAGGAGGGAATCCCAGATATGCTCGATAACGTCCAAACAAAGTGAATTAGGCTGCAATGGCATAACCACAACCTCAGATGAGTTTTCTCCAGCCATAATTTTGAGGGCCTTGAATGTGCAAGTTGGTTTTTTGTACTTTTTAAAGAGGCCAAACCCGTCCGAATGGACGCAAGACATAAATAGTTGTAATACTTGGGAAAGGATGTGCACCCACTGGTCGCGTGAAAGTCGGATAAAAACACTGCATGTTATTATGGAGCTATCGCTTGAATTTTTGGGGTTATTTCTCCACTCACAGACTCTTCCATCTGCTTGAATTTGTTGGAAATGCGACTCTTCAGACTATGATACTTAGGGACACCCGGATTTAGCGAAAAGATTCTAGCACATGCTAGGTTTCAATACCGTATGGGCATGCGAGCAGTTTTCCTTCGCTTATTGGTGGCACGTCTTTGTGAAGACATTTTATTACTTGCCTGACCAATCAGAACTAGGTAACTCCGAGATTGTACGTCTATGTGATTCACGTGAATGCACGTGAAATCATCCAATCACGAAAGTGGATCTAAGCTAAAGTGTTATGAAATACTAGTAATGAAATCTTTCCGCGAAAATTGTTGTGGCCCTAATGCTACTCGTTTATATAGGCTGTTCACGGTAAAGTGAGCACTTTTGAGGCTCTAGTTGATTTTTCCTTTCTGCCTTATTTTATTCTTTAACCACCTTTTTAAACAAATATTGCCACGTAGGTAATAAACGCAGCGTGTATATTCCATCGCACTCGGATGTTAACGTCTAAGGCTAAACTAAAATATATTTATTGACTACTATTCCAAATGAGAGGGCTTTCTAAGTGCTCACTTTACCATGAATAGCCTATTGTTGGGGGCCCGTGATTTTTCGCGTAAAAATTGGAGCTCACAGTAGACTTCAATACTATATATACACCTCGGTTGCTATACCTCCATTGACAGCTGATTTCGTTTCTGCGTTTGACCGAGCCACTCAGGATTCCGTAACATCGGCACTGTACCTTCGTGAATCGCGCGGTAGCAGTTAACACGGACCAGAACATGTTTCAGCGAACCAAAAGAATTGGAAGACGCCACAGTGCTTTGTGCTGTATCTTGTCATGAAATCTTTTCGCGAAATACAGTGTCACTACCTATAGTTGTCAGGTGTACAGTGGCCGTGTTGTCGCAAAGTATATAAATACATATAAGAGGAATGGCGTGGCTTTTTATTTGATAAGGGCATTCCCGATTTCCGATTGGCTGTGCGAGGCGCTGGGAACGGGCCTCGGGCCTGACTGGCTCCTACGTGCTGGGGAAGATTCCCTATTGGCTGGACTACCGGCTGGCAAGCGCCGTTCCCTACACGTGGCTGGCTGGAGTTCGCGTCATAAGCGGCTGATTCACATCTGTAAAGGCTGTTCACGATAAAGTGAGCACTTTTGAAACGAACCTTACAAAAAACTCACTGCCTCTACCCGCATATATTTTAACGGGAAGCCTGGGTGGAACGCGCCCAGTAAAGTTGTTAACGATGGATGGGAAGCAGTTCCGTATCTTACCGTCGAATAAAAAGTATCAGTTAATCATTTATGATAATTTAAATTATTTCTTTCGCTTTCATTTTTTGTACATATCGAAGTGTAAAAATGAGCAGATTTGTAAAATATTTACTTTTATGATAATTTCGCAGTTTCACTTGACCGACGCATGAATAAAGTGATGAGGCCCGTGACATTGTTAATCTTACGTTCACACAACGCGCATACAAGCAGATTTTAAGCAAGGCTTTCAGAAGTGCTCATTTGACCGTGAACAGCGTATATTTGAGTACACCGTGTTCCTGCCGAGCCCAGACGATGAGCGCCGCGCCGCTCTCTGTCGTGGGGTCAGCAATGTCAAATCGGTTGGACTTGGGGCTCCTGAAGCTCTTTACAACACAGGGTAGGTAGCACAGTCCTCGCGCTCATGCTCGTCGAGACTCCAGTACTAAGTTTACTTTTACTACGGATTGGCGAGATCGATGTTAAAAGTTTGGCAAAGGGAATATTTTCGTCACTAGGTAAGCTCTAGTGTCGCACTGTTAGAAATTGCCGCATATTTACAAAAAAATTTACGGAAATGTATAGTAACTATACGGAAACGCAATTTGCAATGACTTAAAACGGAGTTAAGTCGGTAAATACAAAATACGGAAAGTTTCTGTATTGCCTATAGCTTCGGGTTTCGGGGACGAGCAATTCTGAGTCTACACAATGCTTTCTTCGCTACCGTCACCAGAATTTTTTTTTTCTTTTTTTTTTCTGCGGCAGTTAAGGTTATTCACGCCACTAATATTTGTTCTTTCAAACATTAAAAATTAATCGGGTTTCTGTAACATTTGGCAACACTTAAAATACACTAACTTTAATAAAAAGTGAATAAGTTGCTCATGTTGCTACAGTAGAAATTAAAAAGTTATACCACAAACATATTAAAATTTGTAGTTGAGTGGTTACAGTCGTAAAATTGTAAATTTTGACTCGGGTTCAAAACTTGCTCGAATGTAAAATATTTTAACTTTTTTAAATGTATTTTTATACACAAAAAACTAACACATAACGAAAATTAAAGACTTTTTCACAATTTAATTTTATTTGAAACTAGAAAATTAACGCAGAGGTTCTGTGAATTCTACGGAATCTCCTTTTTTCAAAATAAATCTCTCCGTGACTTTACAGAGAGTTTACGGATACGCCTGGATAAATTAATACCAGCACTTTTCTGTAAAAAGAAGGATTTTTTTTTAACATTGCGGAAAAGTACTCTCTATATTCTACGTTAAAAACAGGATAATTTTAATAATTTATACTAATAAATAAAATTGAATTGTCTGTCTGTATCAAAATTGGTACCAATATCCAAGCGTATTAATATGTTATTCGAACGATGTTAAAGCATAAATAACTGTTATAAAGATTTTTGTCTGCCTATCTGTCTGTTTGGATGTTTGTCTAGAATAGGCTCCGTAACGGCTGAATCGGTTTTAAGAAAACGTTCAGATATCATAGAGTTTATATCTATTTAAAATATGCTCTTTATTTTATATCGATATCTCAAATGGTTGAAAATTAATTTTTTCATATAATTTTCTTTGTGTTTCATATCTTATTTCTTTGCAAAAGGATTATTTTGAAAAAGCATTGTTGAAACAAAAATAGTTTTTTAAATAATGATTGATATAATACGCATCATAGAAAAAGATACATTACGTTTTGGAAAAACATGGTAAAATAACATATTATCAAACAAACAACACTAACGCGACGATAAAACTATTTCCGATAATAAAGTAACAATCTTTCAAACCAATTATATAGGTATGTATTTCAATAACTCCATAAAACCTGGGCGAAGCGATATTTCTATTTTAAACATAAAACCTCAGCGAAGTGATTTTAATAACACTATAAAACCTAAGCGAAGGGAAATTTCTATGTAAACCCTAAAGTCCACGCGAACCAAGTCGCGGGAACAGCTGGTCATAAATAAAATTTATAATAAATTTGTTACTAAGTAAAAAATCTTTGTCCTTTATTACTCACGTAGCTTCAAATTTTAATTAACAGTTACCTTTTGGAATACTGCGCACCTAGCGGCAGATATTTTCTCGATACCAAACTCTCCCATAAGAAGTGTTTTTTTTCTCCTATTCGAGTAGAATTAACGTAACCAGTACTGAACCCCATTGTCCTTTGTTGCAATCTTGCTCTCCTGTCGCTTGAAACGAATCTTAACTGCAGACACCCGTCACCTTCATTGAAGTCTTATGTTCGGGGTTTCACCGGAATTATTGTGTCCCAGGTACACGTTTCAAATTGTCGAACATGAAAACGCAAACTTAGCCCGTAATATCCCAAATACTGTGACACACGTAACGAGCTCGTAATATAAAAGGCTATCACATGCAGCCCTCAAGATTCAAATACCACTATGAGAGGTGCCACTTCATATACTGTATGTAGCTGGTGGACGCTAAATTTCAACACTTGTAACACCCATGAAAATAGGGTTTTTGTGCATACAATTAACTTATATTATTTTTCCTGTTCTTATTGCTACACATATTGTTATGCTAGAGTTAATGTAATATTTTTCACAAATATCACTTATATGATTTCAACTGCCTAGGTAAATTTTATTTATTTATATTATTTTTATTTTTCTTAACACGTAAGATTTTTAAAACTTATATGTATGGTAGAAATAATATTTATGTGTAATGATAGCCTAGTTCAATTTTCATTGTGTCTTTATTTTTATATCATTAATATTTTTTTTGGGGTGATCTCAATTTTGTAAGTGATTCTACTTTTTATTCTAATATATCTCAGTTCCGAGATCACGTATTCTTTGGTTTTTCTTCATTTAGGTCGTTAGAAGTGGTTCATGTTCATGTGGGTGGTTTGAATAGTTTTGATCCCCATTGGCCCGCAGGTTTAAATCCTGATTGTTGATTGGCTGGCGTTATAGGCCCCCTTAAGCTAGCGTCAGCCTGCAGAGACTAACGCTTTCTTCACTAGCAGCCTCCAACGACGTCAGGCCTACGGCAGGACCTCCGTCTGAAGTGGATGGAGAGGTAGGATTTTAAATTGGCGTGTAGACGTGTCCCTGATCCAACTTTTAAGTAAATTTATAACCAGCAATGGAGCTTGTGTCAGTGGTCGCTCATTCGCGAGGTTAAGTGGTCAGGAGCTAGATAGTTAAACACGCCGTCTACGTACGTGTAGAGCGGAGCTCCGCGTATCTCCACCTTAATCCTGCTACGCCAAATCCTGCAAGAGCATCCTACCTTCAATCCGCTTGGTGATTAAAAGATAAGTCCCACAAAAAGACCTGACATTTTCATCTGTGCCTAACTTTATTTACAGTTTGATTCAGATCGATGTCTGTTAGCATCAGTACACAAACGACGCCATCATTCCAGCACACATGCGCCCACTGCAAAACCTGTGATAAGAGTAGTTGCTACCGCAGCTAGACTGTTTAGCTATACTGTTTACTATGTCACGTAACCGTAAAAGGGTTCAAGTAAGCTAGGCATGGCCACTTTTAGCGTTGTTAGGATAGTGTGTTGTCTTTACAGCTTTTCTCATATTGCCATCAGGGTTTTTAATTATTCCTGATTAGAAATATTATAATACAACAGGAAATAATAAGTATGACAAATGAAATATATTCAAAGGGCGTATGTATTTTGTCGTTTTTTCTACTGTAGTGTCAAGTTAACCTATGTGTAGAGTTTTCGATTGTCTGCCCTATTTTGACATACGTACTCAAATTTGTTTCGAGAGGGTGATAATTAGTAATAGATTTGTTCCCTTATCGGCCCAGGACTGCATCGGGCAATTATACAGAGGCAGCCTAGATAAGATCACATCCTTTCCCACTGATTTATTGCAAGTCAGCTGTGCAGCCTGGTCACACAAGTGCTATATGTGTTGTCACATTGTTACGTATGCAAATTCTGCACCATACACAGCACATATCTATTTGAAAATAATATGACAATATTTCATATTGGCTATCCCAACGAGGAGGCCTAGTGTGTGTTCTTCACAGCACCCTACACACTATATTACATATTTATACGAAATATAAGCAATATTTCACACTTGAGTAGCTTATTACGCCTTTGACAGGCACATGTCTATCCCAGTATTTTGGCACATGAGCATATCACGTTCAGGTATAGGTAGTTCATGGTAACATGAGCACCTTTGAAGGCCCTGATTAAGATCTACTTGTATACACGTTGGGTACTATTCCGCCTTATGTAAAATTAACATTGTCATGTGCCTGATCACTTTATTCATACGTCGGTCAAGTGAAAATGTGAAATTATTAGAAAAATAAATATTGTACAAATCTGCTCATTTTTACTCTTCGATGCATTAAAAAATACAGAAAGAGAGAAATAATTTAAGTTATCACAAATGGTTAACTAACACTTCTTGTTTGACGTTAATATATGGAACTGCTTTCCCCTCCATCGTTACCAATGTTACTGGACACATGTCACTCATTGCGCCCGTTAAAATATATGCAGATAGATGCAGTGACTTTTTTCTAAAGTTGAATTCGAAAGTGCTCACTTTATCGTGAACAGCCTTTACCACTTTTTACCACGAGGCCTATTATTTTTTGGTATTCTTTTTGGTACAAACCTACAAATGATTTGTCGATGTTGTGCAGTTGTGCACTGTTGTATGTATTGAGACAATATTTTCGCCTAGACTGTGTTGAAAAATGTTTTATGTAATTCCTTTGGTTACGTGTGTTTATTTTGGGTTTGTTTAGGATTGTCATTGTAATACAGATATTGTGATTTATATCGAATGAGCATACTGTTAATTTAAAATTGTTCTGACAAGTTGTATTTAAAACTGAATGCATGTTGCTAGTAGGTTTAAAAGGACAGATAAATTAACAGGTAAATATCTCTAAAAATGTATTATTTTTTCCATGCATCACTGGAATGATGGAAATTTTAAATCACTCTTCGTCTCATATAATTTCAATAAAACTTTTTCCCATTTAAAAATTTTTATTTCTTGACGCTTGTGTGTTTATGCACGTAGGTCGAATGCTTATATTTCACTGGGAATTAGTTTAATTTGTAAATGCATAATTTTTTACACTTTAGTTCATTGCGATTTATTCCAAAATATGAGGTGGGTAGTACCAAAATTAGATGTTCTTAAGGGGTGTAGTAAGAAAAAGTAAGTAATTTGAAATACTGCTATTTGTTGGGAAAAAAAAAAAAAAAAAAAAAAAAATGCCACATAAGAAAATCAATTTGAAATCCTACTGACTGGGAAAGTGTGGACCCCCCCCCCCCCCCCCATCATATCAATCCAATTTCTACCAAGAGGAACGAAACTAGTTCTAGGACAAACTGCAGAAGTACAACGTGAAATTTAACCTGAACTGAAATGACGGAATATAGTTTTTCCTGGGCCTTTTCATGAAATCTTACATGTTCCATCCAAAGTGATAAACTGCGGCAATGAGGAAACAGGAACGAGGGAAGTACGATATTGGCTGGTATAGGCTATTCACGATAAAGCGAGAACTTTTTGAAGCCCTCTCATTTGGAATATTAGTCAATAAATATATTTTATTGCAGCCTCAGACGGTAACTTTTGAGTCCGGTGAAATATATACACTGTGTTTACTATTTATATGTCAATATTTATTTTAGGAAGTGGTGTAAGGATAAAAAATGGTTGCTAGAAAAAAGTAACTAGGGCCTCAGAAGTGCTCACTTTACCGTGAACAGCCTTTATAAATAAATGTAAGCAGCTGCTCAGAACTCATGAGTTTGAAGCATCTGCTCGACTTCGTATACATATATTCCTCAAACTTCTCGCGAGGAACTGTTTGATGACCTTCATCCCTGAGCAGCTGCTTAAGATTTTCTGTAAATAAAACTAAACTGCTGCTCACGATTATGAGCAACAGCTTAAGTTTCCACGACGTACTTCATTTGGTGCCTCAGCTACTGAAGTGCTGTTGATAAACGCATTGGCCGAGTTCATTTTGGTGGTTCCGGAATTGAGACTGAAAATATACAAAGCGTAGGAACTCGGAAGAACTGTATAGGCTTAAAAAGGAGAGTGTAAAAACTTATGGAAATTTAATTAATTGCACTCAATAATGAACAATAGCTTGGTTTCATTTCTACAAAATATTGATCAAGGCCATCAATCAGTTGCTGCACTCAAAGCCGGAATCAGTAATAGCAATCAGTGAAATAACATTCTCTGAAAGTCATTTGATGAGCTACCGCAAAATTAAACAAATTGGGAACAAGTGACAGATGGCACTGGAATTATCGACATTCAGTGGAAATCCCACATGTCAGTGAAATTCAGTCATCATATTAATAATTTATTTGGCACTGATTATCAGCCGCTGAGTTTTCACTCGTTTTCAATGACTTGGCTCAAATATCGCTGGAACGTTGAAGAAAGCTATTTTTTTTATCTGCATGAAGACGGGCAGATGCTTCAAATTTATGGGATTTGAGCAGTTGCTTGGTTTTATTTATACTATTCTAGCGACCCACTCCAACCTCGCTCAGGTGCGGTTTACAAATATGGCGTTGTTTAGGTTTACAGCAAGCATGCATATTAAATTCTTAAGGTAACTAACATAGTATTAATACTGTATTGTTCAAAAAGTCTTCGTAAGTGAAAGCCAAAAACGCTTACTGTGGGTCATCCTTAAAAGATAAACATATGCTGTCGCGGACTTGACCTTTTTGAGATCTACAATTCTGTAGTGCATTAATTTGGTGTATCTCTTATGGTTTAGTTAGCGTAAGCCATGTAAACGCCCGAAAAGCGACTTTTTCCGACTTGATTATAAAATGTCGACATTTCTGTACTATCCTTACATTAAATATTAATGTGTTATACAACTAAACCTTCCTCAATAAATTCTTTAAATGATGGCGAAAACCGCATCAAAATCTATCAAGTAGTTTAGAAGCCTTATCCGAATACACAGTCACACGCGCCCGGGTGACTTTTTTTTATACTATCCATAGAGTAAATAAACTGCGTATCAGAGTGGCAACAGCAATGTTATTGAGCGGACGCTATTTTTTTTTTGCCCTCTCCACACATACCAACTTAGCCGGCACTTACTACTCCATCACTTCGAACTACGATGTTGGCGCTACTGCGTACTTACAGCGCTCCTGGAGAATATACCTTGAACTTCTTAAAACTGCAGTACAAATATTATCGTAATTACAAGTACTGTTCAATATCTTTAGGAAATTTGAACACTTATGGACCACCTTCAACAGTGGAATAAAATGAATTAAGTGTGGGATCAGAAGATTTCGATGTTCTGCCAAGAATCGCAACGCATTTCAGAAATTCTAATTTATCCTGTCGTTACGCTTTCGTCTTCAACAGCAATATGACCAGGCAGCATAATAAAAATTAAGAGGCAAACTTTTTTTTTTTTTCGCGCAAATCTATAAGAATGAGAATGCATATCTTTTCGAAAATGTATAATATACCTAAGCTCCGCAGTGTAACAACTAAGAAACAATTTGTAATTGCTTTAATGGGTATCAAAAGATTGAACTAAAATGATGGTTTGCGTGGAGAGGACCTGAAAAAATAAGCGACCTGTTACCTGTTGTTCTCTATCCTGTAAACACCTCCAGATACTATCTACAGATACGTGGCGAATGAGGATTGAGTGCGAGGGGCCGAGAGAGATGGAGGAAAGAAGCGCGGTCTTGCTGGAAGTAGTACCTGCGGGATGCGGAGGTCCAGGACGCCCTCGGCCCGCCGTGTGTCCCCCGTGGGCACGAGCTCCGGGGAGGAGACCAGGTAGGAGCTGGAGTTGATGCGCACCTCGTGCTCGAACAAGCCTCTGATGCCCGTCTCGTGCCCGGCCAGGTTGAAGTAGGGGTGGCTCGTCAGGTTCACTGGCGTCTTCCTCGTCGCCGACGCCATCATGTCGATCCGCAGGGCGTTGTCGGTCGTCAGCGAGTACCTGGCGTGCAGGGTAGAGCGTGCATGTGAACTGCGCACTTTCTCAACCTTCATCTACTTTTATGTCACCACAACTGTTAAAAACTATATGTTCCTAACACTTTATTAGCATAACTGTTTGTGAATGTTATTATATAAAATACCTATTACATAAATGTACAGCATTTTCGGAAGTTAAACGTCAGAACTACAGGAGGCGATTCTTTATGAAAAATTAAGTCGAAAATATACAGCACATCATATACCCAAATCGACTACTAAAGGAGATATGAGCCTATGGAAACTGGGTTTTAAAACGTATCTTTGCCTAATGCCTAGTACAACGCCTACAAAGTCCTCAGCAAAAATTGTGTTTGACTGTGTTGGGGACACGGACGTTTGTTTAGCTTAAATACGTTTACGTTCCAGGCACCGCTTCACTCTATCATATGGGGTTTCATTGGTATCACTGGATTGCTTTTGAGATGCTCTTTCCAACCTGTATTTCGACTTGGCTTTTTGATGAGTATAGACTGAAATTGTGTTAAGTTTTCTTATTGTTTACATTAAACTCATACAATTTCCCCACAACCACGCCACACAAATGTTTCTATACATGCAATCGATTTATGTTGAGGAGATCTGCAGATTGACACTTAAACGAGCGCCGTAGCTTCTTCTAGTCAAAAGTTATACTGCGCGGAAGTTATGAGAGGCGACGAAACGAACTCCGAATTGCGCCCCCCCCCCCCCCTTTTCGCGCGCGATGCTTCGCAGTCCTCAATAGACGTAATGTATTCCTTGGTTCTTTGGCAATCGAGTGGTGTAATTTAATTTTGAATGTAGACGATTCGGAGCTGCAATGCCAAACTGTATCCCCCGATTTTGTTATCATCGGATTTTCTGGATTGCCTCCCACTACAGTTGCAAATTTAAAGACGTATTCACGTCAAAAGTTGACTTATGCTTCCCGTGTTTTAGACACACGTACATAATGCTGGTGTCCTCGGTCTGTGCGCACTGTTCCCGCTTGAGAAAGCGATACGTCAGCACACAAACGACATGCCCTCCACTAGTACACGCTCCTTAAGCGCGCCAAATGGGCGTGTCCCATTCAACCGTGTGGGACGTACTGTGGGTAAATCGCCGGCATTCTTACCGCTGGCAGTTAGGGTGTTTGATTTCCGAATATCCTGTCTATAGTCCTTTCACAATAACATACAACATATTGCGAATAATATACACTTTGGCCATTAAAATTGCAACGCCAAGGAAGACTTCACATTGGGGTAAAACGTACAAAATAACGTCATTAGTTGCTGAGCCGAATGGCGCAGCACGTGTGCCAATGGTGATGCTGATAAGCGGTGTGTAAGTGGAGGCAGAGGAGCCTCTGAGATGTAGTGCAATAGCGATTCCCGCCGTTCGTGTACACAAGCGCAGTGTGTATCTACGTCGTATCGAAGAACGACAACCAGGTCAACAGGTTTCAGCATTTTATTTGACCACAGGAGAATCGTGGCCTATAGGAACCGTGTGTTATCCTACCTATGGAATAAATGCAGCCACGGTGAAGTGGATATGGGATCGGTGGGTCGAGGATGGACGGGCTGAGCGACGTGCAAGAAGCCAATGGCATCGTCGCACTAACAGGTCAGACATCTGCCGCGCATGGCGTTTACGGACTGTACGACCACATCAAACACCTTCGCTCTGTAGTTGAGGCATCTGGCACGTCAATATGTGTTCGCACGCACTGTTCGTCCCCGTCTGCAGTATCAGTGCCCAATAATGCGGCTGCTAACCACAAGCAACTGCGGCTGAAATGTGCTGTGGAACTTCGGGTCTAGAGGGGCGAGTAACATGTAATCGTCTTGTCCGATGACTCCTGCTTCTGCTTTCAGCACCACGATGGTCACATCCGTGTCTGGTGGCGGCGTGGCGCATAGTGAGCCCTGTATTGTGCACCGTCGTACCGACCCAGCACATGGAGTCATGGTATGTGGTGCCATCGGATCCCATTCATGGTCCACACAGTCCGCATCGCTGGCACTTTTACCAGCAGCCGTTACATCGCCTGTTACTACATCCTTTATCCAGGGCCATCCTGGGGCCCTGTACCAACAGAACAATGCGTGACTGCAGTGGCACGCATCATCCTATGGTTCCTGGATGACCAACATGTCACACTGCTTCCTTGGCCTGTGCGTTCACCAGATATCTCATTCATGGAAAACGCGTGGTCCATGGTTGGACGACACACTGGCCTGACGCAAGACACCCCCTCCCACAATGGATAAACTTATGACATGCATCGAAGCAACAGATGTACATCCAAACTCTCTTCCTCTCAATGCTGCGTCGTGTAGTAGTGGTTGTTGCCGCCTGTGGTGGAGCCACGCAGTACTGATTTCCCCAAGTTCTGTTGCAAGAGTAATCATGTCACCTGTGTATGATGTGTATTATGTCCAATAAATTTTGTTGTAGTAGCTCACGTCCTTTTGGGTGTTGCAATTTTTATGTCCAGTGGGGTGTTTCGTAATTTATATATAGTATAAATTTGTAATGTAATGATATTTATATAATATTTGAGGTAAATATATTTATAGTTATATGTAATAAAATATACATTATTGTATGATATTTTTATGTAGCTCATATTTGTTTGTGTGTTCATAAATTTGCTGTACCTGAGTTGATTTATATTTTTGTGTTAATTTCTGTGTCTAGGATATTCACGGTAACTTTTTAAGGCCCTCACAGCAGGAATAATAACCAAAAAATTATGTTATTGTGACATCAGGCGTTAACTTTTAGTCACATAGCAATTTTTATATTAACAATTAGGGAAAGGATACCAATACGCCAGAAGGAACTTATGAGCATGGATTTAAGAACTGCTCATTTTACTGTGCAAGTCTTACGGTTGTTGGTAAGCAAGTAAAGCTTTATAAATAACATAAATAAATAAATAAACATTAAATACGTGATCCGGAAGTTAGCGTCTTTTGTCTGACCGACTCATAATGTAACGAAGATATTGTTAACGAAGCAGAATATTTTGAAATGCAAACGGAAGATCTGTTGAAATATTAATGTAAGCAAACACCGTGTCTTAAGTTGTTCACATGGTTTCGGCAGCGAAATTGATGAATCGGGAATGAATACTGAGGACATTATCAGACAATATAATCTGTTTCACCTTATGACTTAGTATAAAGCACAATCTGAGTAGGACATGTCTGAACACTTGCCAATTTTCCTAGCACGGCAAACTGACGTCCTTGTTTACTGAAATAGTTAACAAGACGGCCACTGTCTTTTAACCATAGACTTGAGGTGAGCTAGACTGACTTACGCCTTCTGCACATGTCGCCAACACTGACACAAGTAGTTTGAAATTGCATTGGGGGTGAATGATTAGATGAAACATTTTGAACGTACTCCACTGCTACACTATGTCGTCACAGAAGTGTGAGACATTAAACTAACACGATGAACTTTAGTTCGCCTGAAGACGGGAGCAGATATCTGCTCCCGAAACTTCACGACAAACTCGTCTAAGAAAACTTACTGTGTTCTTGTGTGCCGTCATCGTTCTTGTCTTCCACTCTTGTGCGAAATTTTGTATTCGTCTCGTTGTTCGTCTTTGCTGTCTTAGTTGTGTTGTACCACGTTTTTTTTTTTTTTTTTTTTTTTTTTTCCAGTTTGATTAAAACCAATTTTTCGTCTGTGTCGTCGTCGTTGTGTTGTGTTGTCCTTGGGGTTTTCAGTTTTTTTTTTAGTTTGATTATTCATTCCGTAATTTTATTTTTTGTTTTTCTATTTTGCTATTTATCTGACAAAATTCCTTGTGGGATTTATGATACGTTTTACATATATATTTTGACTACAGCCACTATTGGCTCGTTTTTCGTGTAAGAGTCATGTCTCAGACTTGGGTTTCTGTGACGACATAGTGTAGCAATGGAGTATGTTCAAAATACTTCAAAATACTCCTAAAACAACCGTAAAATTCACGCGTTTCAACAATTATGTGCATTTTGTTTACAGTTGGTTTTAACCTCAAAACCACACTTTAAAAAATATTGCGTAACTTGAGTGTATTGTACATATTTACGTTACAACTTAGTCAAAAATAGTGCACGTATTTTAGTAAACAAAGTGCTAACCTTAGTCGAGGCCATGTGTTTTGACAGTTGCATAGTAAAAAAGCAGTTCAATGTTGGAACGCGGAGATTGGTTACAGCACATCAGGCATGCACACTCTAATTCACATTCACTTGACTGTTTTTAAAAGACTGATTTTAAATATTGGATTCCTTTTGTTACTTCGTAAATGTTAATTATTCCTCAACACATTGAAAACACGTAATAATATTAAATTCAGTATTATGTTTTGTTTGATAAACTGTGTGATTAGTTTACCAACTGTAGAATGCACTTAAAAATTGGTTTTTGCGAAAATCATATGCTATAGGTCCTCATTTTTATCTCATTAATATTGCACTAGATGTTATTTTAATGTTAACATAATACAGTATTTAGATAAGTACGTGAATTCTCCTAATACAATATCAGCAAATGTGTTGATTTTGATTTTATGTTTCTCCATTTCAGTTGATTTAAACATTTTTATATGCATAAAGTTACTTTGGGAACTCGCAGCGTTACACTTATTTGCTTAGATAAGTCTGATGCATGCCAAAATGCTGCGCAGCACACACTAGCTCTCTACGGGCGACTTCGCCCCATTTCGAGCCAATGAGAGCTCGGGGCAAGTTAGTAACAGTGGCAACGTAATTTCACGTATCGAGTAAGGAGACTCCACGCGTTGGACAGCGGCATACGTAAAAATAATTGACGCCCTGGTATAGATGCCGGGCTCACCGGCTGCGTAGGTCAGTGAGCACTCCCTGGTCTGCAAAAGGTCTTTCTCTCTCTCTCTCTCCTCTCCTCAGCCTGCGACACGGCTCAGCCTCCAGAAGCCTGCAACACGCCTTCAAACCACCTCTGCAGACTGCGAAGGATGCACCATCCCTGCATCTTGGATAAGGCTCGTCCACCACTGCACCAGCTGACCGTGAAGGCAGCAACACCTCCAGAGGTAATCCCACTTCCTGCACCCTGCACCCTTTACCCCAGTCAACTTCAATGACTCCGCGGTAGCAGGTCGTCACGCCTTAGTTTGCCCTCTGGATAAATCCCTGTGAATTGGGAGATGCTGTAAAATTGCGTAATTCATCTTAGAACAATTTCCTGAATTTTTATTAATTAATTGTCAGGCTCGCCTTCGCCTGTTTCAGAACGTAATTCAACTTTTTGCTATTTAACTAGTTAATTAATCTTATATTGATTAGCCGGGACTTTCTACGTTTCCTAAATAACGCAATGAAATTTACGCGAAATTTAACTTGTCCGTTCACCGTCATTTTAACGTTAGTCCCTGTGTCATTAGTAATTATTATTTTCAAGTGTGTTAATAAATCTTGTACCAGGTTAAGTAACTAAACCTCTCTGGAGACTAGCCATGAGGTGCACCGAACTCTACAGGAGACGGACCTTGCAGAAAGCCCTAGTCTGCACAAGAGACGCCGCAGCTCCTGGGTTTCAGGTGTTCCCGCGTCTACCTCCAGTGACGTCCCAATACCGGACTGCACTTCTACACGTGAGAGCGTTGGGTGTGACTGCACAAGTCACGCCCCCCAGGACTTCACGTTTGCGGAAAGGTCAGGGGACGGAACAGATGCATGATAAGAAGGGTGGAGTTCAGTGTCGTAGACGACGTAGAGAACGCAGTGCCTCAGAGAGAGCTCTCAAATCCAGCCCCGCTAACGACGACAAGCGCGAGGTCGAACCCCCGCCTTCGGAAACTGAAGTAGCTCCTAGGCCGATATCACCTTTCGTCCCCCTAGATCACTGGACACCCTTATACAAATATTTATAGGCTGTTCACGGTAAAGTGAGCACTTTTTAAGGCCCTTCTAAATTTTTCCTTTCAATAAATTTCCATCTTCTTGCTGCTTTTTAATATAAACATTGCAATGTGACAAATAAACCCAGTATATACATTTCACCACCCTCAAAACTTAATCCCTAGGCTGCAATAATATATACGTATCAGTGGTTATTGCCTGTTGGGAAGGCCTTAGAAAGAGCTCACTTTACCGTGAATAGACTATAAGAGGCTGTTGGCCGGAACACGACCCGGAGGGAACTTACCCTCACCCTCGGTAGCAATCGTTACCGCAGCCAAGGTAGACCCTCCGACGGACGAACCGAACACGCGCCTAATTGAGTTGGCTTCGGGGAAAACGGTCCGGGTTCGATTCCCGCCTAAGGTAGTCCCCAAACCCCGCGTAGTATCAGCTCGCAAGAATTAAGTTCCCGCACGCCAACCCACTCGGCCCATACGAATAACGCAGATCTCTCCAGCCAGACCATCCACCCCCACCACCCCTCTTCCACGATCGTTTAAACCGCATCACACCTCATACACCCCGGACAACTGGCGTTCCGCCTGTTGGCAACCGTAGTAGTGAGGAAGATAGAACTTCCTGGGCGGGAAACTATCTCATTCCCCCTCACTCTGGGGTTTCACTCCCCTCTCTTCCGACGGTACCCTTCCATTAAGCGGCCACCCACGGAATCTAAACCACCACGACCCACCGGGCGAAATATGTTCACAAGTACGCCGCGGTAGGCTTACCTTACGAACCAGAGGGTGGTCAGCGCCTTAACCACATAAAAATGGCAGGGTCTCTACGAATGAACAATGGATGTTGGTATCATTCCATGAAGAAGGGCGTTATTATCAGTAAGATATATCAGTGGACTTAACGTCTCGTCGACAGCGAGGTCATTAGAGACAATATCATCATTAAGGGTGTCAACTTTATACACTAGTGTAAATAGCGGTGCTCCTAAGGGCGTGGTCTAAGGTACCTGACGTTGATTTGGTGTGAGATATTGTGAAATCCAAATGAGAAAATAATATTCGGTAGTCCAAAACGCATCAGGCGAGTCGGGAGAGTCCATTGCCACTGAACTAAGGGGTGAGGCTGTTCACTTCAGTAGTGACAGCGGCCGAGAGCGGTTGGACGATAGCTGCTCCGTGTGTGCATATTACCTGTAGAAAAAGACGTAAGTCGCGCGGCGCGATATTTAACAGCGCAGTTGTAGAGAGCGATGCTAATCAGTTTCACGTGTATAGCGGCAGCAGTGTCACGTGTTTTCCCTCCATCCAGCGGCGAGCTTTCAGGAGTGCCCTCCCCTACATTGCTTCCCCTATGTTTCCTTTCTCAAAACTGTGTGAATATATTTTTTTCTCATTTGAACATTACTATACCTGGAGCCGTGGTGGCTGAGCGGTTAGACTGCTCGCCTCACACCAAGATGAGCCGGGTTCAATCCCCGGCCGGGTCACCCGGAATTTCGCAAGTGGGGATCGTGCCGGACGATTCCGCTGGTCGGTGGGTTTTCTCAGGGATCTCCCATTCCCCCCGACCTTTCGTTCAGGCGCTGCTCCATTCTTGTCTCATTTCACCCTCATCGACTCTCAAGACCTCGTTGTTAAGAGCCGGCCAAATCTCACAACTCCAACATTACTATACCTGACGTTGACGAGGAGGTCCCCCGGGTAGCCGGAGTCGTGGTCGGGACTGAGGTGGCTCATGACGAGGCTCTTGCCACCTTCGACGTGCGCCTTCCACACGGCCTTGTCGAAGCCCTCGTGGCCGCCGTGCAGGTGGTTCTGCCCATCGTTCTGCGGCACGTTGTACTCCACGCCGTCGATGTAAAACGCCCCTTTGTCGATGCGGTTCGCCACGCGCCCCACCGTCGCCCCGACGAACGCCCGGTTCGTCAGGTAGCCGTCCAGGTCGTCGAAGCCGAGCGTCACCTCGTCGACGGTGCCGTCCGCGTCGGGCACCCTCACCGACGCGATCGTCGAGCCATAGGTGATCACCTTCACCGTCATCGAGGAGGCGTTGGCGAGCGTGTAGCGCCGCACGATCGTCTGCCGCCCCGTCTCCCCGTCGAAGATCACGCCGAACCCGTCCTCCACGATCGTCGTCTCGGGGTCTTCCTGCATCGCCGTCGATTGCAGAACTCGAGAAGGCTCTAGAACAAGAGTGAAACTGACACTTGGAAGGGAATTACGGAGGAGGAGCACATGGCCTGGGAACACAGCGAGGAATTCTTCCTACTAACTGTTCGGAAAATATTAAGTAATTTAATGAGTTCAGCACTGTGAAGGTAAAATAGGTTTCAAAATTCGAAATAGCTATGAAATACTAGTTAAGTGAAAGAAGAAACGATAGTGCGGCGTGCTTTGAAAATGTGAAGTGTTATGAGGGGAAAGTGGCCACCACAGAAAATGTTTTCTGTTATTCTTTGCATGATGTGCCAGGCTCTCAACTGCTCGATTTCACATCAACCCCTCGCGCTGTGTCTAATGGAGTCCAGGAATCGTTAGCGACGTCCTTCTCCCACGTGACGTGGCTCAAGCAACATATATCTGGTGCGTGGTATACTTCACCAGTGTGTTACGATAGCGTGGTCAGGACTTAATCTGACGGCCTGCCTGATCACGCAACGTCACACAGAAGTGCAATCATAGGTCAGCGGACGGCAAATTCTGGGATGATGTTGCGCAATCCTGCTAATAGGAACAACAATAATCCCGTCCGCCGAACTGAGAGCCAGGGCGCAATTGCACGTGGCTAGTAGACAATATAGGCCAACAAAACATCTTGAGTAGGGTCTAGGGTCTTTCTCGACATGAAGTGAGCGGAGCAAGATGAACACAGGAGCCGCCAAGAAGACTGTTGTGTCAACCGCCGTAACCGCACGTCCAAATTAGCCTCTGGGTAACCCTTTCAGACTCACATTAGTTTACGGTTTCAAGTGTTGAAAACAAGAAATTTTATGTCCCGGTTATAGTTAAGTCTACACACTTCTTTTTCGTTGGCACAACCAATAGGCTGTAGACATTGTGTTAGGCTACAGTAATGAGAACCCGTTGACCAATAATATAGCTTACGAATCAGTTCCTTACAGGGGAGATAATTGGCCAGTGAGTCTCGCAATGTACAGTATCAAGCAAAATCAACCTTCATGTGCAATATGTACTCTATTGTGTACACTCGGTCTGAAAGCGCTAAGGCGGGACTATTATGTGCAATATTAGTCAGTTAGGTATACTATATAATGTATAGTTATAGTCTCTCCTCCAAAACGAAATATTTTTGTAAGAGTTACATATAAATATACCTACTTCTCTTTATTAACACGTATTTTTATTGGAAACATCATTGCATTTCTTGAGTGCTCGTTTACTAGTTTACTTGTCTTGATAAAGGCAATAAGTTCATAAACACTAGTTTAAATTGAGTGAAGTTATTTGGGCAACTCTTAACAACGAGGTCTTGAGTGAGAGCCAATGAGAGCGAAGTTAGGTGAATATGGAGCAGCGCCGCAACGAAAGGGCGGGGAAAGGGAGATCCCCGAGAAAACCCGCCGACCAGCGGCATCGTCCGGCACGATTCCCACTTGCGTAAATCCGGAGTGAACCGGTTGGGGATTGAACCAGGTTCGCCTTGTTGGGAAGCGAGCAGTCCAACCGCTCAGTCACCGTGGCCCCGCAGTCTAAAGATTCAATAAAAAACAAACCAATGTTCACATGAAATTAGGAAATAAAATCAGCATATCTGCCGTATGCCCATATCATTTGGTGAAGACCATGTACGAGATGTGTATATTTCAGTTTTGGTACGCTGATCCTTATAAACCGGATCTGAAATCAATTTTACGAACAGGAAGTAGGCTACATCAGTACATTAACAGATTGACAGATAAGATGTGTCAACAGTCGGTATCTAGCGGAGATTGCACAAACTCAGTCTAATCAATAGGAAGTGGCGAACAATATCAACTCGTGACGCTCATTCCTAAAATTCGACATAGAATTGCACATTTCTTGTACTATATGAGGTATACCAAACTGGCTTAACCTCTACGCGTTACCTTCTAGGTTAATCATAGTTTTAAGAAATATAATCTGTTCGAACATACCCGGCCACTCTAAAGACGAGTTTTAAGTGCTTGCTGCCCTAGAAGAAATGTTCTTTTGACATAGTATTACGTGTTAACGGAGAAAAATCAATCTAAACGTGGCAGTTTAGATCGATTTAGAGGTTCCCAAGTCGGTTAGTGTCGTTCGCGAAAATTATTTCCGTCAAAACTTCTAGAATTTTTGTAATAGAAATGGATTCAAATTATGTAAAATAGTGTGTATTTAATAACACAATTAAAATCTTTTTGGTTTGTAAAAACGTTCAGTTCATTGACTAAATTCGCGAAATTTTTTGTGTAGAGGTCGGATTAGATTAAACACACTATATTCCCAAGAAAAAGTAGGTTAGACATAATTTTACTGGCAATAAAAACTTACAATTTTACAGCCGTGGAAGTCCTCTGATGTTAATCAGATAAACTTCTTTTCATTTACGGTAAAGCTATGTTTTCTTCTAATCTTATTCTTGAGAAAGTACAGTAAATGATGTTCTACATAAGTTATACTTAATTTCTAACAAAAAATATTTCTTTCATCACTATCGTCATAGGAGTGTATATAATTGTTATTTAGAGGTAAAATTGGAGGCATGTTTTTAAGTTCCAAGGAGGTTACATCTACAGTATTAATGTATAAATAATGAACGCACATGTCTGTGCTTTATTCCGGCTTTTAGCTGCGGGAAAATGAGTTTCAATAATTTTTAATGCGCGTCATAAACGTTGCTCGTGATGTGTGGAGCACACACGTTAAAATAAGTAATTAACGTATTCTACCTGCTTTAATTAAAAATACATAAAAAATATTAAAATCTCTTCTTGAGACTGAGAAGTTGAAAGTAATATATTAAGTAAATATTGAGGAACACGTGCAAATACACACCATAAGAGTCGGATGGACCCCCGCATTTTTTGTGAAATATTTGTTTGCGCTAAATAAATGATCTGCAAATACGAATTTTTGCCAGTAAAGATAAAAACAATTATCTATGCCCCTATATTTTTAGTTTTGTCATATTAAGTGTATTCTTGGAGAAAAATAACTCGTGAAAATGGTCAAATATCGCATTTTTAAAGCTTGCCTATGTAATCTTACTTAAGCGGCAAAAGAAAAGTACAGAGGTACGGGCTTAGTTTAATCTGTGGTCTTTCATCGCGCGTAATTAATTCCCTATGTTACAGATATAATTTGCACAGTACAGCGTCACGACGGAAACACTGCACGCCTTGTGCGCAGGGGCGATAAGGCGCTAGGCGTTCGTGTTAGTGTCGCCCGTATATCGCTCCCTCGCTTCTTGACCTTGGACGCGAGGTGTCCAGCCCACTCTTAAGACAACGTTTTACACTACCCGGTTTTGCGAGTCACTTGTTTAACCACCAGCAAGAAGGAGGCAGGTCATCGAAGTATACATATATCTCGACAAAAGAATCACGAAAAAAAAAACGGCATTATGTGGGTTGGTGCATCCACCTGTAAATCAACATATTTTGCTGCGTGACAGCCCATATCCCGTTACACCAATTTTATATGTCATGATGTCCACATGATGGTTAAATGTTTCTTGGTCAAACTGTACCGCTCTTAGATGGCAAATTTCCAGACCTCATCCAGGTGGCAGGGTGGCGCCCTGCGTCTGTCAATCGATCAGGTTGATTTCATCGTACTGGAGGGGTTATCCACTAGACGTGTACCGCGCATACTTGCATTGTCAACACAAAAATGAATATGTCGCCAACATGTTGACAGTAATATTGAACATGGGCTGAAGGATGTGGTTCCGATACCAAGCGTGCAATCGCGGAAATTAAATGAGGAGTCAATGTCAAAGAAACCATAAAAAACAATCGAATGGCGTTTCGATGCTTGCAAGAGAATTCCTTCTGTGATGAAACACTTGTATTGAAAAAGAGGGGTATTCATTTTGAAAATTATTTGTAATGTGTTCTAATAAACGCATGTTTGATCCGATGTAATTTGTTTTTATCGCATTTTTACGTATTCTCACAAATTAGAATTTTGCATATACTGCATTTCAAATCACATTCTTAGGATTGAGCAGTAGAAGTAGTGCGATGAAATTTGCAGGGTACGTAGCTGATAAAACGAGGAAGTTTTTGAAGTATGTAAAGAACACTGTTCATGTGAACTTTTTTTTAAACGTCACCAAATGTTATGGACAAACTATAATTTCCGAGCTTTTCCGTTTGTCGATATTTTTCCCGGTGCCATGCTAAGACAGATGAACATAAATGTTGTTGCACCGGATTGGACATTCAGTCAGCTAATTCAAAACAAATATTCAAGCGTTTATAGGCTGTTCATGGTAAAACGAGCACTTTTGAAAGCCCTGCTTAAGATATACTTGTATGGACGTTGTGTGTTCTTCCGCCTTATGTAAAATTAACATTGGCTTTGTTCTCATCACTTTATTCATGCATCGGTCAAGGGAAACTGTGAAATTATTAGAAAAATTATTATTTTACAAATGTGCTCATTTTTTCACTTCGATGTAGTAAAACACACATAAATCTAAAGAAATAATTTAAGTTATCACAAAGCGTTATCTAACACTTTTTATTCGACTATAAGATTTGGAACTACTTTCCATCGTTCGTTACTAACTTTAGTGGACGGATGTCACCCAGTGAGTCAGTAAAATATATATGCAGGCAGGGACAGTGACTTTTTATAAGGTTTATTTCAAAAGTGCTCACTTTATCGTGAACAGCCTTCATCACATTTATTCATGTCACTATACCAATATGTATCGTAGAACTGTGAGTAAGGCACAAAACATAGCAAAAATTCACAGCCCCTAAACTATCAATAGTCGCTTAATATACATAGGAGTGTTTCGGATAGGTTTTGAGATCCTCTACCTCCTTGCTTCGGCTTGACACTACTTCCTGGGACATTCTGTATATAAACTGTGTAAAGGATCTTGGGGTTCTGAACTGTAATAGGTGTAATTGTTATACACCATGCAGGTAGCGTTGGCAAATAAACAACTGAATGTGAAAGTGACAGAACTCACACTGCAAAATGATGTTAAAACAACCAAAAAACACCAACAGACGTGCAGCTTACGAGCATTTTTCCTTAGTATCCAGGCTTATCTCCGCCTCCACATAGTTATACATATTTCACACTTTAAATATTCTCTGGGAAAACAAGGAAACTAATCACCAGCATCTCAATCAAAGAAGTCCAAGGGTGAAGTGGAGTTTAATGCAAACAAAAATATTTTCTCAATTTAAATAATGCTTCCAACTTTATACTGTGGCTACAGAATATATGCAAATAACACGCAGCAGCTGGACTAGAATATAAAATACGAGTTCTTATTCTCAGGCACTGTGTGATCAGCAAGAAAGTGTTGAAAAGAAGTGTGCAGTTAACAAGAAATATTTTTAGCACTTCACCCCTGGACCAACGGTCACTTAGTATGACGGCGATAAAGCTACCTTACATATCTGCGTAATAATTGCAGCTGCTAAGCTCCTGAGTCCTCTCCAGACAGTTTAATAACACTCTGTCGGCTATCTACACAAAACGGAGCATATTCGTCGGGGTCAAACTCACTTTTAAATTATAATTATTCAATTTTCATACGGAGCTCAGGTATTCCTACCTGTTACCTTAATTATCCATCTCAAACAAAATGGAGACCAGAACATTCTATCGACACCTGAATTTGGCGTCGGTTACATGATTTGAATTAATCTGTGTAACATAGGGCTTATATCAGGGTGCATTCCTTATGATTACAATCAATACGGAGTTATCAATCATTGCCAACTTACACAAACTAACATGTTACCCAAAACTTAACAACATGAAAATAAATACGTAATATTGAATATATGGCTAATGACCTCTCAACTGCTGCGTGTACTATAATGAATATGTAAAATAAAATAAAAAAATCAAAATTAAATTACTGAATAATAAACTTATATGTAGAACACATCACAACAATAGCATTTCTTATATAATAAAACCTGTGTGTACTCGTATCCTTAGATTTCCATACCACTATGATAAGGTTTAATACTGCTAATTATACGCGCCACTAACACGAGACGTTACAACTGACATAAATCAGGCACCTAACGATTCTTATAATATCTAAAATTTCGGTAAACAGACACTGTAATTTTAGCACTGAAAACAAATAGAATTTACTCTTAACCCTACTCTGAAAATTTACTAAATTAGTACTGTTTTCAGATAATGTCAAAGGAAGGTGGTATAAATGCGCTTTAGGGGCCATACAATGGTAAAAATAGGCTTGATTAATCTAATCTGTATAATGCAATAATTTACCACGACAATTAAAAATGTAGTGTTAAATGATACAAATAATTAATTATTGATAAGGTTTCTAATTTACTTGTCATTGAATTAAATACTACCCGATAATAACATTTGTCTAACCTTTTAGTTTATTAAAACAAAAAAAAATCCCCACGGTTTTTATTATTTTTATCTTGTATCTAGTTCATTTGTAATGAAGAAACTTAGAACACTGGCTCTATTTATTAGGTAGTAATATGTTAGCGAATTATTTCGATAAGTAAATTGCTATTTACTTTAAGGCAGCAAAATAAAAGTGAAAATTTGGTTTCGTGGAGTGAACACAAAACAGAACCGCCGCCGTAGAGGCGAAACAATTGTTATCTGTAATACTAGGAAAAAATGGTAAATATAAGCGAAAATTAGCATTTACAAATAATATAATGTGAAATATACTCACTTTCAGCTAATCAGTCTTCATTGCTCGATCAAGGACAAAATTCTTTCTGATTAGATTTCTCTCAATTATTTTCCAAATGAAATGAGTTAACCTCCTTATACCACTGTCATGAAAACCGTTACAATAATAATATAGTATGTAAATTCAGTAATTTGTGCTATTTCTTGTATAATTAATTCTTTCACTGTGGAGATAATTTCGTAGTTTGTGACAGGAATCGGGATTAAGAGCGTGGTTAAATTTTCCGCGAAACAAAGTTGAATATACCGTCGTTCTTTTAGATCCGAACTTAAATAATCGTTAAGGGTAAGAATTGAATGTACAACAAATAGCTGATCGCCTCTATGCGCTGTACACTGAACAGGCAGGCACTCTCACAGTAGCACAAACCTGTCACTGTGAGATTATTCGGCATGCATTTGAAAACATATAATACAAATCAGAGGTAGTTTTGATTTTTAAAACAAAATTTAATCATAGGCATACATGTATAAAGCATTGAATTCATTTATTCGCTTTGCTGTAATATTGTTTTTGTGATGAACGCAATGATTTGTTTTGTTAGCTATACACTGAGTACAGACAATATTTTCAACTGATTAAATGGAAATTAAGAAAGTAATCACCTTTCCACGTAATGTGAACAGCTTCTGTATTTGAGATTTCTTATCAGTTTTTGTTTTGCAATAAAATAAAATGCAGTTAATGCCTGCAAAATATTTCAAATACAATTCGTACGAAAACAGTATTGAAAATATACAATAGTCTTCAGTAAAATGTTGTTATTTTCGGTCCACACAAAATATCATTTAAGCGACTTTACTCTTCATTTATGCGTGGATATATAATCTATCAATGCAGGTTATGCAATTTTACCTTGATATTGAACAACTTTAGAACATACACAAGTACATACAGTACATTGATGAGCGATGCAAAGGTCGTAGACAAACCGCGTTAACTATTGGAGCATGGTAAGTTGGGTTGAGATAATTCTCCTTCATATTTTGTTACTTGTGCCGCTTATTGCACGCAACGACTTTTTTTTTCTTCAATACCTGCAACTGTCCTCGTTAGGAAATCAGACTTGCCAAACACAACGCAATCGATATTCCCATTCGGTCCTTCTCCGGATAGCCTTTCGTGATTCAGGCAGATATACACCTCATCTGACAAAGTTTTGATCACCAGGGAAAGAGGAAAGGTAAAACGGCAATGTAGCGTGGGAATCGTGTAGCATAGGCCTCTGTGCGAAATGTGACACATTCCTTGACGCATAAGAACAATAACAGATATGACTTCTCGCTTGAAAGAGGGTACCTCAAAACGTGTATCCGCCATATTTAATTGGCAGAACGGCTTGTACTGAAATCAAGACGCGAGTCAGTGATAGGTTCATAAAAAAACTAGCCATGGTTAACTTAAGATATTTAATATAAATGCACGTATCGTTTGCGTGTGATTACACAGCCCAAACCAAAACTTGTTGAGATTGGGGAGATTCTGAAGTGGTTTCAAAAGAAAATATACGATATAGTAAATTTGATACATAAAGAGTTTTAAAATAATTATGAAGTTATGAAATGGAAATAACTATTTAAAGAATAGTTGTATTTTTTTTTACTAGAACCAAGTTTGTTACGTTTAGTTGTACTCCAGGCACCGTTCTACAACTAATTATAAAAATTACTTTAGTAAAATTACTATTCGTGTAGTTAGCAGAACCGATTCAAGTATGGTCACAGGTTCACGAAATCACTGACGAGATACTCAGTCATATGTGTTGGCGAAAGTGAGCAGACTTTCATGCCCACGTCTGCACAGTAAATAAAAATTTCATGTTCATTTATGGTCACGTCAAATAAAGAGAGAAATCGGGAGAAATGAGGTTGGTTTCTGGACGTTTACATTACCTTTTGCAATTGGTAGTCTGGATATTATGGTACTGTGAACGTCGATGAACGTAGGCGATTAATTAATTGAGCACCTGTCCTGATTGAGGTTCGAAACAACTTGTATATTTTGAGTCACATTATTTAAAAGTTTTCATAAAATATTTATTTTTCATGTATATCAAAAAAGTAATACTTACAAAAAAAAAAAAATCAAGACAGTGCAGCGAATTTATGCGCAGTCAGCATAATAATATTTTGTATGAGAACTATTTCTTACTAGGCATTGCCAACACGCTTGTTTTCTCTGTGTTGTTATTAATCATTAATTATAAATGAAATATAATTTATAGATTAAATATTATTAAAAGTTCAATTTAACGAGAAGTAACCTACTAATTTTAAGTTATTTAATGTCAACAGAAGTACGAAATGATTGTGATACATTGCATAGTATTTAGGAAACAACGGCGACGTCATATATAGGATGAATTTTCAAAGGTTTGATTCAAAAAGTGTGAAAGATTTACGATGGTATCGGGTAAAATATTAATGTCTGGGTCTCTAAAAAAAAAAAAAAAAAAAAAAAACAATACGGTTGTCTTGCATTCCACTATAGTTGCTTGCAACCCCTGCTCTGGAATCGGTTGAAATCTACAGTTTTTCAAGTACGTCTGAGGCCTAAACGCGTGGGAACGCTAGGGGCGACCCAGACATGCACATAAACTCTCTCATGGCCTCTACGCCCAAAGCACTGAACTGGCGTGCAGTCTTGCCGTCGATAACGCGCCTCAATGTTACTTTCAGTGGAGACACTGCCATTTTATGACGTAATAATAAAAATAAAGATTTGATGCACGCTCGTATTAATTTTTTAATGTTTTGTACTGGAATGTTTATACCTAAAAATGACAGTGAAAACACCCGTTTGAGCCATTTTCACTATCACAAATACATGCTTTAGAGAGGAATGTAGAAACTGAAAAACGTATAGAGACGCGTAACGTTTCTTAAATGCTATTGGTAGGGATAGGAAAAATATCGCGATTTTATTTCGGGACAAGATAGACGTCAAACACATATACAGTTTATTAGACCCGCCCTGTACGCCTCTCAGCCAAAAGCAGACTTGCAAGGAAACACCTTGCGAATTCCAGAACCGCCAGGTGCGGGGCAACAGCCAATGGACACACAGCTGAGGCTCCAGTATGCAGAGGACTGAGGAGTCTAGCCTACAGGTCATTGAACTCGCGAAATTTTTCTGTAAGCAGACCTCACTCAGACACGTTGGACGGTTTGTTTTACAAAACGTTGTCTGTTGGAGCTCTGCCTACCCAGGTGGCCACCTCGAACCTGTCTCTTCTAAGTCGCTAGGAGCTGTGTCCGCATTCATGTCTCGTCCATTGAGGGGCAAAGCTGGATATGCAACACCGTTTACCGCGCGACCCGCCCTCTGTGGCGGGCATCATTCAGGGCCGCTGTTCGACGGTGAATGCCATTTGGACGCGAAGCTTTTCACGGACAGCATCGCATTTTACTCTTGCCTCCCGCTGAAGTTCCATCGGCCCGAGGGCGCGCGAGGAGAAAGCAGCTCTCCCCTTCTCGTCCCCCTTCCCCACCCGTCATTATATGTCGACCATCAGCCCCACGCCGCAAACACTTTCGCCTCACAGGCGAGAGATAACAGCGGCATGCTGCGAATGGCCATTCCCCCGGACAGCCTAGTGACGTCACTTATACTAGCTAAAGCCCTTCAAGAGGCAATTCCCCCCCCAACCCTGACTCCAGATTCTAATGATATTTTGTAGCTTCGTAACGTGATACCAATTGTAACTAAAATAAAAAAATACATACTGAATCATTTGTAAAATAATATTCATCATATTTTTTTTGGAGTAAGTATGAGAATTTCACCTCGAAACCTGGAGTTGTACAAATTTCAAAAACTTGTTTGAACTCAAAGTTGGTTTTCAGATAAAGTGTGTCTTTAAGCCACACAAGTGGAAATTTAATATTCTTTAATGTCCGACACTTGTTTCAACCATGGCAAATGTTTTAACTCTAGCTGTTTAGATAGACTTAAAATTTTATTATATAAAGCTTAAAATGGAATACTGACAAAAAACACATTTTCCCAAGAATTTATTATTCCCAGTTTTCTGATGGCGTGGACAATTATTCTGAACTTTAGCCTAGCGTACAGATTTGGTAAAATTTTTAGTTTAAAGAAAACACACACACACACACAGATATATATATATATATATATATATATATATATATATATATATATAAAACCATACAGTTCAATTTAATTAGTTTCTTTAAAAGTAATTTTTCGAAACTGTTATACTTGCAATACGCTGAAAATACGGAAAATAATTTTAGCATTTTAAAATGAATTAAGTCACGTCATTCGTGCAGGTCCCGATCACAGAGCACACGAGTGCACAGTGTCACAACGACGTGACGGTTCCTTTCACGTAGGCGTACCCATTCTCTGATTGACTCCGTGAGGCTCTGGGAACAGGCCTTGTATTGCGATTGGCTAGCGCGTGCTGCGAAAGGTTCCCTTATTATGGCTGAGCTACCGGTTGGAAAGAAGATTACCAATTAATGATTGACTGATGGCGTTCTAACATTTTGTTGGCCAGTGACGCCATTTCCCAGGCGTGTGCGGCTTGGTTACGCCGTATAGAAAGCCCTGCTTAAGATCTACTTGTATGTACGTCCTTTATTCTTTCGCCTTATCTGAAAGTAACTTTACCATTTGCCTCATCACTTTATTCATGCGTCGGTCAAGTGAAAGTGTCAAGTTATTAGAAAAGTAAATATTTTCCAAATCTGCTCATTTTTACACTTAGATGTATTAAAAAAAAAAAAAAAAAACAGAAAGCGAAACATTTTTACACTGAGATTTATAAAGAAAACAGAAAGCGAAAGAAATTATTTAAGTTATCACAGATGGTTACCCAACATATTTTATTCGACGTTAAGATATGCAACTACTTTCCATCCATTGTTGCCAACTTTACTGGGCGCATATCACTCAGTGACGATAACTCTTCTTTTCCTTCAAAAACGAAAGATGAGGTAATGACTGTAAACGCGATTGCATTGCCCAAATAATGAAGTAGCAATCGAGCTTTCTTGTCGCATACAGCAGCGCTCAGGAAAATCTATAGGCACGGAGCACAAACTAACGGCATAAATGTTTTGCTGTATAGGTGATCTGTTATTAGTTATACATGGTAATTTACAGTGCAAATTAACTAAAAACGCTTTTTCGATCCTCAACTAAATTTTAATTTTTGTTTTTGACGCCACATATAATGTTGTTGGCAACCAAGCTATGTAACAATTGAAATCATTGTCACTCAAATACGTTAAGCCATTTTTCCATGAAGCTCACACATGCATAAATATAGATGCAAAGAGGGCTTTAAAACACAAACACATACAAAGATAGTATAACAACAGACAAGAAAAAAAAGGTGATATATAAACGACAAATATATGTGATTAAAAATGAATTATTCTAAACGTTTCCGGAAAAGTGTGAAGTAACCATGAATGGATAATAATATGTTACAAAAGTGCATAATGGGCTGATGTAAACTACATGTCGGACCACCAGGTGGATGTTGTACGGCCTTAGGCATTATTTTAAATGTATTAGGTAGGTAGGGTTTAACGTTTTGTTAATAGCGAGGTCATTAGTGTCAGAGAAAGTTGCTCTGAAAAGAATGCACGGGGAAGGAATCGACCATCGCAGAAAGGAACCATCCCAGACTCCCCTGGGGGTGATTTCGAGAATCCGGGGAAAACCGAAATCAAGATGGCTGGACTGGTTTTCGAACACTTGTTCGTCTGAATGCGAGTTGAAATGCTTACCACAGCGCCACTGTGCTCGGTTTTTAAATCTAATAAATCCATGTTTGGCTGTGCCGCCTTTCAAAGCCACGAGACTTAAGAAATTGCACAATAGTGTCTGTATGCAGGTCAGCTCTGTAAAGGCTGTTCATGATAAAATGAACACTTTAGAAATGAATCTTACAAAAAGAGTCACTGCCCCTTCCATGCATATATTTTAATGGGTGCACTGAGTGACATTCGCCCAGTAAAGTTGGTAACGATGACTGGAAAGTATTTCTATATCTTAAAGTCGAACAAAAAGTGTTAGGTAATCGTTTGTGATAACTTAAATTATTTTTTTTCGATTTTGTTTTGTTTTATGCATTCAAGTGTAAAAATTAGTGGATTTTTAAAGTACTTACTTTCCTAATAATTTCACAGTTTCACTTTACCAAAGCATGAATAAAGTAATGAGGCACATGGCTATGTTAATTTTACATAACGCGGAGGAATACACAACGTGTATACAAGTAGATCTTACGCAGGGCTTTCAAAAGTGCTCATTTTACCGTGAACAGTTTATATACGTATACGTCGGCGATGCGCGCTTGTCATTTATATAAACAGTGCACTACATTTGAAAAAAAAAATAGTTCTCTTGCAGCGTTGCGTGACTCATGTGTCACAGAACCAGCAAATTTGCCAAAAACTGACTGGCTGATTTACACAGGAGAAGACTGTATGAACAAGCAACTTGTAGTAGTCCCACTTCCCTGTTGGCTTATGACGATATTCTGAAATATTCAACGCCTCATACTATTCAAATTTGGCAGTACTTATTGTGGGTTCTTTAAATTACAATTATCTTCACAGTGCACTCTTATAAATCCCCGGCATTTCATAATGCAGTTTACGTTACCATGTACATACCGAGTATATTTATTTAGATTTATTTTTACACTTACTTGCCCCCCCCCCCCCCCCATCGTATCATGTTCCCGAAAACTTTAATTAAATTAACTGAAGAAGAAAATGTTATCACAGCTTAAGTTGAACGTGTGGATCACGCGCATGTTGTAAGGTACCATAAAATATTTCTAGAGTTTGAGAAGAGTTATTGGCTTACGGAGACAGCCGAAGAAAGACGTTCGATAGGTTTCTGACGTGTAGGGAGAAGGCACATTTCACGGGAGGGCTAAGCTTGCATGGCCTTTTCACAACCCCTTCCACATAAAACAGAAATCTTTTCTCGCGCCTTCGGGTAATATTTCAAATACTCGCAACCCGCCTGTGAAGCAGCTGGCGAATACATGTTTTATTTTTCTCAGCAGGAGCTCGGTGATTCACATTGAATCTTACCCTTTCGTGCTCGTCTAATCCTTGCATCCCTTTCTCGCGGCGGTGCATTCTAATTTTAGCGAATTATTTTTTAATTGGAAAAAGCTTTTACTGTACGTACAATTGTGCTCATTAAGGTTCTGCTTTTCCTCGTGATTGCTCCTTAATCGTCATCGTTGATACCACTGGAAGGAAAGAAATTATTATTAATATATTTGAGTTAAAATCCGACGAACTCGTAGAATGTAAATATGAGATAGTTCCGTCAGATAAAAAGGTAGTTTGCATAGTTTCCATGTGATAACCTTAAAACATTAATGGCGAAGTCAAGCAACTGCCTGTGGAGCATTGCACCTAACTGTACAATGTTAATAACTCACAAAAAAGTAGTACAGACGACTTGAAAATTGTCAGAAAAGTGCGATTTATGCTGTATATGAAAAAGAATGTATATATTTTGCAACATTATAAAATATTTTATTTAAATATACTTTTCCAATGTAAAAAATTAATCGATCGATAATCCACATTTTTAACAAAATCTTACCGCATTTCCGTTCTGAATGCTTCCGAAAGCAGAATTTACAAGAAAATCTCCAACAAAGATCGTCATAACATTAACTGTGACCATATGTAATAAAATCATAATAATAATATTGTATCACATCAAATTTGTAACCAACTTTATTTACATCAGTTTCAGCCATAAATGTTTGTGACAAATGCAAGCACATAAAGCCAAACATAACAATTATTTCCTACATTATTATTACAGTTTTCTTACATACAATCATAGTATAAACATTATGACGATATTCCATTACGAAGATTGTCTTGAAAATTCTGCTTTCTGAAGCATCCAGAATGGGAATATGCTTAAATTTGGTTAAAAATACAGACTGCATTAATCGATTATTTTATTTTACATTTAAAAAGTATATTTTAGAAAAATATTTGGTAATTTTGCAAAATATATACATTCTTCTTCCATACACAACATAAATCGCACTTTTCCGACAATTTTCATGGCGTCTGTACTGTTTTTTTTCAATGAGTTTTTCAATTCACGCTGTATAGTCCGGTGGAGTGCTCCATAGGCAATTGCATGACTTCAACCTTAAGAGTTTGTGAAAAAAAAACTGACCCGCTAGAAGACATTAAATAGCTTACATCGAAGAATTTGGCACTAGCTTCTTATAGAAATCAAGGTTTAACACTCACACAAACGTTTTTGAATATAAAAAAATAAAAGGAGATTTGAAATATTTTGGCCTTTACTTTCTAAACATATCTTGAAATTAATTCGAGAGTCCATTCAACTTCCCTCATTTTGAGAGCTCTGCCAACAGAAAAATAGTGATTGTTGAACGTAATTATACAATAGACATTTTTTGTGGGTTGCTAGTAACATTACTTGTAACGTATACAATTTAATTTAAAACTGTGTGGCACATATATAAAATAATGACTACTTTTCTGTTTCCCAGGACCAGAAATGCGTCGCGTTCATTTTGTGAGGATACTGAACCGGCGATCATTTAGGACCTATTTCAGTTAAGCAGTGCTGAGTCTGTGAGAGGTTGGCTCAAAGGCCACTGGAATTAGAGACTTTGATCCTCTCTACTCGCAATGGCGTAACGTTAGGCCCGTTAGATAAACTAAAACTTCTGTCTCGTGAATTATTCCGTCTAGGCGAATTGGACGAAACGCCAGCATGCAATGAGAAGGTTTCTGGGTTCGATTTCCGGGTAAAGCGTGGATGAGTATTCTGTTTTTAGCTCTAACATTAGCGTCAGTTTAGTTTGTAAGCTACATCCGATAACCAATTCACCATGGAGTGGAGCTTGAACACACAACACCCAAGTTTAAATAGAAAAATCTACAATGGTTTCTAAATTTATCTCTCGGATTTAGGTCAAGGTCTTAAATATTTTCTCTGAACATCTTTACTGAGGTCGAGAATGCCACGTCCTCTATCATTGGCCTTGTTTCTAACTTAAATGAGCGCAAACTGGAAAGCTGTCTGTTAAAATGCTATTACTTAAATGGAATAATTCTTTCACAATACTATCATCGCAGACGGAAATCGAGTTATGCTACAATCGTCCGCCGGCCAGTCGTTTTATTTACTCTACAATCATCTTTGGTTGAAGTGATTTGCAACCTTTGTAATTTATGGAGGTGTGCGTGTCTAGACATAGGACATCAGTAGCGTGTAAGGCAATACGATTGACAATAATTTACATTATGAACATCGATGTTCATAAAATTGAAGGACACCGTAAAAATAGTAAATTACTATTATTATTTTACTTTCACGTCTCCACGACAACATGTATTCCATAAAAATATGTTTACGAAGCATCTTTTATGCGTCCCGCATCTAGCAGTACCGACTAATTCTAGGTTACTTAGGCCACGCGATATCACACTGAAGTAAAATGTAAGTAACATACGTCCATTTTTTTTTTGGACTGTTAAAGAAGTAGGCCTAGCCAAAAGATCGAAAATTCGACACAGATAAGGACGCAAAGGATGCTGTTGAGAACTGGTTCAAGGAGCAAAAAATATTTTTTGAGGTGATGCCTCTCCGAACTGCGTGGGTGACTTATTCTGACAAACGTGGTATGCAGCAAGCTTAATTAAATACTACAGTTTCTGTTTGCTTGTGTCTCGTCTTACCTTCCTCTACCGCACAATGACTACAGATTTCGAACGTTGTTAGAACATGCCTCACATCTTACGCTACTCGACAGAACGGTCTCTTGCTTTACGCTTTGTTATGAAGTTAACTATTTTGCCAACTTCATACATGATAGAGTTAGGAGCGTAGCTGAATGACAAAATGAGTTGGTACAGACTTTACTGTTAATGAGGATGTTTATTTAGACATGAGGCACATACAATAACATGATACGGTAATATTAAACAGTCGGGGGAGCACTATTGACTGGTATAGGCTGTTCACGGTAAAATGAGCACTTTTGAAAGCCATGCTTAAGATCTACTTGTATACATGTTGTGTATTCCTCAGCCTTATGTACAATTAACATTACCATGGGCCTCATCGCTTTCTTCATGCGTCGGTCAAGTGGAACTCTTAAATTATTAGAAAATATATATTTTTTAAACTGCTATTTTTTACACTTCGATGCATTAAAATAAACAGACAACGAAATAAATAATTTAATTTATCACAAATGGTTACCTAACACTGCATTCGATGTTAAGTTATAGAACTATTTTCGATCTATAATTACCAACTTCACTGGGCTCATGTCACTCAATGCGCCTGTTAAAATATTTGCAGGCAGGAGCAGTAACTTTTTTCTAAGGTTGATCTCAAAAGTGCTCACTTTATCGTGAACAGCCTTTATTATTCTAATTCTACATTATTATGCTACTCGGTTGTATTAAATTAGACAGTCTCCATCTTAAACATATTTCCCAGAGGCTGTTATAGTGGAGCGGACACGCCCATTCTTGATCTTCCCTGGAGGCTGGTCGGACGTGGAAAAACGACGTACCCTGCCTCGTGCTGGCTTATATCGGCGTGCTGTTTAGACATGGTTGTCCCCGATCGCTGGCTGGTAGAGGGTGGTTTTCGCTGTCGGCCTTTTCGCAATTACTTTTTGTAATTTCTGGCGTCCTGATTTAATCTGAAGGCCTGTAGGCCCATAAAAACGTGCCGCCCCTCCAGTAAAACTTTTTATTTTTCCTACTTCATATTTATTTGTTATTTTAAGACTACGGAGAGCATACGAGGTGTGACATTTTAATTTGAACCAACGTGTAAATGTATTGTTAATAAAGCACAACATTAAAAAAATTATGACAACCAGAACTTCAACAAATATTATGGAAATTATTGCAATTAAAACACTGGCATGGTATCATTCAATAGTAAGGACAACATTTAGAAATTTTATTTGCTTTCCACGAAAGAAAAAAAAATTATCTTAAGCATAGTAAGATAACTCATGTCTTATCCAAAGCTCTTATTTCTAGCCTTCCTTTGGGCAAAGGAATTGATAACATCCTCGAAGTCCAGATACCGCAGCATCTGTCCCTCGATATTCAGCAATGCCACGGCCGATAACCTGTCTTCTCCCATGGTCGACCTCAGGTAGTTTTTCACGCGTCGTAGAGCAGAGAAAGAGCGTTCGCCTAAACAGTTTATTACTGGAACACTTGAGAATCATTCTGAGTGTTATGTTTACATTGGGATAGACTTCAACAAACCTTCTTGGTTGAAAAATTTACTTAATTTTGTTAGGTTGACGTTTCCCTCGTCGTTAGGTGTTTGTGGTTTCACATGCACTCTACGGTGCAATGACTCTTCTTCAATGGATGCTTCAAGATCACTATTGTAGTAAGAGGCCAATTTACGTGCAGCTGAAGAAATCTGTGCTGGTTCATACGTACTGAGATGTTCTAAAATGCCAAACCTCTCTTGAAACTCATTATAACGTGCACTTCGCACTTGCAGTTCTGATTTTAGTGTATCCAGAATTTTATTATATGTACCAACACGAAAATTATCTGACCCAGTCTTAAGAGTTATTTCTCCAGCCCTAGTGTCATCAGGCCTCAGAGTGCGCTTCCTTTTCCTTCCCTCGTCAAATTTATAAATCTCTATTCTACTCAACGACTTCGCAAGGCATTCAGAGTGGACAAACATTTCTGTTTCTCTTAAATTTGTTACGAAGTCAGACAGCGAATTGTACATTTTCACAACTTGCCCCAAATATATGTTTACTGACTGCAGCTTGGCACTAACAGCATTAAACATACGAAGGAGTGCAGTTCAGAAGACTACCATAAATGCAGTTTCTAGTATATTTAATTTTTGTCTCAATGAAGATGCCTCATTCCTCGTTTGAGGTTTTTCTGAAATACCATTTTCTAAAGTCTGCAAGGTGTCAAATAGTCCACACCAATTGCTCTCTAGCGCATAGCTTGCATCATTTCGAGTAGACCAACGAGTCTTCGACAGACTTTGTAGTGTCCGACCTCCTTCTCCTTTGCAGTTTTGAGCTAGGAGAGCCCAGCGGTATGTGGAAGCTGAGAAAAATTGTACAGTTCTTGTAGCAGCCCAAAAAACGATACTGCTTTAGTGCAAGATTCCACGGCACATGAACCCACAATATTAAGAGAGTGTACTGCACATGTCATATAGTCAGCAGACAAAGTTCCTTCACCCTTACTTGTACGCCTGTATATGCTCCAGACATATTCGAGGCATTGTCATATGACTGACTCCTGCAGTTTTTTTTATGTCCAACTCATATTTGCTCAAAACAATGAAAACAGCATTGGCTATTTCTTCTGACCTATGTCCTTCATTTGATAAAAAATAAATGAACCGTTCAACTGGCTCCCCAACTCCATCCTTCTTAACATAGCGTATAATAAATGTTAGTTGATCAGTGTATGAAATATCTGGAGTGGAATCGACACTTATACCAAAGTATTCAGCTTCTTTCACTTCCTTCACTATTTCATCCCTTAATTTTTCAGCCATCAAAATAATCACCTCTTCATAAATGGTCTTGGAAAGATAAGATGTATATCCCGAACCTCTGTCGCTATGTTTTATTAGATGTTTTGCCATGAATGGATCAAACTCTGCAAGAAACTCTAGCGACCCTAGAAAATTTCCATTGCTTTTACTTCCTACGTGTTCATCAGTACTACGTAATGGTAACCCTCTAATAGCCAAATACTTAACTGCTGCGATGATACGTTTCAAAACATTTTTCCAGTAGTTGCATTCTTGCTCAAACTTTGCAACGAGCCGGTTATCAATTCGTGCTTTTAGTATTTACTCTCAGTTTAAGTGTTGCAATGCGATTTTTATGCTGAGGTGAATTCTCATGGTCTTGTACCCATTTTTCCAGTCATTAAACCCTGAAGTAAACATACAATTTTCCCCGCCAAATAGCAAGCAAGTCGCATAAAAAACACATCCCTTTGATGGCGAGTATAATAACCAATGCCTAGCTTGTGTCCCCCCATTATGCAGTTTCCGAGAATAAATATGCCTTGAAACACGCCTTCCTTTGTCAGGGTACTTACATTTTGAAGCACTGAAGTCTGCATCTAAGTTTTGTTCGATTCCATGAACAGCCACATAGTCTAGTAGCTCCTCATTAATTTCCCGCTGGATCTATACTGGGTTAAAAAACAAGCTTCTTAGGATTGCTAGTTGCATCTGGTTCCATCAAATTCGTACAGGTCGCTTGAGCATGGATATGTAGATGGATACTGCCACTGTTCAGTGAATTATTGGTACTTGATGTTGGAATTCGCTGTTCTTGAGCAGAAAATAATTTTTCTGGGAATGAAGAAACACATACATCAGTAGCTTCTGAGTCATCACTATCAAAGGAAGGACGATTTATAGAAGCACTGCCGCTGTTGGTAGCATTATCACTTGTATCCATGGCGTCGGCGACATCTTTGTCCTGTCGATTATCACTGTTTACATACAAAAAAGAAGAAATCTTAGGGATCTGCTTTAAAAGAGCACCACTCCTTTCTTCTTTAACTTTTTTATTTTTTTTGTATTGAGCACCATTTTGTTCACGATTCACAGGCAGCTAAATTCGTAACACTTAAAACACGCGGATGCATACGTTCCTATCTTACACTTATAAGCTCGGACATGTTCATAGTTTGACAGAACGTAAATAAACAACATTGGTACGAAATGCGAGTACGATGTGGCATGATGTGGCCCGCGCCGCCCGCATCACATCAGCACCACAACTAGTGCCAATTAGCAACTGTACCATTTCAAAAACAGAGAACAATGGTATTGAATCATGCTGCCCTTATCGCCGTGGCCAATCCTCTCACCGCGAGGGCGGTGCAGGTTAAATCCCCCCCCCCCCCGACAATCTATGTGATACAACTGCGGCAGAAACGGGCGGGATGGGAGTTTTGTGAAATTAAATACAAAGGATAATTTATAAAGCGGATTCCCGTGTGAACATAAAGGTTGAAAATGGAAACAATGTGTATCAAATATGCGCTGTGTGCAACTTATTATCTAGAGAGTACCGTGTTAAACGAAGATCATCAACACAGCGCGTTCGCGCCTGTGTGTCGCATTTCACGGTGATAGCGAAGTAACGCAGCTGTCTTCAGCATCAATGATTGCAATTTAAGGCAGACATGTCTTTCTCCATTGCGCCCCTTAGCCTAATGGGAAATTCGGCCCTGGTTCAGACGGAGATGTTAAGTTAAGGCATGCTCATATCATAACAGCTCGCAGACAGATAACGTAAATTAAACACAAGGGTATTGTCACACTTCCGAGATTATTTTATTTGTACAGCGCAGAAACGAGGACGCATCTGTTACAAGCAATATAAAAAAATGCGTGGAACCGTACGACAGATAAAAAGCATACCTAGGAAGTAAACGTTGTTTACAAGAAGTGTTGGACGGTATCACGTGTGGCTGGTTGAACTCCCCAGCAGCTGGCAGCTGCGCAGTCAGACATAAAGGTGGTTTACACACATAATGGCCAACTCCATATATTTGTCGAGTGCGATGTCTGCTCCGCGAGAATTCGTGCATTCGGATACGAGTGACATATCTCCGGCTAAGGACCGCCACCAGCAATTACGCATCGTAAAACAAATATCCAGCAGCATTTCAGGGGAAGACTTGCGTTAAGGTGGCCGCTTGGTTGAAGGAATTTTGCACGTCTGAGGCGTAAAAGCGTGGGTGCGGTAGGGGCGGCCGAGACATGAGCATCAGCTCTCTTATCGCCTCTACGCGCAAAGCACTGAACTGACGTGCTGTCTTATCGTCGATAACGCATCTCTACGAGACTTTCAGCGGAGACCCTACCATTTTATGACGTAATATTAAAAATAAAAGTATGATGCACGTCCCTATTCCCTTTTTACTGTTTTTTACCGGAATATTAATATCTAAAAATTACCGTGAAAACACCCGTTTGAGCCATTTTCCAAAAACATGATTTAGGGAAAAACGGTGGATCTGAAAAGTGTATACAGACGCGTAACTTTTCTTAAATGCTATTCGTAAGCAGACCTCACTCACACACGTTGGGCAGTTTTTTAATAAAAAGTTTTCTGCTAGAGCTCTGCACAAGTTCGGCGGCCTACACAGGTGGCCACCTTAATTAAGAGATAATACACCTTTTCACACAGCTGGAAATTTTCGTGTGGAAATGATGTCAAATGAAAGAATTTTTAGTAAGTATAGTAACAGACTGCCCTAAAAATTACTTTCAGGTGTAGGATGTAATGAAATTCGACCGACAAACTTAGGCTTCAGGTTAATCGGGAAAAAATAAGTCGAAAACACACACACACGACATATGGTCTAAAGTGAATCTTGAGGGGGCGACAAACTTGAAACACCAGTTTATTGCAAATATCGGAGAAAATATTTACGATGAAATCCCGAGAGTCTAGATGATGGGTTACTGAACAATGCTCTGCATACACCAACTTTTCTTACCACTAGTATTAAATTATTTCATGTAAATAATAAACCTTTATTTGGAACTAACCTCCATGACGCGGTACCATATTTTAAATTTTAAATTATGGATTATTAAACCACATATCACAATTAACGAAAAAGTTCGCCTTGTGTAAGTACCCCAACACTCGCCGTTTTTGAGTAATTAGTATTTTAATTTCAAAATAATAGCAATCCCTGGCAGGTGGGCAACACGCCAACACTTCGTTACACACTGTTGCAGCTATCAAAGGAGTGGAAGATTCCAGAGAGGTGTACGTGACAGTGGCACTATGTAATAAACTATTGCTTCAAGTCCTATTTAAAACATGTATACCGCTCTAAGAATTCACGTTAGACCATAGGGCGTAAATATGTTTCCAATTACTTTTTCCATTATTAACTCGAAGCCGAATTTTGTCGGTCGAATTTAGATACATTCTCTACATTCCTCCTGAAATAATTCTTTCCACGGACATATTCCTTACACATCGGTCGAGTTATAAAATGCTAGGGGACCCAGCCCGTGATTTTGTATTTTGTATTGTCACGGGACTAAAACAGTTACCATGTTAAAAAATTTGGTTATCATACAAAGACTGAAAAAAATATTGCATACATATATGCAGGTAATAATGAAATGATGTGAAATTAACTCAACATTGAAGCTACTGCGGTCCCATTTAATATTTCTCTATCCACTTAGCCACTGCGGCCCCACTTAACATAGTTCTATTAACTGAGCCACTAAGGCCCCACTTGGAATGGCTCTATCCACTGAGCCACTAAGGCCCCACTTAACATAGTTCTATCCACTGAGTCACTAAGGCCCCACTTGAAATCTTTCTATCCACTGAGCTACTAAGACCTCATTTGATATATATATATATATCCACTTGGCCACTGTGGCACCACTTGATATAGTTCTATCCACTAAGCCACTGCGGCCCCACTTAACATAGTTCTATCGAATGAGCCACTAAGGCCCCACTTGGAATCATTCTATCCACTGAGCCACTGAGGCCCCACGTAATTAATTCAACATAGAAGCGAGACATTTAAAGTAAACAACCTTACCTTCATATCTCTATGCAATATTCTCTATGCATTCATACAAAACTTTTCATAAGGAAAAAGTAATTAAAAAATGAGTTTTTAGGGTAAAAGGTAATGATTGCGTAATCCGATCTTGTTGAAATTCGAACTTGGCTTGTATTTTGCCCTGAGGATTCGCTCTGCAAAATTTGAAGAACTTCTGTTGTGTTTCAAGGGACTTAGAGGTATTAAAGACGGACAGATAGACAGACAGAGATCGTCAACTTATTATATAGAATTATCATACAGTGTCAAAAATTACTTGGCCCGCTACAGTTCTTAGATTATGGCTTATAAATACTGTAATGTATTTCTAGCTTTGCAATATTTATTTGCAATAATTTTAAATTGTTTGTATAATATCATTAACACATTGAGATAGCATATTTGAATCGTACACAAAGAAACGAATAAGTATAATTTTTTTGTTTGGTAAAGGGAGGGGGTTTGATTATAGTGGTATGAAACTTATTCGGGAGTACTGTAATAGTATGTAGCAATTTCGTGACCCAAGACATTCGTATAATTGAAGCGAATTTGTTTCATAGCTGTTTAAAGCTATTTTATTTGCAATGTAATTTAAGGTGTTTTTATTTCAATACAACATATGACAATTGTATTCTGATGATCACCATGTTAGTCAGTGGATCACGTTTCAAAGGGGTTCTCGAGCTCGTTTGTTTCCAGGACAGTGCAGTAAAAGCACAAAAGGGAGCAAGTGTGCCTAAAATCAACTAACGGTCACATACGAAATAAAGGTTGGTACTGTTAGTATCACAATTTATTTTATTTAAGAATAAATATTTTTTGTGAACCAATCAATGAAACGCACTGCACGGAACCCATATTTTAGCACATTTTGACATCAACAACCCTGGGGTGAGAAACACACAACGATTTAGAAACGAGCCTTTTCAATAATTTAAACGCTCTAACGTTCGACGGAGCTACATCTCGAAGTCGGGTCCCATGACAAGGCACCGTCAATAGCTCGTTACGAGAGAAGATAGCCGGACGGGGCATTTCCGTTTTAAAAAGCTTGGCAAAAGAACACCTGAGATGTTTTACATCATCAAATTCATGAAATTTTCAAAGTACTTTCAGTGTGTCAAACAAATATTCCGGGTACATTCCTTGTAGAATACACCGTCTAAAAAACTCATCTATTTCAGGGGGGTAAACCTTACATGGCGATTATTCTATTAATACGCCAGCTGAAAGTTGTTTTTCACAAATGACTCTATTTGTTAGTATTTACTTATGGCGATATCGACTGCAATAAGCTGTTTTCGATTACCTGAGCTCTTTGGATCTATTTTCCTGCTCAGTTTGTATTTTCCGCTACATGTAAAATAATCATTGCTGTGGACCCGATCACTATATTCATGCGTTGATAAATGACGTTTTAGAAATAATCTTAGCAACATAGATGTGTTAGGAATACGCAATTTTTTTTTTTTTATGTGCTTAAAACCAGTCAATATAATTTAATATGCTCTGTTATGGCTCTTCGAAGTCGGTTTCTGGGGTAATGTTTGTTATGTATTTAACTTTCTAACAAATTCAAATTTCGCTTGATCGATGAACTATTATTAGTGTCACGAATACCTTGGCAATGGTAATTTAATATGTGACATTAGTATACACAGTAACCTTAAAGAATAAAAAAGGAAGCCTTTCAAAAGTACTCAAATACCGTGGACAGTCTATAATATGATTTTACTTCTTGACGTACTTTATTTACAGGTATTTGTTCTGTTTTCATTTTTCTTGCTTTATACACCGTGACACCCGCCCGTATATATTTGATTCGCCATTAGATGTTAGTACATCTGGCAGTCAACACTTATCAAGCTTGAGGGATTGAGACTCAGTAAACGTTTAAAGTAGCTACTCTCATGGCAAATTGTACGCGTTAACTATAACAGGAAAATTGCATTTTCTTTGTAATTCTATTACTTATTTGATAAGACATATCATAATGAATATATTATCAAATAGACTTCAAAAATGCCGTGAGCTTCTAAACAGGTTACACAAATATATAAAAGTAGGTAAATTTTTAGACGTAACTATATAGATTTCGTGAACTGTACAAAGGACTTTAGGAATAAAAAAATAATTACGAGTAGTCAGCTGTATTCAACAAGTTCGGCCTTTTTTGCTTTCGTTCAAATTTTGTTTCCACATTTTTTTTTTCGGGCAGACCATACTGCAAAGTTTAGAAAGCCAGCAAAATAGAATAAACGTCCATGAGCTGTGAATACTTTTTCTACCGGGATTCAAATCAGGAAATAAGTTTTGTACAGATATTCTGAAATTTATAGTATATTACTTTACAGCACATTATTTTAAGCACAAACGAATAAAAAAAAATCGTTGCATGGTAAATACGACCACCGAATTCGTACATTGTAACCCTGCCGGGTGCAAATGAAGGGGATTCGCTTTATCATGGGTGCGCGTGACAACCTTTGAACATCTGAAAGCCAATTTCATACCGAATTCGTTAAAGCGGGCCGCAAGGGGAACACCCCCTTCCATCCTCACGCACCCCTCTCACATAATTTATGTATTTCCTTTTCCCACGTCATCCAAGCGGGCCTCTGTTTATATGCGCGCGGCAATAATTCGTGACGACAGAGAACGATGGTTTATTGTGTCCTGTGGGAATCGGCCTCTTGTTTCCGGCTTCAGAGACATAGCTTGTTCGCAGTTTATTGAGCTTCGATACCAACCCTTGAAAAATTCCCTTCACCGCAACTGTAGCTATTCTAATGTTAACAGCGGCTAGGGGATCGAAAATAACGTCGTCAGCGAAAGAAAATTAATTCCATGTTTTAGGGTTTTATTGGAGAAGTTACGTCAGAAACGGTGGCTACTAGAACAGGTATATTTTCTTTTAAAATCCATTGCAAGGGGGCCGCTGTGTTCACGTGGCTACTGCACCGGCCTTCCACTACGGTGGTCCTGGCTCGATCCACGACGAATACCGTAATTTAGTTTATTCACGGCACCGTCACACTTTTTGAATAGAACCTTTAAAAACTCACCTAATGAAAGTTGTACAAGGTTTGTTACGAAATAAATCATATGAGCCTGTAAGAAGCATTTAATACCTTGGTCAATACCAAAGAACCTTTTTTTGTGGTTAAATGCTATTTTCACTTACAGTTTGTCCATATACTGCAATTTTTACTCCATATTCTATATGAATTAAAAACGAGAGAAAAGAGGTATGTTGGTAATGACTATTAACGAGTAATATATACCGAGTAATTAACGAGTAATAGATTGGTTATGTTATTTGTAAAGCAAAATTTTCTCGCTGGTTTTTTTTTTTTAGGTTTTCCGGTAGCATTGTTGAAAACATATTTCACTGTTATTGCCGACGAAAAAAAATTGTAACACTGTGACTGTGTATGTCACTTAATTCATGTTCACCCTAGAGATAATATAGCGTTATGATATTACACCACATTAACCACGAATAACACGTCGAGTAGTAGCAGCAGCAGTATGTGGACACGCATTATCCGCATAAAGAGTACATCACCGTTCTGTAATAGAACGGGTAGGAAAAAGTTCTGGATGTAGCGGGCACTCTTTATCGAACTCTCCACAAACACCAGTGATGAACCGGAATTGTAGATAGTAGTAGGGAAATAAGCATTGACGCAAAACGGCATCTGGCACCGGATTAGGATTCGGCCGGCCGCCATGTTGTTACGTTACCGTCCACCATTTTGGATTCCATTGACCTTGACCTTTGACTAGTGACCTTGACCTTGACCCTGGTGACATCTGACCCCAAAAATCCAAATAATTGCAAAGAAATTATTTTAAAAAATATTACAAAGAATTTTATTAAAAAATGTTAAAACATTTATTAGAAAATTATTATTAAAAATTTAATAAAAAATAGTTTTCAAAGTTTACTATTAAAAATTTATTTAAAAAATAGTTAACAAATTTATTATTAAAAGTTTTTTTTTACCCCGGCGGCCATTTTCTATAAAAATTCCCCTTTTTCCCATAACATTTTCCTTGTTTCCTTTAAAATTTCCCTAAAAAAATATTTAGAAATATTTTTAAAAAATTTATAAAAAATATGTACATTTACGGAGGTCCCGCCGCCCTGCACCTCCAATTACTCACCTCTGATGAATTGCAACTGATTGCATCCCACACCATGATACCAGAAGTTGGGCCGGTATGTCGGAGGTTAATACACAGTGGAAACTGACGCTCACCAGCTCGACGTCGCACACGTAAATGGCCAACACGTGCATGAAGGCAGCACCTCCTCTCATTGCTAAACAAAAATAAAGCACCATTCCATTCTCCAGGCGATCCTTTCACCACTCCACACAGGAGATGTGAACGACGGTGTTGCGGTGGAAGCCTGACCGAAGTCACTTGTGATCGTAGTCTTGCTGCAAGCAGACGGTTACCAGTTGTACGTGTGGACACATTCGCCATGTGCCACATTCGCCTTGACCTCTGCTGTGGATGAGGTACGGTCTGGCAGTGCTGCCCTAACGATGTGCTGATCTTGACGTGCATCTGTATTACGCGGCCGTCCTGAATCTAGTCGAAGGGTTTGCGCATGTTCAACTCACAACACACTACGAATGCAAAATGAACAAACGATCAACATGTGCAGCAATCCATCGATATGTCCATCCTTCCTCTCGAAATTCCTCTCAAACGGCTGCAAGTGCACAACAGGCACGTAACTGTCTTAAGCCCCTGCCACACTGTCAAGTTTTCTCCTTCAACAATGTTTGACAATAAAATTTGAAGGCAAAACACGGCCATAAAACTTTTCCTTCCAACATATTTTATCGAATAATCTCGAATGTGTTTGAAAATGTGTCATATTATCAATTTTTTTTTTTTGCTATGGGAATCTAATTTGAATTATTATTCAAAAATTATTTTCATAGTGAGATATTGCGTTTGTTTTTCCATGCAGTCCATTACAGGGAGAAATGTAAGGAATGTTGTAATTTATTTTCGCTTCTTTGCTAAATTCAAATTTATTTATCAGAGATGTGTCCTGCACAATGAAATTGAATGCCTTTAAGTTCGTGATATTGTGCGCAATATTCAGTTAAAAAATAATTCGTGCCCAGGCAGCTTCTATATAAATTAATTATATTCATAACCTATACTTCGTTTCCAGCAATTGTTTGTTATTTTAAAGTTTCTTGACGTCCATTTTTGTCGTGCACGATTCTGATTGGCTGAGACAGTTAAACATCAAAGAAATTTTATAACCGGTCCAATCTGCAAATGTTTGATGGAAACTGAAGCCATCCAACTTTCTCAGACAAATATGGCGGCGTTTATGACATTTCGATGACGTCATAATTGTCCAACATTATTTGACCAACCTTATTGGAAGCAGTATGACGGAAAATTTGACAGTGTGACAGGGGCTTTGGAGGCATGGCGATAGCTTGAATGCTGCACTTGTGCGCAACATTCAACCTTCCGGGCGTACATGATACTGTCTGGTGCGTCGCTGTACACGACGGAACGAACTGAATGGCACAACGCCATCTGTTGACTGATGTACTTGAAAAGTTCACAAATTTGACTACACTCCTCAAGCATGGAAATATTGCACCCAAGTTCTCTTGGACACCACTCTTTGGAGTATGGGAAATTTTTATTTTCGTCAGTGTATATGCAAATAATTATTTCTAGTCTAATTGTCTGGATGGACAATAATTGTTTTCTCCGTACCGGGATTTAAATATACTTTTTTACTGCTTGTTTACATGTGATGGAAGGTGATTGAAAGTAACCATGAATAGACTATAGTGACATTTATGTTCATAAAAAAATGTACGATGTAACTTTTTCGTTGTATGGATAGCAGTTATTACATACACGGTTAAGTTAATTAATATATGTGGCGTAAGGGTACACAAGAAAGAACCTAGGACAGATTTCAAAACTACTGAACTGACTGAGAGCTGCTTCTGCTGCGTTTTCGATTGTAATTTTTTGGGTTATTATTTATTACTGTTTTACGTTAGTGTAGGTATAAACGGAATTTCTCGATCGTAAGCATACTATCTTGAATTACTGATCCAAATAAATCTTCAATTTCCCACGGCTAGTTATTAAATAATCTTAGGAATCTGGGGCAGAACTCCACGGATCCGAAAAAATTATAAACGAACCATAAATTTCTAAGTTTTCTGTTCACATACACGTTTGTACATTATAGCTGAGCCAGAGACTGAAATAAAAAATAATAATTACTCACTGATGGAATTTCGAATTAACTGTCGTCTAGCTTCAAATAAATTATATGGAAACGAAATGAATATACTACATATATTCTCATCCCACATACTTATTTTCACTCGTTTTAACTAACAACGAACATCCCAAAAGCGAGCCCAAAACATTTTTGATAAAACTTATGTATAGACTATTCACGGTTTCTTCGGCTTTTTTGAATCAAACCTTTGAAAAACCTCCCCACGTATAACGTGCTTGGTTGTTTCCTATTTATATCATATATCACAAGCTTTTTATACTTGTGTTCATAAAACTTACTTTTTTTCCTGTTAAATTTAAATGTTGTTAATATTTTATCGATGAATTATAACGATTTATTTATAAATAATTTGAATAAAAAATCGGAAGAAAATATGTATGTTAGTAACAGCTGGTGAGAAATAGTCCTTATACAAAATACTGATACACTGATGCGCACGAATGTGGTGCGTTGTCCCTCTGGTGTAATTACCGAGGCTTAGTTAAGCTTAGTTTGCACGAGGCGGAGGAATATCTTGCAAGTAGAACTTTAGCAGGGCTTCAGAAAAGGTTGAAGTAACCGTGAACGGATTATAGACACAATCCTCATCCCAGCGAGGAGTGCAGCTAGCTTTGACCGGCTCACAAACTGGCTCCCTATCGCGGACAGAACGGCGATCTGAACGTTTAGAAGGTGCAATTGTACAGTATCCGAGTACTAGCAAAGCTAACACCAACATGCATAGGAGTGAAAACGCCGTTACAAGAGACGCAAAAAAATATTTCCACAGTCTTAAACTGAAAAGGAACAATGGGGCCGCTTTATTGCTAATAGCTCTATCAAAACAAGGGGAATGAGATTCAAGGTTAGACCACAGTTTATGTAAATACTTTCTTTGAAAAGTTACTATACTTCACATAATAGAGATTTAATGCAACTCGAATATATTCAAGTTATTATAAATGTTGTATTAATTGAAAAAAAAAATTAATATGTTTTCAAAACAAACGTTTACAAATGTATTTGGCATTATTTTGACCACGTATTATTGACAGGCGAGTAAGTGTTAAGGATATGCGCAACATACGATAGTTGGTCCACCTAATTTTAAGGTTAAGTTATTTACTAGTCGGTGAGTAGCATTCCTCTGACTGAAATCACTGGTTTTGTCGATAATTACATACACACACACATACACACAGGCCTAAGAATTCACAAAGTGGAGTGGAATGAAGAGATTTGGGAGGCTCCTAACATCGGGGTCTCGAGAGCTGATAAGAGTGAAGCGAGGTGAGCAAGGAGCAGTGGCGGAATGCAAGGGGCGAGGGAAACGGGATATCCCCGATAAAATCCGCCGACAAACGGCATAGTCCGGCACGATTCACACGTGTGAAAATCCGGGGAGCGACCCCACTTTGAATCGAGCCTGGTTCACCCTGGTGGGAGGCGAGAGACGTAACCCGCTGCGCGACTGTCGCTTCTGTGAACTCGTATATAGGCTGTTCACGGTAAAATGAACACTTTTGAAAGCCCCGCTTAAGATCTACTTATAAACCCGTTGTGTATTCCTCTGCCCTATGTAAAATTAACAATACCGTGCGCCTCATTAGTTTGTTCACACGCTGGTCAAATGAAACTGTGTAATTATTAAGAAAGTAAATACTTTACAAACCTGCTTATTTTTACACTTCAATGCATTAAATAAAACCGAAAGTGAAAGAAATATTTTTAAGTTATCACAAATGGTTACATAACACTTTTTATTCGACGTTAAGATATGAAACTACTTTCCATCCAACATTACCAACTTACTAGGCGAAGGTCACTCAGTGCGCCCATTAAAAAACATGAATGCAGGGTCGGTGACTTTTTTATAAGGTTTATTTCTAAAGTGGTCACTTTATCGTGAACATTCTTACTTGACGTTACTGTGAACGGAAGAAAAATTGTGTGCACGTGGACATATCTTAACTTACTATAGATACAACACGCGCCTCACTTCTAGGTTGAAGGATTCTCTAGTGCGCTATGTTGTTTACCTGCCAAGACGTGACGCGTGGATTATACCTGACCTTTACGACAATCCGTGTAGCCTTGAGCAACAGCCATATTTTACCCGGCTTCATCGCAAATATGTGTGAAGTATGGAAATTCTTTTCAATTTATTACTTTTTAATGCCCTCACTCTGCCAGGATGCCAATCAGCCGACAGCATACTAAATTAAACTTAATCATAAAAATTACGCACTTCCATGGCGTTTTCGGGATTCTGACCCACTTCGTTCGAAGGTAAGATCTCAGCGAAGGAGTTCGCTGGGCGCATAATCACTGCAACGCTAAAGGCTTCGATAAATATAACATCTTATGCGGTATCGCCTCTATGCGCAAGGCAGTGAGTTGGTAGGTACGGATTAACGTCTCGTCAACAGCGAGATCGTTAGAGACGGGGCAAGTAGCTACCTGTAGTGATGGACCATCCCAAAATTCGTTCGAGTGAATTCGGAAAATGAAATGGTAAAACGGAATCAGGATGGCCGGACTGGGAATCGAACCTGGACCCGGGTACTCTTGGACGAGAGTATAGTGGTTAACCTCTGTGCCACCTCGGTTGATAGCACTGAACTGGTGCGCAATCTTACTATCGTGTGGTCAGTAACTTCGAACCTTGAAGTTGTGATGACATAATTTTATAAATGGAAAGTAAGAAACAATAATGGTCTTAAAATAATTGGAATTACAGCAACCAGAAAGGTCGTTGTTGCCTGGAATGCGTGTTATATTTTTCCGTAAAACACTTTGGAATTTCGTATAAGAAAGGTGTGTTAAAAAAACACACTATCGCAGTTCAAGATACGGGTAGGCGAACTTTTTATCTCAGCTACACGGGATTACTCTAAATCACGTATAGCGCTATTACTATATTACCCAGCATGCTCGAAATCCTCCAGCGAACTCCACATTGACGATAGTTGAATGAAACGAATAAAACGAATTTCCAACAGTCTGACATCTTGCCTGTGACCAAAAAATATTGTAAAAATCTATTGCTTTACATTTAACATTTCTGAAACACTTACTGAGTTAATTCTTACTTCCGCTAAATTAGTTACATTAGAACTCAGTACTTTACAAGATACACGCCTGTTTATATACATTTGTAAATCCAGACTTGCCTGAAACGGGTGGAATGTAAATACACGTGACAACCGACCAACCAAGATCTGTTGATACGAGACAATTTAGGGCATTTTGGTTTACAATACATATTCCCAGAACTTTCCTGGACCTATGCACGCTTTTTTTTTTTTTGGTATAACGGTGCATAATTTGATTAATGTACTTCTAATTAGCCTAGCAAACTCGAAGTCAAATTAAACATGACGTTTCATCATGCACTCGAACTTACGTGACTCGTAGTGGCACACATGCTTAGTATACTTTGAAAATCAGTTCCGTTTTCCATTTGGCGAACGCTTGGGTGTGAGCAAATTGTATCTATGTTTCGCCTTACTCAGAGGGCATCTACATATGGTGACTGGGCTCGCGATTCCCAACAGGAACGCCAAACCTTATTACGGACATTTCCCCTACTCACATCGTGCGGATTTTTATCTAAGAGTATTCCATTTCCTCCCCTGCCTTCACCCGCGTTTACCATCCCACGCCTTCCACAAATCATTCGTTCTGCAGGCCTTATCCACCTCATACAGTGTCACCAGATGCACCAGAGTTCTGGCACATGTACAAGAATTTCAACTTTTTTCAACCAGGTTAGCAGGATCTTTAGTCATGGTACGCAAAAATACCACAGTCTCTTCCTTGGCACAAAATGAAATAATTTTTACGTATGTAGTAAAACATGTACTACAATAACAACGTATTATTTAGAGTGAACGTTTTGTTCAGATTAAAGAGATGTCAATACCGCCATCTTTATCTACCGTGACTTCAAGAAATAAGAGTTCATTAGCAGAATATATGTGTAAGCTTTCCACTTAATGTTGTTACTTGGCAGTATCTCAGGAGCATCTGAATTAATGGAAAGTGTTTTTTAATCAAATATAATACTTTGAATAAAAGGAAAGCGCATTATTAAAAAAAAAAAACCCGACAAAGCATTTGCATTGTGCCTTATACCAAAATCTCACCTTCCCCATCTGACAACACTGATCTATGATCTCGTCGCATGTACGTTAACACTGTCTGAGGTAGGAGCATGATACAGATGCGGGTTCGCTTGGAACGTGAGATGAAGAAAAGTAGGCCGTTGTACTCCGATAAAAACTTTGTGCGCAGGGTTTTACAAGCCTCACTCGTTACGCCGTTGCCTTCCGATCAGAAGGATTTTGCTGGCTGCCTGGGTAGCAGGGGCAGGAGCCTGCGCTGGGTTTTAAATTACCGGCCCCCTTTAAAACTGAAGCGGGTTTGGTGACCGGACGGAAGAGAAGGGGGGGGGGGGGGGGAGGGGGAGCGACGTTGCGCTGACTAGCCAGCAGAATCAGTAAATTGTATTTTCCTGGTGGCGTGGCGCTGAGGATCATAAACCAGCCTCACACACACACGCGCGCGACACGAGACTTCGGCTGCCACGAGGGGTAGAATAGTGTTGCGAGGAAGAGGGATGATATGTGGTTGTGTTGGGAGGAGGGAGGGGGGGGGGGGAGCAGGTCACGTTGCGTGTGGGACGGGGCGAAGAGAGAACAGATCGGGTCATTGTGATCGGTCGGCAATCAAACCAATCTGTATGCGAAGTAGAAAAATGTTTTCTCCGTGTCAGTGAAAAAAATAATCCACCGCGAATATAAAAAAAAAAAAAAAAAAAAAAAAAAAAGACGCGTGTAAAAACGATGTTCGGTTGCAAATAAAAAGTAACTGCCTGAAAACTTGTGTTAGTAGCATGAGTCGAGTGAGCACTTTTTAAGGTGTCCCAATCAATAAAAAACATATTTTATTGCAGGCTCAGGCATTAAATTTAGAGGGTGGAGAAATGTAAACACTGTGTTTATTGGTCACATTGCAATGTTTGTATTAAAAATTAGCAGGAAGATGGAAATTAGATGAGAGGAAAAATCTAGAAGGGCCTTAAAAAGTGCTCACTTTACCGTGAACAGCCACTATGACAGCATCGTGTGAAGGTGCCGGCTGCTCAGCCCTGGATTAAATGTTTAAGTTCGGATTTTTCGCTGTGTTGTTATCTACAAATTGACTAAGGATGAAGTGACCTTCTGATTACAGGGGTCTCTACCTGTGTCGGTAATGCGGCACCTTAGCGATTGCAGTCACGGGTGACTGTTAAAATGAGAGTTGAGAGATTTTGGTTGGCGCTTAACAGCGAGGTCTTGAGAGTCAATGGTTATGAAGTGAAGTAGAGATGGAGTAGTGGCGGAATGCAACGGCGGGCAAACGGGAGAGCCCCGAAAAAAAAATCCACTGGCCAACAGCAATATCCACCACATTTCCCACAGATACAAAAATCCCGACGACCCCGCTGGGAATCGAGCCCGGTTCGCGTCAGTGGGAGGAGAATAGTCTGACCATTAGACCACTGTGGCCCACGTCCGCCTGCTTACGGCTACCGACAATAACGGTAACTGTTTACGCTTACGTATCTCGAGTACGTAATACAACAATAGCCTATTTGCGGTTTCTTCACACTTTTTGAATCTAAACTTAGGAATATCACCCCATGTATAGCGTGTTTGGTTGCTTATTAAGTATGTCATGCATCACAAGCGTTTTATACCTCTGTTAACATGAAATAACTTGTTTTTCGTTATAACTGAAGTGTTACCAATATTTTATTTATGAATTACAATATTTAATTCATGATAAATATTTATTAACACCGCGAGAAAACACGTGTGTTGGTAATACCTAGCACGGAATAGTTCTCATACAAAGTATTATTACAACTGAGTGCGGACCAATTCTGTGCGTTGTCCTTTGGCGTAATTTTCTTTACTTATTTAATAATAGTTTGCACAAGGCGGAGGAATATCCTGAAATCAGAACTTTAGCAGGGCTTCAGAAAAGTGTGAAGTAACTCTGGATGGATTATAATAAGAATTGTCTTGGTTTATGGGTTGTAACCGCGACTGTCGTATTTCGTCCCGACTTTATGGACGACGTTGCGGCCTCAATTTACAGGACAAATAGCAGCAGCAGTAACTCTTACCTTCTGACGCTGTGAAGATGGACGCTGCAAAGTCTTCCCAACCGTAGACTCGGGACAAAATACGACAGTTACGCGGCTACAATCCAGAAGATCTTAAAAAAAAAAAAAAAAAAAAAAAAACTATATTACATGCTTATACGCCATTGCGTAAATGTCCTCAATCTAAAAAAAATCTGGGAAACTGTAGAAGCAGAAGTCTTGAAAAATAAATAATAGGTACATATTTTTTAAATATTACCTCCCTTGATTTACGTCCAAATATTTTTCTGTCACACTTAAAACTACATTTACACAGTCATATACGACTGCACATAAATCAGTCACGCTAGTTAAAATGTTTATTGTAGACTGTTGTAGTCAAGTTTACGACTTCCATAAACTAAGGCACTCTTAGATAGATTCTAGAACAAACACACATTTACTTAAGACAAAAGAACATAAAATAGCACTACCAAATCTGCTGTAGTCGCTGGTCTCTTGATATGTAACGCTGGTATCACAGTGATTATAGTCTCTCGCGCAGTAGCAGTAAAGTACGTATAGTATATCGCAATCTTCATGTCTTTCGTCGGGGAGAGATTTTCAATGTTACTTCACTCGTAGAACGGCGTCCAAAAATTTTAATCCACTTTATGGAATTAGATTTGAAGAGCCATGGATTTCTTAAGACCGAATCCGTTATGCGATAATTTACTAATAAATTCTTCATAACTCCTATAAAGTTATTCGCAAGTACTGTTCAGTGTGTTACCAATCCACAGTACCACTAAAAGTTTCAACTGTAGTGTCGATTATGTAACAAGCAACTATAACACCAAGTTCAAAAGTAGTAATAAAAAGAAAGCAGGAAAAAACATCAACAGTCAATAATTTACACCAATGTTCTTCAACCCACGGTTCGCGGCCGCCGAGTGATTTCTTGTGGCTCGTGGACAATTTTTCATCGATCATTATTCCTGCACAAAGCCTCCACCACACAAAACTTCGACCATGCCCGTGGTGGACTGTAAATATAAATGACCCAATCTAAGATCTTCTTGGACTATAAACATCAACTTTATCTTATTGCAGTATCTTCATCTTGCCACATACACGAAAATAATGCTGACCCCACCCCGCTTAGACGACTTATTACATTTTCTGTCTTTCTACGTTTCTTATCCAAAGAAGAAGTCTCACTTAAATCAGAAACATTTCAAAAGCCAGTTGTCTTGCATATTTACTATTATTTTTATATTTTGATAAACAACATTGTTAGTTTATTTTAAAACGAAATTTTACTATGTAAAGTGCCTTCTTAAATGTCACAAATGTATTTAATAATTTCAAAAATGTTTTGTTGCTAGTTATGAAATAAATATTAAATTAAAACACATTTTATTTTTAAATTATGTAGTTTCTTTTCATTACATTTTTTTATTTTTGTAATTAGTAGATACGATATTCGTGAGGGAAAAAAAGTGGTTATTGGATTATAGTGATATGTAAAGTGCAACATTTTAACTAGAGAACAACTGGCCCTTTAATAAAATCGTTGAAGACCTCTGATTTACACACTAGTTGACGCCACATTTGCAATGTTCCATTTATTTCCTCACATGTTACAGAGTTTCCTGATAGCCATAATTTTTCATAATGAAGGTAACTCAACAGGTGACATTCAGAAAAGTTACATCAATTTTAGTGTATCTATTGTAGTGGAAGTGTTGATTTCCAGCAACTAGGCGCCTTATAATATGTCTATGTATTCCAAAAAACGTAATTGATGAAGTGGAAAAGTAAATGAATGTAATGTCGAAAAAAAAAAAAAGCATTACGGAATATAATTACCTTGGTGGAATCCACTTATAAATATCCATATGTAGAATGAAGCACTGACAAGGAAAATTAACATATTTCGACATAATTTCTGACGAAGTGTTGTAATTTCCATACAAGCCCGGAAAGATATAACTGACATAATTACCGTAATAGGACGAGAGCGCTTGAATAAAACAGGCCGAGATTTATTCCCGTCTCTTAATTAACTCGCTAGGCACGAGTGGGATCAGGCAGGTGTAATATTGTTTAAAACAGCACGACTCTTCTCTACTCCCCTTCCTAATACCAGATCTTTTATGGTGGCCCATTCCTCGTTTCGTGTACAAGCGGGTATGATCCGATGATGCTTACGATATTTATACTCCGTTACTACGAGAGCAAAAAATAAATAACGAGAGTTTCGAGCTGCAGAGTACAGTTATCGTGACGAAGCTTGGATGATGGATGAATAAGCATGTCCGACAGTCGTTAAGGGTATGCAAATGCAAGTATATACAATTATTTACTAATATTTTTTTTTGCATATTACATCCATTTTCGTTGTGATACGAAATAATAGCTTGGAAAAACTAGGACAAGTGAGGTAAATGACTTTTCAGATATTAATTAATAGAGCTATGGAACATTTTAATGCTCCTCTTTTCCCATGAAAATCTCAAAATTGAACAAAAATAATACATTAGCATACAGTTACAAACATCAGTTCATTATATTAGAACGTCATAAATGATATTTCTTGGAAATTTTCTATATTGTTCACCAGTATTTCAAGGGTTCTTTTTACAATTATTACCTGTGATCTTACACGTTATAGGCTATTCACGTTAAAGTGAGCACTTTTGAAAGCCCTCTAATTTGGAATAATAGTTAGTAAATATATATAATTTTATCTTGAGACGTTAACTTTGGAGTGCGGTGGAATATACACAATGTCTTTATTTCATACACGGAAATATTTATTTTAAAAAGTGTTTAAATGACTAAAAATGACTGAAATGAAAAGATTAACTAGGGCCTCAAAAGTTCTTATTTTACCGTGAACGGTCTATACAAATAAAATCTCTGTAAATTATGAAGAAACAGATGTTATGCTACGTGGTTGGCAACAAATAATCGTCAGTGGTCCCAAATCCGGCCAGCGAATAAGACCTAGGGGTGCCAAATATGTCTCGTTGTATGTTCCTTGGTCTTAGCAATGTCCGGGAAGCGTCGGCAGCAATTTGCGGCGTTCGCGACGAGCAACTCGCCTCCACTCTTCCACTTTGCCTATCTAATTTCCAATTAGATTAACGGGCAATATAGCAAGAAGCCCGCTCAACACGAGAGAAAACGGAGGTAAAGAACAAACAGCGCGCCACTTCGGGAGAGTGGAGATAATTGAATTACCTATTCGAATACCCTTGCTCGCTCCCGAGCGAGGGACGCGGTCCCAAAAACATCCGGAAGTTGCAGCAGTATTATTTATCCAGTTATTGATCCGTTAATTGGTTCAACTGGCCCTTGGGAGGCCGAGGGTGATTATTTTATCAATTACTCGAGTTGGCTACGTAATTAGTGAGATGGCATCTGTCCCTCTACCGTCGTTTCTTCAGTGTTTGACTTCGGCACTCTAGTTATTTACTTTTCTCAAATACTCTGATGAAGCATGTATAGTTCTGTTGTATGCTGTTTGAATACTCGTAGTCTATTTGCAATGTAAATGTCACGTAAGTGATGTTATATTATAGTCCATTCACGGTTTCTTCGGCCTTTTTGAATCAAACCTTTGACAAATCTCCCCAGGTATGAAGTGTTTAGTTATTTCATAAATAACAAGCGTTTTGTACTTGTGTTCATAAAAATTACTATTTTAATAAATAAACTGTGATCGTCGGACAAAACGGAGTTCATAATCGTTGATTTAAAAAAATTAATTTGCCAGTTATGCAAACTCCAGATTAATATAACGGTAACAAGCACGTTAACTGGAAACAACAGGCCTCTGTAGACGTCAAACGTGTGTTACTGCAAAAATTATCGATGAGCTGATTTTTTTTAACAGACTAGTCAAAAATTGAGTTTTTACTGAAGTAATTCGGCTTTGAATATTGTTTTTCCCTTTATATACAGCTCTAGCGACCCGCCATGGCCTCGCTCGGGTGCGATTTAGAAATATGTTGATGTTTACGTTTACAGCAATTATATACATTCATTAAATATTGAATGTAACTAACAAAGGGTTAATAACGTGTTGTTCAAAAAGTTTTCGTAGGTGAACCCCTATTTTAAATCAAATTTTAAAAGACAAAAATGGTTACTGTGGGTCATCCTTAAAAGATAAACATATGCTGTTGCGGACATTTTTGTACACCTTTTTGAGATCTACAATTCTGTAGTAATTAGTCCAGCATATCTCTTATGGTTTAGTCAGCGTAAGCCATGTAGGCGCCCAAAAAGCGGCTTTTTACGACTTGATTAGAAAAAGTCGACATTACTCTACTATCCTTATATTTAATATTAATGTATTATCTACCTAATCCTTCCTTAAAAATTCTCTGATGGTGTAAACCGCATCGAAATCCATCAAGTAGTTTAGAAGGCTTAGCCGAATACACAGACACACGCGGCCGTGCAACTTTGTTTTATACTGTGTATAGATGTTCTTTTTTCCCCGAATATTCTAGAAAATATTTTCCAATGTAAATGACACAAAACAAGAAGTTGGCTTACGTGACAACTGAGGAATCTACTGTACGTGTGTGGCAAATTCGATTGGAACTGCTATGGTTTTTTGTTTTTTCTTACCGAGGGAGAGGAAACAAACATTAAAACATACAACGCGGAAATAGTTGATTTCGAATAGTTATAAGAATGGGGTTTTATAGAGAAAAATGAATAAAAATTGAGATATTATGAAACACCAGAAGAATATATATACATACATACACACTATATGACGAAAAATAGCCGATAGTGATATAGTCAGTAAGTACATGTTATTACAGCGGTATGAACCAGAAATGTCGCGAGGTAGTATGATACTTTATTATGAATTAATTTTATTTTTTTACATGTATGTGAGCTCAATGATACTACGTTTGATTTTATCGTTTCAACTCCGAGATTCTGGATCCAGACGTTATAATTGCAAACATTCTGTATTCCTTCTTCTCTGCTCTGTTATCTTATTTTTTTGCTCCTCGCTTTACGGAGAGGCTAACTGGCTCCAATGAATCCAGCTGCTCGTTAAAATGTAGCATGTCATCTCCCGACAGACTTCCAAACAAAATTCATTAGTACGAATACCAGACACTTAAATGGTGCCAATAAAACTTGCGAACTTTCAACTGCAACTTCGATTGCCCAGTTTGCTCAAGTGGTTCTTGTTTTTGTTGTACCTACTTCTATAAACACTTAGATAAAAATTACTTTTTGTTAACAGAGTTCGAATCACTGGATGATTAATAAACTGGCTACTTAAATGATGAGAAAATACCTGGCTACTCCCACTTACTTACGTTGAGTAATTGTAACAATACATTCTCTGCACAGAGACTTCAACACGAATGCTGTACTAGTCCGTGAGCCAGACCGAAAATGTGTACCAACAGAGTGGAAAATACCTACATATTCCAAAATATCCTACATGATGCCACGAACATGAAATTGCATGATAGCCATGTGTGCGAAGTAACTTAAGGGGTCAAAAGGTCAAATTGCTCAAATCCCAAACTTCAATTTTATTGCTCTTTAGAAACGTTTTTAATTACTTCAAAATTTCACCTATTTAAATTCTGAAACCAGTTTAGAATTCCTCTCAATGAGACCTTTCAAATGAATACTAGCATTAACTACTTTTTACAAACGGTTTAAAAGTAAGCCACAGGGATCTTCATAGCAAACATCAGAACAGTGTTTCACAAACCCATAAATTTATATCTCATTTTAAAACTCTTTATAAAAGGAATTCAAAATTAATATTTTCATTTGCATTTTGGTTAGTTCTTATTAAATAAACTTATCTTTCAACATGTTTGCCTTCTGTACTGCAGGTCTGAATGTTATGTATTGAATTTGTGCATAGGAAAAAACTCGCGTAGGCACATTCTCTTCTTCAGTATATCAGTAAAATTGTGTCTTAAAATATCTTCTTAAAATGTTAACCATAATTTAGTATATTTTCGTTTAACTGCGGGACAGAAATAAAACTCAAACAATAAAGGAGGTTACAGAGGAAGACGTATTTCCATCTAAGCATTGCCATAGGAATTGTGTTATACATGTTTTGGATGAGGAAGACGATGCGAAGCTAGTCTGTCCGCAAAGTATTGAATCTTGGAAGACCTTACTGAGAACAGCAGAAATCCGCAATTATGAACCAATTCTGAATACTGGAAAAAACGTCACAGAAGGAGAAATGCCAGAAATATATTACCATAGGAAATGTCGAGGCATTTTTACAATGAAGAAACGGTTGAACACCATAAAAGATAAAAATTAAAAACCAATACAAACGAAAGATGAGTCAAAAAGTAAATAATGCTGTCACAGAGACGGAGGATCCTCCACTGTAGTTCATGAAACAAAATGTATTTTCTGTGAAGACATTTATAAGTACTTGAAATGTCAGCGTACAAGGGAACCACTCGTTCAGTGTTGTGCATTACGTTCAGATGAAAGTATTAGAAATGCAGCAGAAATGATAATGGATTCAAGGATTATTGGTATTGAAAGCAGAGACTTAGTATCTGCAAAGGCTCATTATCATAGATCGTGCTACCTTGCTTACACAAAATCAGAGAACACAAATATAAATAATAGCGCTGACAAAACCTTATTGAAGATAGCACAAATTATGATGATGTGGAAAAGTCGCTTTTAAGGAACTTTTTAAATTTATTATAAACGACTTGTTTATTGATCCACGAGTTATTTATCCAATTACTGAAATACGAAGGAGATTGATATCCACGATGGAATTTTATGGCATCAGCGATGTCCGAGAGTCAACAAAAAAACACATTCGACGAAAGCTTGAAAACGAGTTCCAAGAAGTTTTGCGAATTTTTATCAATAATGATGGAAGACTGAATTTGTACCCAGAGAATCTCACTGGCATTGTGTTGTTTAAGAAAAATAAAAGAACTAAAGAAAGGGCTTCAGGACTTAAAAACTATACTGAGAGATAATATTACGCAAACAACCTACGAACTAAGACTTTAAATTCAAAAACAACCAATTACACAAGTTTGGCCTCCAAACATTGAATAACTGAGTAAAAAAATCATTGACCAGGATCACTTTCTAAGTTCTTGTACGTTTTGATTACTGGATCAGAAAATAATATTCCTGTCCGAACAAAACAACGATTCTCGTCCTTAGAGCAAGTTGTGATATATGCTGTCACTAATGGTAAAGTGGTACCTCCGAAACACATACGTCTTTCATTTGCCATAAAATCTCTTACAGGAAATGTTAAGTTAATAATTCTCAATCATCTTGCCCACTGCATTTCTTACTCTAAACTTGAAGAGATTGATTCAGCCTTATGCATTCAGAAAACAATTATAGAAAATGGAGACACGATGGTACCTTCTAACATTGTGCCTGGTGTTTCGACTACTTTAGCTTGGGATAATGTAGACAGACAGGAAGAGACATTATGTGGGAAGGGAATATTACATCGTGTAAATGGGATTGCTATTCAACCAAAACTATCTGAATAATCTTAAGAATGATCGCTACCTTCTATACCGAAAAGCAAAAAGCGTAGTATAAGCAGTCAACCTATGATGATTCCAATATACAATGTTGGCCAAATAAAAGGGCCAACTAGGATTGATAGTGTTGAAGTTGCTTTAGACTCTTCAATTTAGTCATCAAGGGAAAAGAACTTAGTGCTGATATTGGCCCGGATCATGAGTAAACATGCACAAATTGTCAGCAATTTGACAGGGTATAATATATTAATAAGGAATGGAATCAATGTCACCCAGGATAATTTAGAATACCTGGATACAATGAATTCTCCAGCGATACACATCTCTACAGTGAATGTGGCATTAAACCGATCAATCAAAATAATGCGAAGTCTCAACTTGAACACGATTGTCTGCTTTTTTGATAAGGCGTTGTATACGGAAGCCTTAGATATCATATGAAAACATCCTCATGTGTTTAAAGAAGTGATCGTTCTTCGTTAGGTATATTTCATACCATATGCACATTACTTGCTGTGATAGGAAAGAGGTACAAAGATGTTGGGTTACAGGATTTGTGTATTGAAGCAGGTGTAATTGCTGATGATTCAGTTAATGCTGTAATTGAAGGCTGTCATTACAATAGAAGTACTGGACCACACAAAATTGTATATGCTGCTTTCATGAGAGTGGCATGGAAGGGTTTCATATCTTGGTTGGGTGAGAATCATAAGGATGATCAGTGTACGTTGGATGATTTATTGACACATGAGAATAATTTATGTACAAAGATTTGCATGACATCAGCAGAAGAACTTGTTCAAAGAGATTCGTATGGAAGGATAGTGGAACATTTCAAAGACTACAAGAACTTTTTGAGGAATGGAAATGGAACCCTCTCAAAATTCTAGATGTCTTAAAATGTCTAGATATGGTTGAATTACCCCTATGTTTCCTTCGAGCATCACACGAAGGAGATGGTTGCTTCATTTGGCTTCCAATCTTACCATGATCTCTTGGTATGACTGAGACTTGAGTATTAAGTTTTCAGCAAATCACAAAATTTCTGTATTATGTTTACGTTGTCCGTCATTACAAAATGAGTAGCAATTTTAAGCTCTTAGATATATCATAAAAAGTTATTTATATTCAAAGCATAGAAGGATTCTTTATGTGATTGTCTATTGTATGGCAGAATATATGGGCTTCATTACCACGAAATCTCTTATACTGAAAATCTTCATTATGAAACTCTTCTTATACTTAACTTTTATAACACTTTTTCTGGAAGGGTCCAGATCGTAAATCTAAAATTAAACTTATCATTAGTGACATGAATGCCATAATTTTATGAACACCGAATTTACAACATACATTACATATATGTTAAATCTTATTTTCTCTAAGTTCTCAAGAGTTTTTGGCTAACTCTTTGTATTATTTCAATATCCTATGACTTTTTTTAATGTTCAAAAAATTGATGTTTTTCACTAGTTAATATCTTTAATTTTTCAACTAATATCCACTTTTCGTTTAAATCTCTACTGGTACTACACATTTGATTATTTATCAAGTAAAGTTAATCTCCGTCAGTTTAAACCGTCGCGTTGACAAATTTTCTTTCATTTTAAATTTTATTATTATGTAGGCCTACGAGTTACTAGAATCACGTTTGTGTTACGAAATCGAAATTCGTAAATTTTTGTATGAATAACGAGTTTCCTACTACTGATTAGTCATCCTCCTTGTCTGTCCAACTTTTAAAATACCTACAGTTTGCACAACAAAACTGCAAAAAATTTGAAATATTCTTATACATTCCGAGATTGAATTCTATGAAAAGGTAAGTGTACTCTACTTGCGACAGACACAGTAAGGAATATTATTAACACTTTACAGGACCACAGTCTCACTATTTATTGAAGGTTCTAATGCTGTACCAACCTTCCTTTGTGATTTTGAAAGGGGGAAAAAAAATGCTTTATATATTTTAAATATTCGCTATCTTGCAACCGACCTCCCGTGGCGCAGTAGGTTGGTACGCTACGCTGGTCTGGTATGTGGGAGGTTCTTAGTTCGAATTCTCGGTAAGGCATGGGCGTAGTTATTTTATAGGTCATAAGTTATATTATAAGCCGTCCTGATAAGCCTCCAGGCGTAACACCAGTGGATGTTAATGAGCTCTTTCCAATCCAATGCTTTTTCTTGGAAGTATAAATTAAAATAGAAATTACGGAATGATTTCAGAGCTCATCTTAAAACTTGTGGAAGTAATGCCTAGACACATAATGTTGACTTCCCTACGCCAAGAAAACGAATGCCCAACTGCCATTTTGGCGTGGTGGACTCATTACTTCGTACTCTGGCTCTGAGAGTGTGCTGTATGAACCGCCGCTTGCATTGTAACTTTAAAACGGATGTTAGACAGACGCATATGTGTTACATTTTAATTATAAATTGTCGATTGCTAACGCCGTGTATTACCAGGTACTAACGTACATAGCTCGTTCAGGTTCAAGTGATCTGGTAACAATTTACCGGGTACCATGGGAACTGCAGTTTATGCAGGCACATAGTTGAATTAGCTTGTAAATATAACTAGTTATTAAAAAGCCACAAACTCTTTAGCTTATTATTAGCGCTGGAACTACGCATAGCTTTTTATGGGCGGTGCATGTTTTCAAGTAACTTAAAAAGTCAAACAAACTTAGTTCAATATGCATCATGAAGATAGGGATACGCATAAACAAAGTTATTCAGTAGGCCTAACCATTGTGGATGAGCTCTTCTAAACCTGTCGAAATCTGCGGGTGAACTTGGTGACCCGTAAATTTAGTCATACAAGATTTCAGTTTAGAACTTTGACAAGCCAAAGATGAGTTTAAGTACCTAACCTATTTGCAAGTAAGTTTTGGTCGGTTTAGCACACAAATAAGCTGTTTATACACACCCATTCCAGTTACGTGCAAGAATTTACTACGAAATAGTAATTTATAAGCCCAGTCTTTGAGGTTGGGGGGGGGGGGATAATGGGGTTGGGGGGGGGGCGACTTTGTCTTTAATATTAATATTTCTGACATGTTTACTCCATTGCACCATGTAAATAATAAATAAAGTTACTTCTACGATCGTCATTCAAATGCATAATTTAATGCGAATAATAAAACTGAGCTCCGCCCCGGGTGGTTCCCCCTCCCCACTCCCCTTTAGTAACCGCCACTGGTCAACATGCATTATACATAAATACAAGGGAAATTGCACATGAACATACAGATTACTTAACAGAACAAGTTACACTAATAAATTCTTCCCAGTTACAATTTGGCAAAAAAAGTCATAAAATAACTCGGTATGTTGCTACGATAAAAAGCGCATCTTTAACCAATGATATTAAACAATTCGTCGTTTACAAATTAGCTCATTCCTACGGTATAAACGACAATGTGAAGCGTGATCTCTAGAGTAACGAGACGAGCGAGGCCATTATTAGAGCCCCAAGTATTTTGCGAATTCATTCGATGGCGAGGTAGACTCTAAACACTTGTTATTTCCTCCTACTGCTGGGATGGACGACAGTTGTTTAGACTCGCCGTGTTTCACTATGAGCAAGTAATAAGCAGGAAGCAGTAGTGTGAGTGATTATTTAACACAAAGGCCTCACTTGATCATAGCAACCAATAAGCAAACGATAATGTCTCGAGTGCATTGAGGACTGTCCAGTCTAGCTTGCTGCCAACTCAATCCGCAAAATACTCGGGGCTCTAGCCATTATACAATTTTTGGTTATTATAGCGGCAAGTTTCCAAACGAAGCGTCGCATTAAAACTGAACTCGATGCTCGCTTGTGCACAATTTTTCCTTACACTGTTCATGATTTCATGTAACGTCACGTATGTTAAAAACACAGGTTAATCAGTTTGCTAAATGATTGGTTTAAGTTAATACTTCGAGGCGTAATGCATTGAAACACAACAGTGCCTCGAAACAGTCGAGCATTCTTTGTGTAAGTTTTCTTTATCGTGAACCTGAAATCTCAGGAATGATCAGAAATTCTCTCTCACTCTTTTTCATGGCAGGACAAAACTTAATATAATACTTTAAAGCGTGCGTGAGAGTAGGGATTGGTCCGTCGTTCCTTTCGTTTCTCAGGACGGGCGGGTTTAACTGATCGATTCGATAAGAGAAACATTTCAGAAGTTTAAATCGGATTCTTTACAATTGCCCATTTATTTCCTGCTAGCATTAAGGAACTGTCAACCTCTCCGGTAGTATAAGATGGAGTGGTAAATGTTAAAAGGACGCAAATCAGAAAACAAAAAAATGACAAGAGGCAATCAAAATGCTGTTGTTGATGGGAAATGTAACTGTTTTCTGATAACTCTACTCGTTTTAAGGAAAAAAAAAAAAAATATCCCACGCTGAATTAGAAACATCAAATTTCCGTACATTTGGCACGAAAATAAAGATTCCTTGAAACTTTTATCTTCTCAAGAGAAGAGAAAGTAAATTTAATTTATTGCAGTTAGTAAAGAAGTCTACTTCGTTCATGTTCAGTCTCTAGCAAAAAATATTGCGAGTGTTTTTTTTCGTAACTGACAGAGTTATCCAGAGAGTGCCTATGAAACTGCGAAACTGAAACGCACACGAGTTTGGAGTATAGTTTCTACTTAATTAAAAGAAATGTAGTAGTATCGCCTCTCATGCGACTTGCTCAAAGGCGTTACTGGCTGCTGGTTGGGATATTAGAAAATGAAAAAGTTACACTCTAAATTCGAATAAGTGGAAAGCCACTTATTCGCAGTGAAAATGGCTCCACTTAGAATCGGGGGGGGGGGGGGGGGGTGACTGATTGTCCAGTGTAAAATTACGCTGATTGAATTAGTAATGTGAAAAGTTTCACTGATTCTAAGTGGAGCCATTTTCACTGCGAATCCTACTGTATTAACCCATTAAAGCCCATAATTCAAACTGTGTACATTTTATTGGAAAATTAGATCAGAAGTACACCTAAACATGGAGAACAAAAAAAAAAAATACAATTTTTAATTTCTTACCTGCTTGTTGGCTTAGCAACTTTAGTTGTCACTGGGTTGTAGCACAGTCAGAAATGACAGAAATGTCATCTTTACAATAAAAAATATGTTACATTTTAAACTAATTTTAATCACGTTTATACATCTTAAAATAGAGTTCATGTATATTAAAATGATTAAATCGTGATTCAAAATACACCTATTACCAAATTAACATACTACTTGGCTGTACACTGAACAGAATTTTCGCATAGGGTTTTCGGTTCGTTTGTTCAGAGATTTACCCTGTGTGAAATATTTTGAAGCACTCATTAGGGTGAAGTGGATCTTCACATTTCTTGCACACACAGCTTGTTCTCTTCGTGCATACCTTGCAACGCCGTTATTTTGCGTCGCCTTTTTTTATTATGTGATCAATGCGGTCGATGCGGATTTCTTCAAGTACAGATGAGAACGCGAAAAACGGACGGACTCCTGGAGACACTGCAGGTTTTCCACATGTTTTCAGAAGGTTGGTTGCACGTTGACGACGGAATTCTAATAATGACATGTCGTAGCCTAGTCTACAGTATAGCAACCAACCCTGAACACAACACACATCAACAGTCCATGCATAGAATGGCCACCACCACTTTTCCGATCTGATCCAACAGCGGCATGTGGAAACAAAATGATCACAAAGAACCACACCACCCATGTTGGCATTATACTTGGCAATCGGGCCAGGAACTTCCACAATGAGATTTTCTTCTCAGTGCGAGAGTAGCGAGAGTACTTTTCCTTAGGTTCAACTTCATCGCAGTTTGTGAGAACAGTAACTACGCTATTGTCATTCCATCTTACTGCTAGGAGATCATCGCATGAAGAGACTACCATGTGACCTCATTTGTTATTTCTGAAAGCTTTCTTGTCTGATAGCTTCATTACAGCCGCACATATATTCTCTCTGTGTCTCAGTAGCCCCTATGCCATTATATTTTAGATTTCTTAGGAGTGAGACAGAGGTGAAAAAGTTGTCGAAATACAAAATAGTTCCCCTTTTCAGTTGCAAATGATCTACAAGGCTCATAACTACACAATTTCCTTGCCCAGTTCCTGTGGTCGGAAATCGTGTAGATGTACCACAGTATGGTTCAACATGAAAAATATAGCCAGAGGGATCAGCAGCTATCCGCAGCTAGAAACAAATCTAATGGGGTTTCCCCTAATAAACTGTTTTGCGCTGCGATGTCCAAAATATTGTATCATACTCTCCTCATCTATGTTAACTGAGCCACCAACATAAATTTGTGTGAAGGCGGAATTCAAATGATCAAACAGTGGACGAACCTTGTACATGCAACCAGTACCATCCATTGCTCCATTATCTGCGATATGCAGATATCGTATAATTTCGTCAAAGTGATTGCGGCGCATAGCTTCTGCAACAATAGAGACATGGACATCTGATTGTGTCTGCCAGTACATCCTTTTGTATGGGAGGGAGTGGTAACCAGAGAGAAGCATTATGCCTATAACTGCAAGGATCTAATTTGAGGAAACACTGAGGTTATGAACAAAATGTTGACCTGTATAGCGATTGGTTTCTTCTACTATGAGTGACACAAGATCGTGAGGGAAAAAAGATGTGAATTCATCAACAGGTCACTTTATATGATGGCGAAGAAAATCTTCAGTATTTAGGCGAATTTCAACATCTTGCTCCGGAGTTTACTTGAAAATAACTTATTATGAGGTAACCACTTTGCCGCTTCAGGAAAACACACTTTGGTGGTGGTACTGCTGGTGAAACCACCATTGTTGCGGGTATCCTATCTGTTGAAGTACTTGGACCAGTATTATCAACATCAAATTTAATCCAGTTTTCGTCTACAGTGTTAGAATATCGTACTAATACCTGGATCCTCAAGACTCGGCCCGGTATTCTGTCCAAATTACCTTGCGCTTCTCCATCGGAGTTATCGGAATCTTCATCGCTGTCTGCACCAGGTGCCTCATCAGGTAGAGAAACAGCTACACTCCTTGGAATTTCCTCTTCATCATCTTCCTCGAGGGCTGTCAAAATTTCATGAAGAAGCAGACCTTGGCCATCTCTACCTTCGACGAACCTGCAAAATTACATTGATCGTAATTTATTTCAGTAAGGCAATATAAACAAAATAAATTATTGCTTCTATTAGCATTTATAATTGCATGGTCATGCATAATCCATCTAGTCTAATCATTATCTCTGACTGCCAGTTACTGTGGTGTGCTAACAATACAGAAAAATAAATTACGTAAAAATTTAACAAGAATGATACAAAAACATTTCACTCAGGAAATGTGTTTATAAAGAAGTGTAAGTAATGTAACAACACGAGAAAAATAAACAAAAGATCAAATAATGTAACATAGTTGAAAGTTTAGTTGCCATTCTTGTTTGGAAAGCTAGTAAAATAACTTTAACATAAAGGAATAAACTTATTTTGTAGGTGACCATGTCATGATAATGTGATACGGACATGTGCAGTTCCTTCAGACAACCTCACTCAACCACAGTCAACAGGCAAGTGAGCGTCTCCAAAGAGAATATGTTTAAGCAGAACCTTCACTGTGTTCACAAGCCAAAGAGAACAAAATTCTTAGTGCTTAAATAATAGTGCTTAAAACAAGTCTATGGAAAAGTGAAGGTAGTGTAACAACTTAGGAAAAAACCTACTAGTGAAGCAAATAATGGTTTACTGTACTGAAATTCAACCATTTACAAATAATTCCTTTCCTTAACAACTCAAACAATGGCAAAGCGGTACTGTCTACCTGATTTGTATAGTTTCGGTAGAATCCAACTACTCCCAAAAACGCTCTAAGTTGTTTTACATTGCGGAGTACTGGAAAATGAGTTATCGTAATCTATTTGCCAGGTGCAGTTTTTATGCCCTCGGGAGTGATGAATGTCCCAGGAATGGAATATCTTCCCTGCAGAACAAAGATTTTCGAAGTTTCACTGCCATTCCCGCAGCAGCGAGCTGGTGCAATACTACATTAATATGTTCCAGGCGTGTTTCAAAAGTAGGCGAAGTGATGAGAGAATATCGTCTACATAGGATCTAGCGAACTCCGCGCAACTCTCTCCCAAAGTCATGCACTGCGTAAACTAAGCTACAGCATTGCAAATGCCGAATGGAAGTACTTGGAACGTATATTGTTGATTTCGGAATAGGAAACCGGTGTATTGTTTTAAATTCTCCTCTAGCGGAATTTGCCGGTAAACGTGCGTTAAATCTATGGTGCTCATGGTCTTAACACCGTCATACAGCCTTAACAATTCCTCAGTAGGACGTGGGCTTTCCCTAGCCTTGACTGTTATTGCCAATGCGTCTGGCGTCTAGACACAATCTTACGGAACCATCCTTTTTTCTTACGCACACCATCGGATTGCGTATGGACTAGAGAAGTGTTTAATTATATTCCATTCCAACATTTACTTTAAATACACTTCCGCCTCCTGCATACACTTAGCCGGTATGGAATATGAACGGCAGTGAAATGGTTCGCCTGTTGTTACCTCTAGGTTGGCTTGAAAAATTTAGTTTCTCCCTAGTCGTTCAGAAAATGTTGGCTGGTGTGCGAAAAGTACATGCTGCAATTTATTTCTTTGCTCGCATTGAAGGTTTTCAATACTAGAAACTGCTTTTTGAATTGATTCTAATTTCTCAGTCTCACAAGACATCATAAAAGGCCGATTAATGGAAAAACATTTATTTCTGATTAAATTGACGAAACAATCAGAAACGTTCCAATTGTCTGGAAAAGTTACAGTGCGATTATTGATTTATGTGGTATTAATCATCCAACCACTGTAATCAAGTTTTACCTGGTATTTTGACATGAAATCCACGCCCAATATTAGTGGTTTGTCAGTCCTTTGATGTCTAAAGCACACACAAGTTTTGGAATTCCTAAACCATTAATAACTAGCAGTACCTGTCTATTAATAATGGGACTAGATTCAGAAGTCACACCTACAATTCTCAAACGAGGTACAGGAACACTAGGCAGAGCTTGTTCCATGGTTACAATATTATTACACAATTTTTCTGAGACAATTAACTTCGGCTCCACTATCCAGTAAAACAGATACCTGTATATCATATACTTTCAAAAATAATTCAGGACTAAAAATTTCATGCGAGTTCTCTGGTTCATTACCTGGCTCAGAAATTAAATATTTCCTGTCACTTTGTTCCAATGATACCTATTCCACTACTACATCTGTAGATATATTAGTTTCATTTTCATCCCCGGTGTTACATAGGCCAATAATTGTGTGCATGTTAGTAGAAGACAATATCAGAGTTTGACGCAAATGGATAATTTAACTAAAATTCAACCATTTTCATGCTAATTTCAAACAAATTTCTAATAACCGTATCAAATCTTTCGCAGATTTTGGCGTAACTGAAAAATGTAACTAAAATTCAACCAATTTCACGCTAAATTCAAACAAATATCTAATTCCCCGTCAAATTTTTCAAAACGCAAATCACAATCAAAATCAATTTTCAACTTGTGTTCACTCTTTGTGTGTCATTCTTTAAAGACTAATTTTCGAGCTAAATCGCCATATTTTTGATGAAATTCCAAGAATCTTCATACTTATCTTGTGATATTATTCAAATTTAAAGTAAATATTTGCCTTTTCTATCTAAATGTAGACTCATAGCTTAACTATATTTGCATGCTTCCAACTTTTATTCGAGTTTATTGGCTTTTTAGGATTATATTCTTGGAATGCAGAATTGGTTGATAGAACGATGTCTGTGTAATTTTCATAGTCATTACCGGTGAATTCACCTTCAAGATCCGATTGTGGTTTTTTTTTTGTTAAAAAATTAGAAAGTCCTTCTGTTAATGTATATTCTTTGCCTTTAACAGATAGTTTATCATTAATAATTATTTATCTTTACTTCTGACTTCTGTACCTCCAATTTCAAATTTATACCCATCTCCTTGTAAACCATATTGTGTTTTAAAAACAATTTTTTCTGAAATTTCTTTCCCGAGTTTTATAACAGAATCCGGATGCGTCAAATTTTTTATGGGCAAAATGCTCATTCGCTCTTCTACATTAGGTAATTTTGGGAATAATTCTCTTTCAAAAGCATTTTCTTCTGGTGTTGGTGGATAATCTAAGTTTTTTGTAGCAACAGGTACTAGTGCTGTTATTAAATCTTTATTTTCTTCACTTTCTTGTTCTACTTTTTTTGCCAATATTTTGTAATTCAAGAATTAATGGTACATATTTTTTCTTGTATTTTTTTTTTTTTTTTCATATTCTACCTCATGGATCTTTTTATAATTTCTATACTTCTCGATGAGCAATTTCACTTGATGAAGTCTCTCTGAATCTTTTGTTTATATACATATATTTTTTTGCTTGTAAGTTATAAAAGCATTGAGAGTTTTGAGAGACAAACTTTTCCTCCAACTGATCAAACGAGGGGGATATTAAATATTTATAATAGTAGAATCGAGTTTGATATTCCCATAGGAGATGGCTTATTTTTTTCCAAAGGATGCTTATGTATTGGAAGAATATCGCCTACTAAAGAGATATAAAACTGGAGATGAGGCAAAATACGAAAAATGAGATAATATTGATGTTTGTTCTAATTTTGTTTTTCCATTTCAGTTTTCTAGAACAGAAATTTCAAAACATAGACATATTATTGATGCTGTTGATAATCCAGGAATAACTTCAACAATTATGAATATTTAGCTAAGATCACCAGATGAACAAAATTATTTACAGTCTACTGGTGTTGTTAGTAAATTTCGAGTAAAATCTGTTCGTAGAGATAAAATTAATGAAATAATGTATCCATTAAGATAATTGTCTGACTTCATTCGCGATAATAATGAAGTTTACTGGAAAGGTGGTTGTAATATCACTTTTTTTTTTTTTTTTTTTAAGAAATAACAATTGTATATTTGTTTATGAAACTAAAAAAGCAGATGTGGCTGATAAAAGCTATGCTGATCCAGTTGAAATTATTGTTGAAAAATTAGAAATTTTGTGGCCTATTGTTGAATACGAAGCTAACACATCAATTGGAATTAAAGAAAAAATACATAGAAATTCTAAAATTAGTATTGGTTTTAAGTAGTTGCAACTTTTATAAAAAGAAGTTCCTGCTGGGACAACTGTTTTTAACTTTGTTAAAGAAAATCAGTTAAATAATTTGCAATTTGACACGCCTGATTTTGTAACTGTGGGTTTGCAAACTAATAGAAAAAATCGCGCTGAGCAATATGTGCATGCTTCAATGCTTGATCATTGAAAAGTAAGAAATATTTTTGTTAAAAATGGAAGAAATGAAAATTTTCCAAAAAAATATTGGATTCTAGATATTGAAAATTATCTTTGTCTTAAAATGTTTCTGGCTTTTAATGATATTAGAAATTCTAGAACAAAAGTAAATACTACATACAGAAATAATGAACTTTATTATTACAAGCCAACTACAAACTATCATGGCGATATCAATTATTATTCATTTTGGGGACGAAGACAAATTGTATGTTACTGACTGCCTATATAGAAAAACAGAAGTAGTTAAAGATAAAACAAATATAATAATTAGTGTAGATTTTAAAAAAGCTGTTGAGTCTAATACAATTTGTAATGTTGTTTTAAATAGCCAACGAGATTTAACTTATGATTATTTGAAAGAAAATATCACTGAAGATATATAAGTTTTTAAATTTATTAAATGGATAATGTAAACGATTTTACAGAAACAAGAAATTGTTTCGACATTTTAATACAGTTTTTTAGATATTTGGTTGAGTTGTTTTATCTATTAAAATCATTTTTTATATCTAAGTGAATTTTTCTTTATTTGTTTTGTGTTTATATGCATAGATTTTTTTTATATAAATCAGTAGAAGACTATTGCAGGTATTGGCGCAACTCAATAATCTAACTAAAATTCACGCAAATTCCTCACTTTCAAGCAACAATTTTTCAATATCTTCTGAAAATATTATTCATCTTTTCAATTTCACCCCCAAATCAAGATAATTTCACCCAAATCTGAGGTCTCAATCAAGCGCACTTTTTTTTAAATAACATACTTTGTTCACTCTGTGATCAGTGGTCCATGAGGCTACATTTAGGGTGAATGAGTCTACATTTAGATAGAAAAGGCAAATATTTACTTTAAATTTGAATAATATCACAAGATAAGTATGAAGATTCTTGGAATTTCATCAAAAATATGGCGATTTAGCTCGAAAATTAGTCTTTAAAGAATGACACACAAAGAGTGAACACAAGTTGAAAATTGATTTTAATTGTGATTTGCGTTTTGAAAAATTTGACGGGGAATTAGATATTTGTTTGAATTTAGCGTGAAATTGGTTGAATTTTAGTTACATTTATCAGTTACGCCAAAATCTGCGAAAGATTTGATACGTTTATTAGAAATTTGTTTGAAATTAGCATGAAAATGGTTGAATTTTAGTTAAATTATTGAGTTGCATTAAGATCTGCTATAGTCTTCTACTCATGTTGGACCCCTCTGAAAGTACGGTGTTTGCTAAGGCCAGCGATGGGGATCCGTATTCTCTGACCTCTAGTAGTTTAACCAATTATCTCGGTTATTCCCTATCCATTTACCGTCTGTCGTTCGTTCATGTGCTATTGTTGTGGAATCGACGCAAAGGAAGGCGTACGAGGGTCGAGCGTAGTTTGATTGCTGAATTAGTCTTCGCTTACGTCATTCTGAAAATCAGGGCTTTATACAACATGGAGAGTGCAGCGATCGTGGGCTGGAATTATTTATTCTTTGACCTGGCCCATGCCTTTCGTTCATTCTCCTTGGCGACTTTTCTCTCTGACTTGTACGTTGTTCAGCTCGGCCGTTGAATATATTACTTTCCTGTACGTCAGACTGACGTACATCGTAGTCGTCGTTTGTTTCCCAATTGTCGCGATTTTTACCGTCATACGGTTTCCATCTGTAGTTCTGGCGGTTTCCACTAACGTAAGAGTTTCTCTGGAATTACCTACTGCCTCTGTACGACCTCTACGGATTCCTAGGATTACCATCACAATGTTGTTAATCCTGCCTTGTGCCAATAGTACTGATATGAGGATTCCTTTCATATCTAGTTTGTCCATTGTAATTTTGATTCGAATTCCCTTGGTATAGGGGAGGCGCATGATCGGGCTTAGTAGTAATCTGGCTATCTCGATTTCCGTATTGTCTTTGTGATTTCTCGATAGCGTCGAACGCGAGTATTTCTTCTCGAAATGTTGCGAGACAGCCGTCATGCCACTCTGCCTAATGCACTTGGTACTTGAAGGGTAACTACCTCAGAGACATTGCTATGAACTCTTCATCTGACACCGGGGGATCCAAATTACGAGAACGCTCTTACATGTAAGCCAAATGTTCCTCGAATGGCTTGCCCTTGCCTGGCCAAAACCTCTTGGCATGTACTTGTGCGCAAATATTTCCTTGCACTTTCCTACTCCATAAGTTCGCTAAGAATTCTCTCTTTAAAATCATTGTAAGTATCAGTCTTTGTCTTATTTGTATCCCACCAGTAATACGTAGTAGATATTTAACTCAAAGCTATGCACCTTAGCTTGTCCTTATCACTCAAGTTAAATAGTCAAGAATAGTCATCAAATGCATTCAGAATCTTTACCGGGTTTTCGCCGGATTTACCCTCGAACGTAGACATTTCGTCAGCCCACATCTTACTCGGGTGGTGGAGCAATGTGTTCAATGGCAACAAGGCGGATGTGTCGTTCACGGGGCGTTCGGACTCCATCCGTTCCCGTCGTTTTGAAAACGATATAGGCAGCTTCCATCTTCTACGAGTATTGAGCTGGGACTGGTGTTATCTAACCTCAATTCATTCATAGATCTAAGAACGACATCGATTTTATCTGTGACAAAATTTATCTGCCCCCCCCCCCCCCCCGGTCAAATTTCGGCTCGTTTCTTTCTGTTTCCCCGCGAACTAGTGCCTCGGTACGTTCGCATCTCTGTTCTATTTGACAACCAAAAGAATTCATTTGGGAAGAAATTATACCTTCCAATTATACCTGGTTGTTTTCTATGGTAGCTATTCGTTGTTTGGAGCATTCCACCGCTGCTTGTAATTCCGTCCTGTTGTTCGCTATATCTTACCATAACGCGTCTGACGTACGCGCTAATTCCTGGTTCACGGTTTTTATTTCCTGTTGTACCTGTGATATACTGTCATTCATTGCATGACTTAATTGAGAAATTTGCATTGTGAGAGTGAGCTGAAAAGACTTCGTTTCCTCGACCAAAGCCTGTCCGAACTGTTCTCTTAATCGTGTGTATCTGTGTTGTATTAATAGTTTAATTCCTTTTTGCATATTATATTAATTTTTACTATTATTAACAGTATTGATTATGTGTTATTGCGGATTTCATCCTGACATGAATCGGAGGCGAATTCGTTCTTTTGGTTATTACCCGAGGAAGGTTTTGTTCGATCCGTTCTGATTGCTTCCTGAATAACAAAATCATCTGTTGCATTATCTACATCTCCGACTGGCTAGATATTACCATAGTCCGTTCTGTTGACTGCTCTGGGTTAGTCAACTGGCCTACTGAATTACCTTCCATGTCGCTTGAAGCTAACTCATCTGTCGGTTTACTCGTTTCTGCCGTCATATTATCCGTGCGATACTCCAATCTCTTATAGCCTATGGCGGCGGTTTTTCGTAAATAATATGCAGTCCTTAATTCTCGACTCATATAAATTCCAAAGAATAAGCGACTCTACTCTGGTTTCTCTATGGAAGTTATGACTATTTCTTTCTGTGAGCAGCACTATAGTAATCTCTGGTTATCGTGGGCTTAAATTCTCGTAGCCTTCACGTTGGGTCGACAAAAGAAATCTGTAACACTATTGATATGTGTTAAAATATTATTTCTGAGATATGTAATGTAATATATGAATGTGTAATGTAATGATAAAATATCGTATACGTGAGTGAGTCTGATAGGTTATATTAATGATATACCTCGGCTGAACTCTATGCTGCCACGCTAAAAAATGGGTGTATTCATCCAAATTTCCATTACCTCTGTAGTTTGAAACAATTAGATCAGTAATTCTAATAAACAAACAGAGAAGTCTTCATTCAAGAAAATTAATAGAAACGAATAAAACTACTTTGATTTTAATACTGATGAGTGGTTTTAACAAGAGCTAACTGAACTAAACCAATTTCAAATTATATGGTACTTTTGCAGAACTTTTGTTACGAAATATTGTACTATACTAATTCTCAAAATTACAAGCAACACCAGCCTATACATTGCACATCAACCGATTTACCAACATTTGACTTTACTAGTTTTGGTGTCGTAAATACATTTACATTTGCTTGGGGGAAAAATACGACTTCTCTGTGTCGATAGTAGAAAATAGCCGCAACTCTGCCGATGTCGTGGAGTCATCCTTCACTGGTGTAGAACCCAGGAACAGCTCTCCCGCTCACCACGGACAGCACATCTCTGGGTGGTGCTCAGCGAACTCATCCCCTGCGGACCGGAACAGCGGAGGTGGGTGCAGAATCGGAACCTTGCCAGAATTCGCAGCCAGTAGTCCTCCTGTCGCAGAATTGGCTCTCCGAACACCAGACACCGCGGCGTCCTTGGCTCGAAGTCCCAACCAAGAAGTCCTCCTTCACTGGGCCGTCCTTCCGTCCGGGCTCATCGTACAACTTATGTCGAATTACTTCTTCTTTAAACACATATCGGCTCAGTATTTCAATATTGCGTGAATAACTCTGTATCTCCGTCGTAAATATCAAATTTTGCCAATCAAATATTACAGATTATGTATCATATTCAGGACTGACTTCTATTCTGAGCTGGCCTATCACTGATACCAAATTAGAATGAATAAGTGTTTTGTTCTATCAGACTATTGTTCGAAAAATCAATAAAATGTGATAGGCCGGCTGGTGTGGCCTGATTTTTTTGAGAAAACAAAAGGTAGTGCTTGTTACAAAGACAAATACTCATGCAAAGAAACCATAGTTAATCATTAGACTTACATAGCTTATACAACACAACTGTCAAAATAAATAAGTTTACACGTATAACATTGAACATACGCGAAACATCTTATACATTGCATTAAAGTTTGGCATTTAAATCAAATTTAAAGACATAGAATAATCATTATAAAGTCATAAATATTGAAGTGTTACAGAAATGTCATGCTGATGTGGTCTGAAAATGCGCAGGGTCTCGAAATAACCTCGCTCCACCAAAGACTGCAGACATATGATCCTTACCTAACAGACTATCTTAAGGCAAAACTTTCACAGTACTGCGAAGTGAAAAAAAAAAAATCGAAATATAATACACTGTTTTCGAAGTGTACAGCTAGTTTGGTTGTGGCAAATAAAGTTGTCAGTGGGCTTTAATGGGTTAATACAATTTATAGTTTGTATTGAAACTATTAGAAATATTATTCTACGAGGAACTAAATTATTAGGTGGTTTATTTATTAGATTGGCATGTATACGTCAAAGTGATCTTAAACAGTGGAAAAACACTGATACGAATTTAGAGTGTACAATATTTCTCTTTCTTTACAGTGTACGGAGGACTGAAGAGTCTAGCTCTCGGCAATTCTCTGAACACCTATGAAAGCCCCTTTTTGATACTTCTTACAATTGGTTGTTTATCCTTCCGCTGTAGGTACATATAAACACTGCTATAGATCTAGTGACAATAGTTTGCGGACGAAGGGCTATGTCTTAACGTTAAGATACGTAGAAAATAAAATAATTTCTTCTTATATTACACACTTTGACATGATAATAGTTAGAGGTTTTTGAATTTCTGAAATTCATTAGGTATATACACAAATGAAATATTCGTAAATGTACAACATAAATACACAATAATATAAAATAGTTATACAAGCATACAAGGCTAAAATAATATAACAAGACAATAAAAGTATGATAACATATAATTTTCTATAAAAAGTTGGCATTGAAAAATTTAGGTCCATTCCATATTAAAGACTTCTTCTAATAAATAAAATGAATACTCCTTTAAGAAAGTTTATAATATTTCTAAATTGTTTGGAACTATCCTAACTTTTTTTTTTTTTTAGATAGCACGGTAATTTATCAAATAAAGAGGTACATGAATCGTAAGCCCCCTTCTGGAAAAGTTTCGGGTTATTTAGTGGTACATGAAGATTCTGGGCACCTCTGGTGTAGTGAGAATGAATGAAATAATTTTTAGGGATAATATGACTGTTATTGGTGACAAATATTAGGGATGTGTGTTTATACTGAGATATGAATGTCTGTACACCAAGCTTTTTAAAATGGCGGTGGCACATTTCGTGTGGTTTTAATCCATTTAATATCTTAATGGGTTTCTTTCGAAGCAAAAATATTTTGCTGCTGTTTACTACCAGAGCCCAGCATATTATGCCATAAGACATTAACGAATGGAATTGAGCGCGCATACTTTAGTTACTTTTATTCGACTGCGCGGCGGTAGTTTTGCAGGCACCGGAATATTGTTAGCAAGTAACAAACGGGGAGAAATATTGTGACCGTATCGTGTGAAACAAAGTGAAATGATAACCCTCCCCCCCCCTCACTACGAATAAACTAAGCAGGAGTGTCCAGTTATTCGCGGGCTAGGTCTACACGCGAGCCGCGAATAGTGCAAATCTCGGCTGACGTGACAGTTGTTGAGGCAAAGGTTGTTCGCGGGAAAGGAATAACTTTTGAATTCAACCTTTGGAAAACCTCACTGTCCTTAACTATATGCTGTTCGCGGTAAAGTGAGCACTTTTGAGGCCCTTGTTACTTTTTTCTTTCAGCCATTTTTAATCCTTTAAACGCATTAAAAAAATTGCTATGTAAGTAATAAACACAGTGTGTATATTCCACCGCACTCGGAAGTTTACGTCTAAGGCTAATATATACTATGTTTATTGACGATTATTCCAAGTGAAGGGACTTTCAAAAGTGCTCACTTTACCGTGAATAGCCTATACATACATGTTACAGTACAACCTGGCACGCATGTTGCCACTTAAGTTGACAACGAATTGACAAAAATAATTCTTATACTTGATTTTGTAACGATTGTTTGGTGGGAGAGGGCGAAGGGAATGTATATTTATGGCTACTTCAGTTCGTGTTTCTTATATTATACGTAAGAGCATGAAATTTCATATTATCAACATGTTTACATTCCTGAAAATGCTACTGTTTTCTCTTGAATTACGCTTGATTTAAGTGAGACGATCACACGGCAATGTTGATCTTACATAGAGCGGAAGGATATAAAATGAGAAGAACAATAGTTTCCAAGCAGGGCAAGTTATTCTATTCGGGTTGGTAAGCTCAAAGCTTATACTGGTTTAGTAGATAAATTTCTCGCCGCCAGGTATCACTATTGTTGCATGTGAACCAGATATTTTTTTTCGTTTTGTGTTTAAACAAATGGCAGTTTTCATAAAATATATACAGTATTTTATCCCTGTTTCTATAATGTTAAAAGTTTTGCGAGGGAAATCTTTATTTTTCGCACTGGAGTATGAAAGTAAAAAAAAAGTATGCCCACGTGTGTTTAAATATTTTGTCGCAAAACTGAATTTAACAAAGCATTTTATTACACACTTACTTTAAATAAATGTGCCAATAGAACCCAAAAACTACATTTGATAACATTTATCTTTATTACATCCTTAAAATAAAAACTTTGTTTTTACTTAAAGAAGCGTACTTACGGAAATCAAGCACCAAACCCAATTGCAATTTTACCGTTTTCGTTTTAAAACACCGTTGGAGGTAATGCATTACAGTTATAAAACAAAATTGCATCGGCAATTATATTTTATAATTTGGAACAAACAAAACTTTGTACACACATATAAACACACATTTACCGTTGGCTTAAAAATTAGCTCTTTGGAACGCCAGCGAAACTCGAGGTGTAAATTTGTCCCTATTCCCAACTCACATAAAAGAATCGCGTTTTATTCTCCATCTGAGTAGAATAAAAGCTAAGAAGGGCTTTCAAAAATGCACAGTTAAACCGCGAACAGCGTGTAATTAGTTTAACAATCGCGCAGGCGCTCAGGCACAAGAGAAAGAGATCAGTCGGTCGGCGAAGAGGACAGGCGCCCTCGTACGTATGGCGACGGACGGAGGTTTGACAAGACATACCCCTGGATCGCGCCGAACAGCCCAGTTCCCTCAACAATGCGGGCATTACGAGCCCCGATTGTGTGGCATGTGGCTGGAATGGCAGCTTATGACTTTGGTGACATAGTGCCGGATGGTGCCAGAATTGGGTCAGGGAGGGAAGGAGCGATAGTGGTAAAGGAGGATGGTAAAGAGGGTAGGAGGGTACCCTTTACAGCCATATCGGTCGGACGTCGCTCTGGCATCTCGCACACAACGGATCCCCACAACACGATCATCTATGAAATCGTGTGCGCACCAAAGCGCATACTATTTGACAGCAGATACGTATCGAACCTCGCTGTTTTTATTTAGTTCATCCGCTCTGGACTCGATAATGGAGTTTATTAAACGCCTGAATGAACTCTGAAAAGCAAAATAAAAAAATAAAAAATCTATTAATTGTGTTTCTCACCTGTATTTGGCCGGTGGGCTGATCGATGTGGATGCATTAGGTACATTCTAAACTAATCATGCACACAAAACTGGCACACGCAGCCATTGTTTATCTGGATTTATAAATCACAAACTCGCGATATAAGAACCACAAAATCCATCAATAAGCCATTGATGACAAACTAAGACGTATGCTAAGCTGAGAATTATTAATGGCTGGAAACTGTAATTACGTTGGGGTGAACTCCAGATGCCCTTGTTAGTTCTGAAGTGTTTCTTTTTTGACGAATTTGGACTTACATCTGTTTTTTTCACATATACATTTAGTTGTTAAAAATTTTCTTGAAGATAGCGATGTGTGTTACTGTGGAAATTAGTATACTAATTACTAAAAAAACTAAAAAATTAACAAAAATTTGCACAAGAGGCAGTGTAGCAGTAATGACAAAAAAAATTGTTTACGCACATTATGTTCGAAAACAATGTTGAAATATTAGCTGTGCTTTTACATGGCACCTGTCTGCTTCTTAGTGACTATAGTAATATCACTTATTGAATATTATCGTTAAGCATGACTTCACGTACTCCTGAATATGACCCTTGGGATTTTTGGATTTTGGGACACTCAAAAGCCCAGTGAACGCCGCAAATATCGACAACGTATGATCACATGCTCGTTGATATGCATCTGTAATCGTGACAGTATATTCCCTTGCCCGTTCGGGTCGCGCGAGAGAAGGGGTACGCGAGGACTAGGCATAGTAACCTGAGAGCACGCGGTGAATTTCAAAGGCATGCCGCCGCGTGTACTACCGCTTGTCGCCGAGATAAGCGTATTGCAAACAGCGCGCTCTGGCCTTCAGCGGATTCAATTTTTGCGGTTAGCTGAAAGAATGTTCGATGTCCTGGTTCATTGCCCTTATCCTCTCAGCGAGTCTCAGGGTGCGGGGAACCTTCCGGATCGGGCCACCGAGACTATTTAAGAGGAACTGGGCCTCCGAGCCGACAGTTTTGAGAGTTGAGAGTTTGCAGGCTTGTGCGAACTTGAGCGACAGATGTGCGAAGACAGCGAAGACGACGAGCCAGCAGCGCGTCGAGTGGCGGCGAGAATGAGCACCTGGAGTGAAGTCTGCGACTGCGAACATCGGCACAGTGAAAGGTGAGACTGGCCGAAGGGACTATTGAAGTGGATGCGTGAGTGTAAGGTAGGATTTACAACGATCCGTCGCGTCCGTCCGTCATCCGTCCGTCAATCGCGTGAACAGCCAATCAGACGTGGCCGTTAATTCTATTCGTCAGTACTTCAAAACTTGGAAAGCTTTAAATTCCGACTGACGAACGGATGAAATAACAACTTTCTAACATTGCACGTTTTGTTGTGTAGTGTGTGCAGTGTTTCTTTGTTGTCTTTTGTTTTCATATGTTTGTTTATGTTACTGTAAATTTAAATCAAGTTACATTTTTCCTGAAGATTATTTGATAATTATGTTTGGAAACACGAACTTCTTTGGTGCAATATTAAAAGTAATAAAATCATTCTTTATATGCTATTTTATTTTTTTCTACATCGTTTAGTTTCCGTTACGTACGTGTATCGGTGTATGCGCGTTTTGGGTATTAGAAACTCAATATCGCCAAAAATTTACACTTTTGATGGAGAATTTTTTCTACTTGTAAACAGTTTTGTTTTTATTAGTTTGCAGCAATGAACTTACGACGGACGTGCGAAGTTTGGTTGTAAATCGCTCGGTTGGGAGACGGACGAACGTATGACGGATGTGCGGATGACGGACGGGCGGATGACGGACGGACGCTACGGGCTGTTGTAAATCCTGCCTAAGACATTTGGAAAGATGGCAAGAGACAGATTGAATATCCTATATATTAAGTAAACGATCTCTGTCTGTCCGTCCGTCTTTAATACCTCTAAGTCCTTTGAAACTCAACATAAGTTGTTCAAATTTTGCAGAGCGAATCCTCAGGGTCAAATACAGGCCAAGTTAGAATTTCAGCAAGATCAGATTACGTAATCATTACCTTTTACCCTAAAAACTCACTTTTTATTTACTTTTTCCCGATGAAACGTTTTGTATGAATACATAGAGAATATTGCATAGAGATATGAAGGTAATGGAATATAATTTTTGTTTACTTTAAATGTTTCGCTTTAATGTTGAGTTAATTAAGTGGGGTCACAGTGAATCAGTGGATAGAGAGATTCCAAGTGGGGTCTTAGTGGCTCAGTGGATATAACTATGTTAAGTGGGGCCGTAGTGGCTTAGTGGATAGTACTATATCAAGTGGGGTCACAATGGCCAAGTGGATAGAACTATATAAAGTGGGGCCTTAGTGGCTCAGTGGCTAGAACAATGTTAAGTGGGGCCGCAGGGGTCAAGTGGATAGAGAAATATTAAATGAGACTGCAGTCGCTTAAATGATGAGTTAATTTCACATCATTTCATTATTACCTACATATATCTATGCAATTTTTTTTTAGTCTTTGTATGATAATCAAATTTTTTTAACATGGTAACTGTTCTAGCCCTGTGACAATACAAAAAAAGTCACGGGCTAGGTCTCCTAGTGTGTATATAATGAGTGTAAATTGACTGTAAACAATATAGACATTGATAGAGGCTTGACTTATAATTGCGATAGCTATTAAATACTGCGCACACAGAGAATAATAAGAGTAATAGTGAACACAGATACTTTAATGTTGTACATAATAGCCCCTTTGGTGTCTTGTAACAGTACAGATATTTAAAGAATGTGTGTATAACAACGTGTTAGCATTTCACAGCACACAGGCATGCCCGCAAGAGTACATGAATGCGTAACACGTACGGTTAATATATTTGTGACTGCATGTAATCACGTAAAGCACCTCCTAGAGTCACTGCCCAACATTCATGTGCCACACTTCGATATAGCCATGTCTCGACAGGTTTTGTCTCTGAGCGTATGTTAATAGAGACGCTTTCTTAGCTTTGACCAGTACTGTACCTGCTGTATAAATCCGCGATATCTTAATAAGCAGACCACGAACGTGAGTTCGTTCGAAACAACTCGCAGACTCTAGCATGCGCACGAACACGCACGAAAACACACACGCAATCACGTGCGCGCCTTCCACGCAAATCTTATGCGGCATATAGGCACTGTTAGAAAGCTACATTCTTCCAGATGGACATAGGCTATGTTTAATTTTAAAAAATCCTTGAAAAATAAAAAAAAATAAAAAACTGTGCCCCAAGTGCTACTTGGCTATTTTATAAGCATACCCTACCAAAACTACAGGACCGATTCTTACAATTATTTCACTGTTAGAAAGCTGATGGACACAGGCTATCCTGGAGAAATTTTGAAATTTGTAAACCAAGTCGGAGAAAAATGAGATACTTGGCTGCTTTCTAAGTATGTTCTACCAAAACCATTAAAGATAAATTGAAAAAAAAAGTTAGAAGAAATTGTGTATCTTAATATAAAAAAAATCGCAGGTAGTCGCAGGTAGTCGCGGATAGTCGCATGCATAGGCATGTATTTAATAACTCCATAAAACCTGAGCGAAGCGATGACGGGTTTCTAGTAACTTATAAATAAAATACAGGTAAAACTTCACTTAAATGGAAAATGAGATACTTTCATGTTAACGTATGTATAAAACCCTTGATACGTGGCATATATAGGAAATATCGAAACATGCCATTTTAAAAGGTTGGATTTAGAATGTGTGAAGAAACCTTGAATACACTATACTCAGGTTGGAAAGTTTAATGTTTTTAGTTTGGCAACTAAAATTTTTCGCCGGTTGGGTGCAGTGGTGTCGCATCTGTACAAGATTTTTTGGTTTTGTGTGTGTCAATAGGATAGTTGCATTTTTCATATAATAAATATAATTGCTTAAAATATTCCTATTTAGGCTATACTGTGTTAGGACCTACTTAATGTAAAAAAATTTGGTCATCGTTATTGTAAATTTAACTAAACATGTTCGTGTTGTTTGATATTTTGTCGTAAAAATTTATTTAGCAAAACGTTGGCTTACATAATTACGGTACATTCATTAAATATTACAAATGAATCGAAAATAAATAGTGAAAATGGTTAAAAATGCAATTTTTTGGTGGGATTTTCTAAGCAGTTCCCTTTACTCTTGTTGGCAGCTATGTTAATGTCGCACGTTTACCCATTGAAATAAGCTTTCTTTTGAACGCTCATTTGTATTTTTTCTGTTTGTTCTTGTAAACACCATTAAAAGGCGGGGAAATAGTGACGAAATATAGTTATAGGATGTTCACGGTAAACTGAGCACTTTTGAAAGCCCTGCTTAAGATCTACTTTCATGCATCCTGTGTATTATTCTGCCTTATGTAAAATTAACGTTGCCATGGGCCTCATCACTTTATTCATACGTCGATCAAGTGAAACTGTGAAATGGTTATAAAAGTAAATATTTTACAAATATGTTCATTTTAAAACTTCGATGCATTAAAAAAAAAAAAAAAAAAAAAAAAAAAAAAACCAGAAAGCAACACGAATGGTTACCTAACAATTTTTACTCGACATTAAGATAAAGGACTAATTTCACTCTATCGTTACCAACTTTACTGGGCGCGTTTCACCCAATGCGCCCGTTAAAATATATGCAAGTTGGAGCAGTGAAAATCTTCTAAGGTTGATTTCAAAAGTATCGTGTTTATCGTGAACAACCTTTAACACTTAAAATTTCGGCCGGGGCAAGTATATATTACAATTCGAGCTAAACACAAAACTTTCCGCGGAAATAAATACAATTTTTTCCATTTACTGCAAGTTAATAAGTGACCTGTTTGGAACACTAGTGCAACTTGCGGAGGAAAATTTCCCTACGCTACACTCTCCCATTAGGAACCTCGTTTTGTTCGCAACCTGCGTAGAGTAAAACTTAGTGCTGGGTACATGCGCAGATGAAGCTACACTCGTTAAAGTAAAACTTCCGCTCTGCATCGTCTAAGAGAAGAGTGCATACATAGTTGGCATATGTGTGTGTGTTGCGATACTTCCTTACTCGGGTCGTGTCTCGGGTTGTCACAGTGTGTGTGTGTGTGTGTGTGACCTATGACTATAAGTATTTGTGAAGAACATACATTGCACGATGTGGTTATTACTAGCCATTTTGTTTATAACTATTTTTTTTCCTTTCGTATACTCTAGTGGGCGAAACGCGGCTGGGGAGAGTAAGCAGCTGTATGTAGGGACCTATATTCGGGACCTGACACTATGGGTAAACACAACATCGCAATTATCATAGTGGAACCGCTGAACACGTAATACTGGACGTAAACCGTCTAAGTGCATACATTAACGGTTCGGGAAGGGTCGACTGCTTGTAATTTCAAAGGCTTGGTACATCATGTAAGTACATACATTGTGCTCGGTACATGCATTGAAGGTTCGGGCAGGGCTGGCAGAGTATGGCTTCCCATGACTGTAAAAACAAAACAAAAAAAACATTCGATCGGTACACGTGTGCAGGTAAGTTCGTCAGAGTATGACTCTCTGTGTAATCAGGCTACATGCAATAGTTACTTTCAAGTACGTACGTTTAATGACACAGTGGTTGTGATGTACTTTCTTGGTCGGTAATGTATACCATACACGGAAAGACAGCGCGATCATTGTGCTCTGCGCTTCCAGAGTTCACGTCTCTACCTACATGTCTTCTGCTCTACAAACAAAGTACGTACGTAGTTGAAATGTGTGTGTTTTGATGTGTCTGTGACATCTCCTTACACATCATGTATATTTCGATTGTACTTAGTTGTCTAGAATCCTCGATGGATGTGTATGTGATGTACATTGAAGTGTAGGTATGTGTCAAGTACAGGTCGATCCCCAGTTTGTGAGGGGGGAGGGGGGTACAGAGTAGCTGTGAGCATTGAAGATTTAGTACGCGTGTGCGGGTTGAAGAATGGCTGTTGTACATTGTAGATTCCATACGAGGTATAAGTGACTGTAATTACAAGCTTCGGTACCCGAGTGTGTGTAAGTCGCGGTCTGGTCGTGAGTGATGGTTTCATTTCAGTCGGTTCGTAAAGGGGGGGGGGGGGTCGTTTGCCAGAGCAGTCTAGCATGATTTACATTGTGTGTGTGAGTGAGTGTGTGTGGCTCCTATTATAGAGCAAGGTGACCCCTCCCTGACCACTCCCTGACCCCAATCTCTGACCCTCGCTGACCCATCCCTGTTATTATTACATGTTTTGGTACGCGAGTGCAGGGCGGAGATACTATTGAGTGTCTAAGCTCATGTTATGATTTATTTTTTTCTCAGTTGTATCTCGAATGGTTCGGAAATTACAGCCAACTATGTGGTGTACCACTGTCTCTAATTGCAGAAAAAAAGTGTCGGTACATGAGTACGGGTTGGCGACAGAGTATGACTGACTGTAATTGCTGGTCAGAGACAGAGCATGCCTGTCATGCTAGTCTCTTCATGGGTGGTGGGATCGACGAATGCCTGCAGATGTGTCAGCATGTGCTCTCAATGAGAATCAAAACTACGATACCTTATTTATTCAAGTATGGTATAGAAAGAAAATGGTTACAAGTGCAGGGATTCAGGAAGGAATGCATATGACTATCTCTAATTGTGTGTGTGTTTGTGTGATGAGATTAGTATGCCAGTGCAGGTCGGGGACTGACTGTCTGTAATTACTACCACTGTTGTAGGCAGAATGACAGATTTTATGTCGACTTGTAATATTATTTTCACTCTTTACGAGAATCTAACCTTCGATACCTCGAGGTTGGGTTCCTATCACATGCATTGTTTCCTTTCAATACTGGTAAGCACATTGCCATGGGGGAGGCGGGGGTTTGTGGTGATGTAGTACTTGATCGCTATCTATCGTGCACGGAAAGGCAGAAGCAGTCATTGTTGTCTCCGCTTCCAGCGAGGTCACATCGTCGACGAAGACGACGACGACGATGACGACGGTGAGATGTGCTCATGACGTATGTTTATTCACTGCTACACGAGTTAAGGTAGGGGACAATTCGCTTTCATAATATGATTCTTATCGTTCTAGCATGTGTTGTTTTATGTGCAGGCGACTCGGCTGTCTAGCGATTGCTGTGTATTCATTGTGAGTGACATCTCATTACATACATACATACATTGACATCTCGGTACACGGCTCACAGATGGAAGGCCGGTGTTACTGACCGACTGTCTGGAAGTAAGTATGCTCTTACACAAGTGCTCGGGGTTCGGCGGGCAGCGAGTCGCTTGCCAGGCGGTGGAGAGTGCTCGAGGATGTATGGTCGGGGGTGATGTAGGCAGATTGAGGGGGGAGGACAAGGGATAGAGAAAGAGCGTGCGAGGATGAGTGGAAATGTCGAGGTGCTGAGAGTTAGCGCGCGAGGAAGTGTGTGTATGTGGCCAGGCAGAGGCACCTAGCGGACAGGAAGGACAGAGGTGAGTAAGAACGGGGAGACATGTATGACGACATATGTCTGTACGTCCCTTCTTGTCGTCCTGAAGAGGGAGGGGGTTATGCATGTATTACGATTTTGGTAGTTGTATCTCAAATGCTTTGTAACTTACATCCTTCTATCATAGATGTGGTTGATCTCTATGTGATGAATTTGGTGATGTTAACTCAAACAGTTGGGAAATTATGACCAACTATGCTTATAAGTTGGCATAGAGAGTACTTGTCCCTGCGGCACCTCGCTTCGTCGTGGTGGATGCCTATGTTATGAATTTGCCAACTATAACTCAAACAGTTTGAGAATTACACCAAACTATGCTCATACACTGACATAGGGCATACTTGTCCTTGCAACCCCTTTTATAATCGTGGTGGATGTCTATGATGTTAATTTAACAACTATAACTTAAATGGTTCGGAAATTACAGTCACCTATGCTTATAAGTTGACATGGGACATATTTGTCCCAGGTACCCTTCTCCTAGTCGGAGTGGATGTCTATGTTATGAATTTAACAACTTTAACCTAAATGGTTCGGAACCTATAACCTAAATATGCTTATAAGTTGACATCAAGCATACTTGACCCCACTACCCTTCTCATAGTAGTGGGTGATGCCTATGTTATGTATTTGACATCTATAACTTAAATGGTTCGGAAATTACAGCCACCTCTGTTTATAATTTGACATGTGACATTATTGACAATGCGACTCTTCTCCTAGTCGAGGTGGATGCCTATGTTACGAATTTGACAGCTATAACTTCAACAGTTCGGAAATTACAGCCAACTGTGCTTATAAGTTGACATGAGGTATATTTGACAACACGGCCCTTCTCCTAGTCGGGGTGGATGCCTATGCTATAAACTTGACAGCTATAACTTAAACAGTTTGGAACTTACAGCCAACTATGCTTATATATTGACATCGCCCATACTTGACCTTGCGACCTTTCTCCCAGTCGTCGTTGAGACCTATGTTATGAATCTGACAACTATAATTTAAATGGTTCGGAAATTACAGCCAACTATGCTTGTAAGTTCACATGGGACATATTTGACCCTGCGACCCTTCTCCTAGTTGGGGTGAATGCTTATGTTATGAATTTGACAACTATATCTTAAACGGTTCGGAAATAATAGACTACTATGCTTATAATGCTTATATGTGTTATGCACACACACATACTTAAGGAGGTGGCAGTGTTCCACGAGATCCGATCATTCGCGATGCCTTGATGCCCCACCGTCACCATTGGCGAGGTGCTGGCCACCAAAATGGTCGACATCCTCTGCTGGTCGTATATATACCTGGGTAGACATCGGTCGTCGATACCAAGATGGTCACCAGGAACGACTTTTCAATTCGGCAGGAATTTCTCAATTTCCGACAGATTCCGTCCCAATGTGCAAACCACCGCCATACTGTGCAACATGCCCGGATTATGCTAGTTAGCACTGGCTGCCAAGATGTCCACTGGCGGCGGGAGGGAAATTCGGGAAATTTTGAGGGAAGAAAGGGTGTGAAGTGACGTTTTTGTAAGCGAAATAAACCGTTTTGGACGGGAAAAGGGGGAAAAAGGGATATTCGGCGATCCTGGCTCCGCAGCCTGCATCTTGAAAGTATGCTAATTAGGTCCGCGGGGTCCGCAGCCTCCAGCCTGCTGCGACAGAACCAGCATCTTTATACTACTTACACATCCAAAGGAAAATTTATATCTCACCAACCCTGACGCAATGAATCACTACAGGAAATACTGCAAAATTCTGAGTAAGGACTTAATCAGCAAAAAAAGGATTTTTTCTGTAAACTCATTCAGAATTCTCAAAACCAAATAAAAACTACATGAAATATTGAAAAAAAAAATCACATCAGGAAGAACAACAGAGCAATGTCTAGTTGTAAACCCGAAGGTAAACGGTTGCAGGTCATCAGACCCTAAATTAGTCGCAGATACACTTAATTCATACTACTTAATTCTCATAGAAAACATGATTAACAAAAATATTAAACAAGTTATAAACCTTATTCCTACACTCCAGGGTACTGAATACACTGCTATAACTTTTACAAACACAACTCCAAAAGAAGTGGAAAAAACAATCAATTCTTTAAAACAAATATAATCAAGTGGCTATGATGACATTAGCTGTAGGTTGTTAAAGCAATGCCCTTTTGAACCAAGTGTTTCATTAAGTAATATTTGTAATGCTATCTTCAATACAGGATTGTTTCCAGACAAACTCAAATGAGCTATGGTAACATCATTGTTCAAGAAAGGAGACAAGACCGAAGTAAACAATTATTAACCTATCTCACTCCTTACTTCCTTTCAGAAGTAATAGAAAAACTAATTTACAGGAGATTGCTGCAGCATTATGAGAATCACAAAATTTTATCAGATTTTCAGTTTGGCTTTAGGAAAAATACCTCAACAAATGATGCGATTTTCAAACTAACAAATTGCATTTTTAATGCTCTTAATAAAAATATGCCATATAATGGACTCTTTTGCGACCTCACTAAAGCATTTGGCTGTGTAAATCCCAACATACTTATTGAAAAATTACAGTTTTATGGAGCCTCAGGTACACCCAATAAACTAATAAGCCCATACCTTTCAAACAGACAACAAGTGCGGATAAGGGAAAAACTACTTCATTCTACTCTGAACTAGGAAAAAATCAAGCATGGGGTCCCACAAGGATCAATATTAGGCCCTCTACTCTTCCTAGTTTATATAAATAACGTTCGAAGTGCTTTAACCCCAGGTACTACTCCAATTTTATTTACAAATGATACTATCATCTTAGTCTCTGGAGACTCACACATAGTATGAATTTCCTCACAAAGAACAGAAAAAACACCAATTCATTTGTTAGCAGTAACAGAGACAAAATTAATGAAACAGCAGTGACTAAGTTTCTTGGCTTAAAAGTGGACAATTTACTAAACTGGAAATCTCACATTGCGTATATTTTACAAGTTCAGCCTGTTTCGCTCTTGTTGCAGAAGTCTTCTACAAAAATACAACAAAACTGCTGTATTTTGCGTTTTTTCATTCCATCATGTGCTATGGACTAATTTCTTGGGACAATTCCACTGACAGTAAATAAGTGTTTCACATGCAAAAGAGAACTGTAAGAATAATCAATAGTGAAAGAAAGTCAGACTCATGTAGACCTCTCTTCAAGAGGTCAGAGATTTTGACATTTGCATGCGAGTACGTTTTTTTCAGTAATTATATTAGTGTTCAAAATTAGTAATTTATTTACGAAAAATAAGCCCTTTCATAAGCATGACACTCGAATAAAAAAACACTTACACGTGGCTTTAGTCAACTTCAAACTAGTCCAGAAAGGGCCGTCCTATCTTGGTAGCCAACTTTTCAATAAATTACCACAAAAATTTGCTTCTCAAACAAAAAACTCTTTAAAAAAAAGCTAAAACAATTTTTTATTGAACGTACATTTTATAGCGTAGAATAATATCTATAATACAATAGTTAAGAAATTACTGTATAATGTTTCACTGTACGCACATAATATATTTTCTTCGTCATGTGTGTACGTGCAATCTAACATACACTATCGACCAAAAGTAATTGGGCACCTGTTCACAATGTTTGCTCGGTGGTTATCACCCCGTTAGAATCTCGTAGGGCTACCTCTTATGGCTATAACAACAGCCACCCTGTCTGGCATGCTCTCTACGAGTGTTTGCAGGACATCCACGGGGATTCGTCACCATTCCTCTTGCAACCATTCCAGGAGTTGAGCAATGGATTTTGGCCGCGCCTGACGAGCCCTCACCCGGCTATCCAATTCGCCCCAAAAATGTTCTGTAGGGTTGAGGTCGGGGCTCTGGGCGGGCCAGACCAATCGGCGAACATTATTGCCGGCGTACCACTGCATAGTAGCCCTTGAAGCATGGCACCTGGCATTGTCATCCTGGAAGTAACACGGGTCCATTCCTTAAAACCGTCACAATGTTGGAAGCATTTCACTATCCAGAATGTTACAATAGGCCTCTGGGTTCATGCTACCACGGACAAACACCAGCGGTCCTACGCCGAAGGCCGTGAAAAAGCCCCACACCATACCACACTATACACTCCGGCAGAAGCCGTTCCCCGGGTAGACGCCACACCCAAACACGTCCATCGGACCGGAATAATGTAAACCTTGATTCATCACTCCACAGAACTGATTTTCACTACTCCAGTGTCAAGTTGCGACGGTCCAGACACCACCGGAGTCGCCGAGTTTTATTGCTTGTCGTGATATGGGGCTTATGTGCAGCTGCTCTTCCGAAATATCCGTCGGTGGGCCTTTGTACGCAATGTTCCAACGGAAACCGATACTCCTGTTGCTGCATGAAACTTCTGTCGGATGGTAGCCATGGGTTGTGCCTTATTTTTGACAAATTCACGTTTAAGGGTTCTGCGATTTCTGTCGGTCAAGAGTAGAGGTTGCCCAGAACATGCAGCATTGGCACAATGCCCATCGACCTTCCACTTACGCAGGACGAATGCCACCGTTGATTTCGGCCTGTTTACCTTCCGTGCAATCGCCCGGCTAGACAGCCCACTGAGATGGCAGCCAATAATCACACCCTTATCGGAGTCCGATAGCTCTGTACCTCGTGGCACCTCCTTGTCAACTGGTTATACACCGGTCTGCAGCGTATGGCGGCCACATAAGTCAACTGACGTACTGAATTACCTATCTTCACGGGCCCAAACTACTTTTTGGTCGATAGTGTATATACGTGTGAGTTTACTATGACCCCAGTATAAACTTTGTATGCTGAAATTTGACTTGTCCAATATCTTTGTACAGGTAAGTATTGTAAAAAGATCTTATGGTTTCAGTAAAACAAACAAAAAAACAAACAAATCCTGTACGGCGAAATTTCAGTGTGTCAACTTAACATCGGGAATTTTATTTACATTTTAAATTCCTGAATTTTCCACCAAAGGTAAATAAACACATTCTTACCGCCTTGCATTTTATTTAAAAGTACGTATTAATTTGTAAGTAATGTCGTCGGAAGGAGATGGCTCATCCAGCCTTCAGTCGAAAATTAATGTTAGGTAAATATTTGTCGGATGGACTGATATACAAAAATTTGCCGTGCGATTGGTTGAAGATCACGTGACCGCCGGACGGACGGACGGACGACTGACGGACGCGACTATTGTGACACCAGCCTAACTCATCTTTCGTCCATGTCCTGAAGGCTCCTATGTAATGTAACGCTTTTTGTGAAATCGCTGTTTGCGCCTAAACGCGTGTCTTAGTAAATAAATGTTCTAGAAATACGAAGTTTTGCCAGAAATGATAGTAAACTATTTTCTATGTCGCTATCTTTTTAATTTTATCATATTAAGTTTAGCAATAGAGAAAAAAATCGTGAAAGTGGTCAAATATAGCATTTTTAAAGCTTGCCTGTGAAGTTTATTCAAGCGGTAAGAGAAAAGTACGATTATACGCAGGTAGTTTGATCTGCGCACTTTCATCGCGTGTAAGAAAACCCCACAGTTACATATCTAGTTTACACAGTAAAGCTTTACGACGGAAACACTGCACGCCTTGCTTGTAGGAGTGATGAGGCGCTAGGTCAACCCTCCCTTATTCGAAGCTCCGTGCACTCGCAGCATATAGCCGTAGATATGTTCTGTAACAGCCTATGGCTACAGAGATTGGCTGCTGCATTAAGTAGCACAGCATTAAGTTTAGACACATATGTCCCCGCGGACATATGTTACTATAAGACACTTAGGCTATTCTAAACTTAATTTAATTATTAACCTTTTTCTTTTTACAGGCTGTACCGTCACTTCTCGGACACCAAAAAGCCAGTAAGTGTTGGCCCTGCTGACACTTACTGACAACTCACTTTCTTTGTCTTCAGTTTATCAGGTTCTACTGGGAAATCGGAGGGAAGCCGCCCAATACCTACACTTCCCCCACCAGAGAGCTGTGCAAGCATCTCTCTGGTTAGGCCAGCGCCAATCCCACTTGAAAAGGCAAAACAATAGTTCCCGTCCCCTCTCTCTACTAGCTTTTTCATCTTTACTAACACGAGCATGTTACACACACACACTGTCTCCCATAGCATTTCTGATTAATGCATGCATATTTTGAATTCTATCCTGTCGACTGGGTTTCTACGGTGTCTATGCCGGTTTTTCCCAGTTTCTTCTAGTGTTAGCTTAGCTATAAGTACACTTAGGGAGGTAGTCATGACCCCAATTGCAGGCCATGGCTGCCCAATCCCTCTCTGCCGCGATGCATGTCTACTTGCATGATTTCCTATCCTTGTAGGTGTAAGAGGTCTAGCCCTGAGTTGCAATAAAATCCCGCCCTACCCTCTGGGCTTTCACTTAACGCTTTGTTATAGGGTAGTTAGAAAAAAAAAATTGAGGCTCTAGGCGTCCATGTTAGTGTCGTCCGTATCGCTCCCTCGTTTCTTGACCTTGGACGCGCAGCTACATAGTCCTCCGAACGGCCCGAGATGTTTTCAGCAACGAAGCCAGCCACACCGCGTCCCCTTCAGGCAGGTTACAGGTGCCGTTAGGTCCCGGCAGGACAGCCCGCGAGCGGACAAGAGGTAGACGAACGACTAGGGGGTGGGGGGATAGGTGAAGGCCCTCGAGGTAATTCACTCGCTTCCTATTGCTTGTTGCCATACGGCGGGTTCGTGTGCGCGTATAGGTGTGTTCGTGCTTGCGTGTGTGTGTGAGCGCGCAACGCGAATGAATTAATCCTACACGATCGCCGGAGGGCACCAGAAGGGGCAAGAGGCGTTCGGCATTCCCTTCGCTTTGCGGTCGGCTGCTTTGCAATTCTGAATGCACGGCAGGGGCAAATTGTCACTTTGCCCTGTTTGGCTTGCGGCCTCCTCGTCCCGACGCCGAAACGGTCGGAAAACATTATTTGCATCGGACACGGCGCCCAGGCTAGGAGGCCACGGGCGAACTGTGCTGGAGCCAGCGGTATTATCGTTTAATGAAGGCAGCACACGGCCGCAAGGAGGCTTGAATCCCACGGTCGTTTTATTCCAGTATTATAGGTGTTCGTGAACTGCGGTTTATGGTAATCAAGGTTAGAGGATGGAAATCCAGATATTTCTGTAACAGGAGCAGTTTTTTTTTTTCAGCCTAACCAACTGATTATTTTTAAACCACGAGTTCTTGCATATAACTGGCATTAAAAAAAAATCAAATCTGCTTGAGCTAGAAAGAGGTTAGCCCGCTCGCCTCCCACCAAGGCGAACCGGGTTCAATCCCCGGCCGGGTCATCCGGATTCTCGCATGTAGGAATCGTGCCGGACGATGCCGTTGGTCGGCGAGTTTTCTCGGGGATCTCTCGTTCCCCCCGCCCTTTCATTCCGGCGCTGCTCCATACTCACCTCAGTTCCCCTCTCAAGACCTCGCTGTTAAGAGCCGTCCAAATCTCTTCACTCACTCACTGCTTGAGCTAGACAAAGTGAAGTGGAAATGTTGAGAAGACCAAACGAAAAATACACTCTTTCTCCATACGATTCCGTATTTTACACTTTTCAGTATTCTGCACTATAAGAGCGATTTCGTTAAAAGTGAACATCTTAATTGTGAATTCCCTACATAATACGTATTTATATAGCGTTGCAGGGTTGTTAAAAAAAATAGTCACGAGCGTGCCAATTTTTTCTCCATATTTCATTTGGAAAGCCGAGTACTTTAAAGAATAAATCTCTCGAAGTTCGAGAAAGATGGTTTTTCTTATACTCGGAAATATTTCTGAACAGTTGACAATTTCTAGGGACTGGAAAATTTCATTAATTCATTTTAGGACAAGGTAGCCTTCAAACAGACGTATCTTTCCGTGATGTTTACAATTGGGCCATGGTTTCCCAGCCACGACCAGGATGAACACTGAAGCAATAAAATATTTAAAAGGCAATAAGACCTGAATCACGTGCCACCTGGCGCCAGGTACAAACGGCTAGCCATTGGGACAACAACCAATGAACAAAGAGACGAGACTCGAAAATGCATTGGATAATGGAGTCTATCCTACAGGTCGGTGAAGTCACACAATTTTCCTGTCCCTAACAATTAAGAAGAATTGTTGCCGTTTAGCAGACTGCATAATACTGACCTGTTGCACAATTGGCATGATAAGTTTTCAGTAATAGGCCCTAATCAACAGAAAATCTCACACACTAACACTAAGGAAGAATGCATAAAACTATATTTGCAACGGGGAAATGGACTCAGAAGCGCACATTTGTCTAGTTAACGCTTTGGCAAATGAGGCGGACATATAGTCCCTCTGCATTATAATGGAAAGTTTAAGCTGATGAATAGTGACGAAAGGTGAAAAACGACTTAATGAAATACCAGCTAATAATAATAAGTAAAATTGTATTGAAAAGGGCTTATCAACGTCATCGGGTGTTATGCCTAAAGGCTTATCAGAGGACGGTTTACAAACTAACTTAAGGCCTAACTTAATCTAATACCTTATGCATTACCTGGAATTCCAACCATGGAACTCCCGTACCGCAAAACCCGCGGAGACGCACCAACCGACAGCACTACGGGAGATCGGCGATAGTGAGTAAAGTTGTACCAAACCGAACGTACAATTTCAACACTGCATACGATTCACCGTAATCATATGACTCGCACTGTACAAAAAAATTGGGGTAAAGTTTCCTTGCGTGTAAGGGAAGTTAATTACCTCTACATGTAAGGTAAAATTCCCAGACAAATGTGGAGTAAATTTACATAACAAGTAATGTACTATTCCTTAAACGTACGGAGAAAGTACCTGACAAAAGTGGGGGGAAATCCCATACAAGTAAGGAAATATTAACTATATAGTATAATAAATTTATATTTTTAAATACACGGGTTATTAGTACTGTTAATTATGTTATTACTTATATCCTCAGACGAACAGCAACCAAAAACCTCAACTCTAAAATCCTCGACAGTTGCTGGTTCCGAACCATGAACCTCTATCACGACAGGCCGATGCGCTTTCCATTATAACACAACGACAACATGATAATAATTATCAAATAGTTACAAATCGAATAGGAGTTCCTCTTGCTGGATTTGAGAAGAGTTGGATATCTGTGCCACCTTCCGATGATCACAGGTATCACTGATCACTGGTTGGTAATTCCAGTAACACCAGCAGTGGTTCCGATACTGCTGACGAGCTCTGACGGGCCACTGGCAGTCATCGCGCGCTGCTGAGTAGTGCCCTGTAAGAGGCTAGCACATGACTGACAACACTGTCCTTGCTGGTGTTTGGAAAGGTTGTACGGTGCCAGTGTCCACAGATGAAAGTATACAAGTCGAATCAGTTCATTTGGCAAGTAACCGGGATGTAACAGCAAACTTCAAAACAAAATTTTCAAATGAAAATATTCCCTAGGTTCGATGTTCCCAAGGTACATCTATGCTACTGTGCTCGCTTTCGGTAGTCGATGCACCCCAGTTTGTGTACAATGTGTGGTAGGTTCTGTAGCATATGTGAAACTTCGTGGAAAATAACCACGCGGATGCTACCATTTTTTTTTCTGCGCCGCACCTCTCATATATGAACCTGGCGCAGAAACTCCAAACACCAGTGGGATACCGGTGTTCGGTGCTCCGCCAAGCCTTAATATCATTTACAAGGGGTGCGGGAGGAGAAGCTCCGTAGGCTCTGGTTATGTAGGCGTGACCCCAGTTTAACGTGGAGAAACAGAGGCCCAACCAAAATTCTTACTCCAGCACCCTTACACATGCTTAACAATAATAATTACATACAGCAATAAAGAAAAATGTGATTTAGAATAAAAAAAACAGGGTGGTTGATAGAGTAAGTATAACTTACTTTCGTGTGATCAAAATTAGTTTTAACGGAAGTGAATATATCAATAATAAAATATTTTAAGTGTGTAACAACAGTAACAAAAGTTTGATATATAATATCTGAGGTACTTCAACAACAACAACAACAACAATAACAACAACAACAACAACACACTGTTGTAATAAAAATAAAACTTTTTCTAAGAGATCATTAATTTGTCGGGATCTGAAAAAAAAAAAGAAAAAAAAATTCAGAATCGCAAAATAAGCTGATTGATTCAGTCTAAAGGTAAGTTTATTGAAAAACGGCGACTTGATAGCTGTATAGTTCAAAGATTGATGCACATGCCGAACATGGTGGAACCATGGAGGTATTAGTCTATGGAGTGGAAGTCGAGACATGAAAGTGAAGCCGAAAATGAAATACAAGGACAGGGCTAGTAGTGGCAAAAATTTGAATGTTTTACATTGCTTACTACATAACTTTTGCCACTCATAATGTGGGGGCTGACGTAAACAATCGGTCTGCGCATGCGCAGTTGAAAGAAGCAGACAAGGCATCGGCTTCACTTGATAAACGCGGAGAAGACAGGATGTTGCCACTCCATCATCTATTACCTCCATGGGTGGAACAATAGGCTGTTCACGGTAAAGTGAGCACTTTTTAGGCCCTAGTTACTTTTTCTTTCAGCCATTTTTTATACTTCAACAACCTTTTGAAATAAATATTGACATGTATGTAATACACATAGTGTGTATATTCCACCACACTTGGAAGTTAACGTTTAACACTAAGGTAAAATATATTTATTCACTATTATTCAAAATAGGAGGGCTTCCAGAAGTGCTCACTTTACCGTGAATAGCCTATACATCATCATTATGTCGGTCTCAAGAAGACGCAAGGCGACTTCAGAAAGATTTGCTTCGCTTCGGCAGCAAGGTAGTGAAATGGTCTCAGCACAGCATTTTCCGAACCAACAGGTCGACCGCTGTAATAACAGATATTTAAGCAAAAAATAAACAGGTAAAAACAAAATAACACATTGCTGAGGCACTACGATCAAAAAACAGGACAAGAAAAACTCTCCCAAGGCGGTAAAACTTAGTTCACTACATTAAAAGGTAGTCTGCTTGAACGAACCTTCACAAGTAAGATTTCAACCAGGACGGACGGTGGGCAGTAGATAACAGTTATAAGGAAGCTATTACCCGAACCCCTTGTTATTGGGAACACCGAGAATCTTCTTCGTCAGACTGAAACCAGGGATTTATTTCCCAATGTCCCGACTATACAGGACACTGTAAAATTTCGCGCGGGATCTGTCCTAGCCGTGACGCCAGCCTAAGAAGATGCTCCAGATGGACCAGAGCATTGACGTGCCGGCCGCCGTAGTCCAAATGTACAAATCAGCCCTCGACTTCGTGAAGAAGTGGAACTTACTGAACTGTAACTAAGTTATAAACCGTGGTTCACCTGTTATACGTAGTAAAGTAAATAATTTATCGGACGCCGTGATTCGTGGCTGCCTACACTCCAGGCGCCAGTTCACAAACATATTGTCCGTGTAGTGTATTTCTGGTAAACGTTTTTTATGAGATAAAAGCTTCATCGATTAATCGTATACCAGCGGCATGTGGTGAACTGTTGCAAGATAAGCTGTGTTTTGCTCTGTGCTCTACCTAATCATTTGCCAGTTTACACATCGGCCACTTAAATGCAGTTGTGTATTAGACATCACACCACGTGTGTAATAGGTGCCTCGCCGCTCTCTCGTGAGTGGCCGCAGTATATTCAGTTTCTCTCGGCTACACTCTGATTACTGGTTCCTGCTGCGTGCGCCGAGTGTGTACAGCACTGAGCAAACGTCAGCTTACCTTGCAACGCTTTACCACTCGCCAATGTCATATACAATTAATAAAAACCTTTGGCTAATATAATTATATATATTACTGACATTAATACATATATTTTCATTTAAAATCGCACATTAGTAGATCTAACCAACAACTATCGCCTATTATTTGCTGGCTATTGACGAATCCTGGTGAACCAACATCAGTAATTTCGGTGCTGCTCAGCCATAACAAAAGGCACCCGTGGTTTCTAACATATTTTATTTGTCGTGGACAGCAACGATCTCTGCGGTTAGCCGCGATCAAGCTGTGATCCATCGGGTTCGTGATCTTCTCCCCCTTTTTTCCATCAATAACCCTTCACTATGCTGCTGCCTTCGTAATAGTTGGTTGGTGAGGTCAATTCAGTCTCCTGTGCATTATGACGAAACATATACTTTGCAGCAAAAACCGACAAACTTTACGTTGTCGGGCACCGGAAGACCTTTCTTTAGACTGTGAGGTTGCTTTACCAATAAAAATTTTGCATAAAATCTTGTACTAACACACATATAATATTAGTATTTTTGATCGATACTGTGTTAAATTATGTGAGATGTATTCGAAATAGATCGTGGATTTCCAAATGCTACAGGGGGTGAAAAGGTAGGAGAAGGAGGAGGAAAGAGATGTGTTTATTTCCTTTAGTTGAGACACATTTTTTTATTCGATATAACAACTTAGGACGCAATTATAGCGAAAGTATTATCCATAGTATTAAGGTATAAAACAAGAACGCCACATAGTCCGAAAAAATCGTTTTTATAAACACTCTAGCCATAACTGGCAATAGCTGAAGACTCGTACCTAACAAATATTTACAGATTTTTGCGCACAAGTAACTATTAATTATTATTTTGATTCCTTGATAACCTTTCATGTTTTACTAACTGTTATGAAGTAGGACATATTTCTCGACTTTATTTCAAGACTAAACTACACCTACACTCGAAATTAGCCGTGTTGAAGCCAAGTTGCGACTAAACCAATTACTCACTAAGATTTGACATAACACACGACAAGACTCCTCAAAAGATAAAAACCCATAACATTATTGTAAGCAGGTAAATGCCTTGTACGATAACTATGGCGTTTCACGGGCAGGAAAATCGCTTCAGCTTACGCACTTTTAGTACAGCGAATTAAAAACATAAAATCCTTTCCTCCCTCCGGTTTTTTGTCGTATATATGTAGTGATGAAAGTGCTGTACTAATACACTCATCGCCAAAAAAGTAGTTGTACCCACAAGGAAGCAAACAACAGGAATGAAATTATGGGTGTAGGTGTGACATTGTGATACATGTAGATGGTTTATGTCTCACGCTCGGCCGCGCAAGTGACGTCAGCAAGGGCGGGGAATATCGGTGTATCTGCCGGACTATATAAGATCGTTCCGGTGTTTATGCTATCAACTCCGATTCGTACTGTTGTGAAGGTAACTTACTTTCAGATTGCAGTATGCTTCGAAGACGAGTTTTACAGCATTTCGAACAGTTAACTCGTTCAGTCCAAAATTAGTTTCCGAGCTCGTGTTGCAGTCTTTAAACTATTTGGTGTACGCTGTACTCGAGTTGAGCATGCTTTCCGCAATCAATGAACGTGTTGTGTGTCCTTTGTTGTTAGCGTTTATCTCTCACATGATATAAGTGTTTAAACTTCAACACTTGAAATTCCTCATACGGAAGGGGCTCAAAATACCGGTCTCTGATTCCTTGTTGAGTACAGTGCCAGTCATAAACATTGTTCATATGCAACATGCCCTCGATCGTGGAGACGGGGACTGAACGGCTTAAACGTGTTCGGGAGGGGTCGCATCATACGGTTACGGGAAGGGGGAGGATGGCCACTTCGCTGTACTGTGCACCACAACTGCCATGCGGATATTACCGTAGCATGCTTCTGGCGCCAGGGGATAGGCACGCACAAACGACACGCAGGCTCGGGGATACCCCCACCAACCACACCGAGGAAGATCCGGCGGATTGCGCGATATGCCCGGAGTGTCCCAACCATAGACTAAAGATGAGGTTGACCGATTTCTCTGGCTGCGCACAAACAATCTCCAAGTCCCAACATTGAACTGCTTCTCTGCCAATACAGCTTGCAAAAATGGCGTGGATTCGGTTTGAGGTTAGAACGCTGTTTAGTACACAAGTGCTTTTGAGATGATATTATACATCCTCTAACTATTTTGTAATGATTTTTGATTAAATTCAAACCGGTAAAAGTATTTTATTTATATAATAGTGATTGCCATTTTAAAATTAAGATATAAACAAACACGTTCATCACTGTTGACCACGTGACATTGGCAGTTGTGTTCCTTTGGGGTAGGTCAATGTTGGGTACGTGCGCACAAGACGAATAAGCGGTCTACCTCATATTTAGTCTATGATCCCAACCGCCACTATAGCGGAAATTCAGCGAGCAGTGATGGCCACCCTGCAACCTCTTGTGAGTGCCAGTATCATTGGAAGATGGCTGTAGGGCCCACTTGCACGCAGACCGTTACGGCTGCCCTTAACGTCGTCACAGACTGTTATGGTGTCGTTCTGACTGCCATGGAGCCATGAAAAATGGCAGCGGATATTCGTCAGTGACGAGTCCCGCTTTTGTCTTGGTTGTGACGACCAACGCATCCGTGTGAGAAGGCAACGAGTGCAACGCCAAGATTTTCGCATATCCAGACTGCCTGGTGTCATGGCGTAGGGTGTGACTTCGTACGATGCCCAATCCCCTTTGGTATAGGCCATTCACGGGAAGTGAGCACTTTTGAAAGCCGCTCTCATTTGGAATAATAGTCAGTAAATATATTTTATTTTAGCCTTAGACATTAACTTCCGAGTGCGGTGGAATGTATACACCATGTTTATTACTTATACGGCAATATTTATTTCGAAAGGCAGTTAAAGGATAAAAATGGCTGAAAGGAAAAAGTAACTAGGACTTCAAAAGTGCTCACTTTACTGTGAACAGCCTATATCATCACGGACACGCTGACAGCCCAACGGTACATTGATGGGGTCCTGCAACCAGTGGCCCTGCTGTTCACCCACGTCATTGTTGCTCTATTTCAGCCGTTGCCATCTCAACAGCGTGCCTTAAAGCTATGGATACTCTCTCGTGGCTAGCCGCATCACCAGACCCATTCACTTTGAAAATATGTGAGGATGCTATTGGCCGCTCTATCGAGACTCCACTCCTACCGCAAATCTGCAGGAACTGCGAGCGAATGTTCCAGTTGCATGTGATGGATTATCTCTAGGCGTATTTAGGGACTTTTACAACTCCATGCCGCGACAGCTGGCGGAATGCGTTCACGACACACGACGGCTCGACATCATACTGAGAGGAATATTGTAGCGCAATAAATATTGCTCATACACTTCTCACTTTATAATAATTTCTCATTATTTGTGACTTAGCTTCCTTCCGGATAACTCTGCAATCCGACTCTTCTTTGTGATTATAAGAATTATTTTTGGCGATGAGTATATTGCACTCTAAGTAATACATAATTCAGCATTTATAATAGTTCAGTTTTTCCCCTGCAAAAGAGGACGCAGTGTGTCAAAAAATCAGCAGTCTTTCGTATAGCGGATAAAACCTGGATGTACGTGTCGTTTTAAGAGTGAACTTACGGTTGACAAAATTTACAAGTTTGACATAATTTCGAGAGCATATTTTTGACCTATGTGGTAAGTATTAATAACAATGTTTTCATAAACACATTAAGTAACAGTTCTTACTTATATATAATAAGTTTTAGCCAACTGGTATTAGGGGGATACCTCGATACATAACTCCCTTATTTTTTTGTTTTATTGTGTTAATACACTTTTAACCAAATTTTTCAGAATTGAGAAGGACGTTTTCGAACATCATAACTCATTGCGACCTTAATTTGATGGGAAATAGTGGATGTGAGAATTTACAGGGACGGTAATATTGTGGTAAAAACTTTGTAACGACGTTCCACTCGCAAATTGCTCAAGGAGCTATTTAGATCTCAAACACGGATAACAATGTTTGGCTGGACGAGCCGGAGGTGACAAGGGTGTTGATGTATGGCTTTCTAACGAGGTCTCCTCGGCTGGCTTTGGCCGAGGGATGTGAAATTCCCTTTGCAATCTTCTAAAGTAGAGTTGGACACATGCTCTATCCTACGACTTTGGTGTCTGCAAGAGTTGCCGGGACATCTAGCGGTTGTGACTGCCACAATGAAAGAAATGCTTGGGACAAACTATACATGATTAGTATATAAAAAAAAAAAAAAATGATATGTTCAAATAGTGCCAAATAAATATTTTGTTAACGTAAAAATATTATTTTTTAAATTGCATTATTATCGAATTTAACCATTCAGTTTATTCACACAATTCGACCAATTAGGTTGCCTGAAACAATTAATTTGCTGTAAAGAAAAAAAATCTTGTAACATTTTTTCATAAGCCATTTTGTAAAATAATCACAATTTACATTATGTTGAATCAAAATATACAATTTAGTAAATATTAAAAAAATAAAATTTGACGAAATAATTGATACTTCTAACTAGTAAGCCCTGAACACATATTTAAGGTTTTTTCAAACTAAGTGTCGAAATTAAAACCACGCCATCTATGTACTAGCATAAACAAGGAACTGGTGCTTCATGCGGGCGAGCACCTGCACATACGCCAACATGAAACGACAGGTAGAACCTACATCGCCAATACCGCTGTTTGTTTCTTGTCGGAAATAATATGCAATCACTACTGGCAGAGCCTTTACGTCTCAACTGCTAATCTCCCATTGTTCATGTAGTTCGACACACGGGACCTAACAAGCAACCACGTACCTCGATTTTATTGTGTCTTATGTGCAGGCGCTCTCCACATGGTACGTTAATTCAGTTCGCCTTTGTCGTATGCAAATTGTTGTGCGTACAGGTACATGAAGTTGCGGACATCCGGTGCTGTTTTGCCTACTTCATTTTCAATTAAAAAATACTCGATTAATTTTCCGAACATTTTCCTACCAGTATTTCTTGTTTATATTAGCCAATGGATGCCATATTTTGAATTTTGATATGTAGTTTAAAAACACCTCGTACATTCCGTTATATATTTTTTCATTTGACTTTTACTTGGAATGATATCACGGAGATTTTTTACACCAAAACATTACACTTTACCAGACACTGAAAAGTCTGATACATTAATTGTTACACAAATTGTACACGAACACCCGAGTCGTGTTTTCGAACAAAGACTACCAAATTACTCAATTCAGTCGACCAAATGAAAGCCGGTAATGTAATAACTTGATTTTGCCGTTACAAAATGTTAGGGTACTAACAACGTCAAATTACTCCAGCCAAAAAAAATATTTGCCAAATTTTAAACAAACTAATGACTTAGATCTACCATGATCTATACGAAACTTAAGACAATCACATGGCTATGTGATCACGTACTCATGAAATGTTTGTGTGTGTTAAGTACATGCTGACGATGTCGAAACAACCAAATAGGTGTTTGACCCAACGTTATTATTAAATATACAATTTGTTTCAAGAGATCGTATGCGGATGTCTAGAGTAAGAGCAGTTTGAGTGAATAAAATATTGTTAAATGTAAACACGTACTCACCAAGTAAATTTATTTGTTACGAGCAACAAATTGTTTTTCTCAGTTCACCTGTATTACGCACTATCCGCTGCAGAACTTCTTCAACAGTAATTTTTTCGGCGATATTTTAGTACTTTTTAAAGTTCAGGTAACAGTAGTTTGTTCTTATAGTCCAGTGGCTAACATTCTGCTAGATGAAAAATTAAAAATTTTTATGGGCATAGTAACTACTGCCCATAATTATGTTGCTATTATAGTCCAATTTTAATGCAAATTAAATCAAAGAAATTCAATTTCAGTTTGTCCTTTTATGATATTTACACTCTTAGCAAGTATTCACTTCATGGAACTACTTTTCAATACTGATTGCCATCGTTGCTGTTATGTGAGCAGTATGTAATTTATGTGGTTGTACTGTGTTCTATTTTACCTGTTTAATTTTTTCGTATTGTTAGGATTTTCGTTAATATAGGCTGTTCACGGTAGAGTGAGCACTTTTGAAAGCCATGCTTAAGAGTTACTGTTATCCTAGTTTGGTATCCTACCACCATACATAAAATTTATATTGTAATGGGCCTAATGACTTAATTCATGCGCTTATGAAGGAAAACATGAAATGGCTAGGAACCTTAACGTGTTAATATTTTGCTATTTCGTTTTTTAAATTGTACAAAAGAAATACATCAAACTTGATTTGCCACAAATTTAAACTTTACTTACACTAGCAACACAAGGCCAAAACTAAAACTATTTTACTTAATTCTCTTCCAAGTTAAGTGGGAGTTTACACTCCAGTGTGTGTTCAATAGTAATACGCCTTTAATGGGAATTTTTTTTCCTTCAAAGAATGATTTTAAAATTATTCGCTTTACTATGAATAGCCTATACTAAGAATTGTGTAGTAGACAAAGTAACCGAGATTTTGCTGTATCATTAAATGTATTTCGGTACATATAGTCCGTGGGCGAGATGCCAAATTTCGATTAATTGGTACCAACAAAGTGGCAAAAGTATACCTATTGCAAAGTATGCCACACTGTCCCAGGAACATGAAATGGTATGATAACCATGTGTGCAAAGTAGCTTAAGGGGTAAAATAGAGATCAAAAGGTCAAATTGATCAAATTTGGAATTTTGATGTAATGCTCATTAGAAATCACAATTCCTTCAAAATTACACCGACTGAAATTCTGAAACCAGTTCCAAATTCCTCTAAGCATGACCTTCCAAATGAGTGGGCAACATTAGCTACTCAGCAACTTCCTACGAATGGTTTGAAAGTTAGCCACCAAATGTCACCGTTGCAAACATCTGAACGGTATGTCACAGACCCATAAAGTTATATATATTTAATGTTAAAGCACTTTATGAAAGGAATTCAAAATAATATTTGAATTTGCATTTTGTGAAGAAGTTATAAAATAAAGTAACCTTTGAACTTTCTTTGTGTCCATACTGTTTACAGAATGTTTACACAGAAACATAACAGTTCATTGTCCTGTCGTGTTCCAAAGCAAATAACTTGTGTGTCGCAAGGATTCTTCCATAGTTTTACAAAAGCGAATTTCCACACTTTACTCTGTGGTTGCCTTCTGGCCACGTTGTAGGTTTGATTTATTTCATATAAAGATTGAAAAAAAAAAAAACCGATAGTTATCAGAGTACGTATTAGAATCGTGTATCATATACACAAACCATTTGTTATAAAAGTTCTCACTTTCACTCTCAGTTCTCCCAAGCTCTTGGTATTCTTCCTTTTGACTATCACAAACCGGTCGTTTTCACATTTCAGTGCACTTCAGTTCATTGATAATACACGAACAAAATTGTATATTACACGAATGTTTGCAATCACACGACATCAAGTCTATCACTGCATCAGGAGCCAGAGATTTACTCATCCATTGAATTGAAACATTGTTATCGTCAACAACCCATTCAAATTCCTTTGGGTTTGGTACTTCAGGATCACTTTCCATACTGTGTCTCCAAATGCCAGCTTGGTAGTTTGCACGCAGTGTATGCATGAGAAGACAATACTGGCATCGTGGGAGTTGAATGGATTCAAGTTCCCCCTTTTTTTGCACAGAAGATTCGGTATCGCAGCTCATTGACTGAGTTTATTGGAGAAGATGACACACACATGCGACATGTGTATAGCTCTATCTCCTCAAATAACTGCTCAGGGACCTCCCATGATTTTCCTACCTCAATAAATACAATTTTGAAGCTTTAATCATTTATCATTTGCTTTAAAGCAATCAGTTTCCCGCGACCAGCTAAAACACTCACAGAGTCAGATCCTGTGAAAGCATGAAGACCAACCAAAGCATCACAAACACTTCTTCCTAAAGTGGATGAAAGTTTCGAAACATCAATATATCTGACATGGTTCTGAGTGCCACACTTGAAGTACAAGTTACTGGGAATAAGATGTGCAAAACCTAGGCTCAGTATGAGTACGTCTGTATCTTCACAACATATCGCTACTGATGTGGCTCCCGAATGAGAAGTACATAAGGCATGAAACATGATTCGTTTATCTGCTTCTTCGTGGGTGCATCTTAATTCAATCACAGGGACCCATTCAAGGAGTGTAATCTTGAAGTATTTTTCTTCAACTGTCACAAAAAGTATCTTATCTTTCAATGCATTTCTGTAGGTAGTAAACTTCAAATGGTCAACAAGAAATCTAAATAACTCAGTTTAGTTGCTGCTACTTAAGATAAACTTTTTCCACAGTTGGATTTTGTGATTTGAGGAGATGTTTTTTAACTGAAGAGTGTTCGAATTTGAAACACTCCTATATCTCTCGATATTTTAATGGATGCATCACTGTACACATCAAACATTACATGTATTTCTATTTTATCTGCAGCTTCTTGCATTCCCATTGAGAAAATGTTGTCAGCTAACTAACTAAATGTTTTCTCACGGCCCTTCACTTTGTGGACTATGCTCATGCCATGAATAACTATAACAGCTGGCAGATGAATTACTTCTGCAGGAGACACAATTTTCTCTAGTTCTTTCCTGAGTACAGCTCTATTAGTCTTTCGTACTGTCCCATCATCATTTGCAAGTGCCCAAGGCACAGGTCTAAGTAGGTTAGTGAGAACTTCTTTCATGTTCAATTGCCTACCTTGAGCTATAAGGAGTATATGTTCAAATAAATTAGGGTTTGTTTTCAGAATCACTTCTTTCCCCTGTCCGCTCTCGCAAGTTTTTTTTTCAACGATTTGAGAGAAAGTTTTTATATTTAGTTTAGCCATTTTATCGGGAATTGAATTTCCGGTATTTCTTTCTCAAGGTGCAAACTTTTAACTTCTGGTATTCTTCTTCTCCAACAGCATAAGCTCTATAAAGTTCTTACCACGTCATCACGAGCTACAATTCCACTAGATAAAATCACATGATCACTGTGGCTATCAGAAAAGGGGTTTGAGCAAATTATCAAGCAAACCAATCAGTTTTTGAACTGCTGCATCTTCTTTTTTAATCCTAGCTGTATGAAGATCATGATGAGAAAAATTTTGTTTTTTATCCCTAACCTTTTATTGGAGTTGCCGCATAAGCAAACTCTTTGCATCAGATGTAAGATAGTATTTTGACACTGCATCTAGATTTAAATTGAACCCCTCTGTTCCTCCTGCAGTCGGTGTTTCTTTGTTTATTGGATGGCTTGATCTGTTGGTATACGGCCGAATGTAGTTTTGGTCCCTAGTTGAACACAAAATCCTCCCTGCACTAAGTAGCTATGTATATCAGGATGTACATTGGCAAGTTGTATCATCAGGGTGTAGTATACTAGGATGCACCTTGCATAATTTATCCTATAATAGGCGAAATACCAAGAGATCATGGTACGATTGGAAGCCAAATGAAGCAACCATCTCCTTCGTGTGATGCTCGAAGGAAACATAGGGGTAATTCAACCATATCTAGGTAAGACATCTAGAATTTTGAGAGGGTTCCATTTCCATTCCTCAAAAAGTTCTTGTAGTCTTTGAAATGTTGCACTATCCTTCCATACGAATCTCTTTGAACAAGTTCTTCTGCTGATGTCATGCAAATCTTTATACATAAATTATTCTCATGTGTCAATAAATCATCCAACGTACACTGATCATCCTTATGATTCTCACCCAACCAAGATATGAAACCCTTCCATGCCACTCTCATGAAAGCAGCATATACAATTTTGTGTGGTCCAATACTTCTATTGTAATGACGGCATTCAATTACAGCATTAACTGAATCATCAGCAATTACACCTGCTTCAACACACAAATCTTGTAACCCAACATCTTTGTACTTCTTTCCTATCACAGCAAGTAATGTGCATATGGTATGAAATATACCTAACGAAGAACGATCACTTCTTTAAACACATGAGGATGCTTTCATATGATATCTAAGGCTTCCGTATACAACGCCTTATCAAAAATGCAGACAATAGTGTTCAAGTTGAGACTTCGCATTATTTTGATTGATCGGTTTAATGCCACATTCACTGTAGAGATGTGTATCGCTGGAGAATTAATTGTATCCAGGTATTCTAAATTATCCTGGGTGACATTGATTCCATCCCTTATTAATATATTATACCCTGTCAAATTGCTGACAATTTGTGCATGTTTACTCATGATCCGGGCCAATATCAGCACTAAGTTCTTTTCCCTTGATGACTAAATTGAAGAGTCTAAAGCAACTTCAACACTATCAATCCTAGTTGGCCCTTTTCTTTGGCCAACATTGTATATTGGAATCATCATAGGTTGACTGCTTATACTATGCTTTTTGCTTTTCGGTATAGAAGGTAGCGATCATTCTTAAGATTATTCAGATAGTTTTGGTTGAATAGCAATCCCATTTACACGACTTAATATTCCCTTCCCACATAATGTCTCTTCCTGTCTGTCTACATTATCCCAAGCTAAAGTAGTCGAAACACCAGGCACAATGTTAGAAGGTACCATCGTGTCTCCATTTTCTATAATTGTTTTCTGAATGCATAAGGCTGAATCAGTCTCTTCAAGTTTAGAGTAAGAAATGCAGTGGGCAAGATGATTGAGAATTATTAACTTAACATTTCCTGTAAGAGATTTTATGGCAAATGAAAGACGAATGTGTTTCGGAGGTACCACTTTACCATTAGTGACAGCATATATCACAACTTGCTCTAAGGATGAGAATCGTTGTTTTGTTTGGACAGGAATATTATTTTCTGATCCAGTAATCAAAACGTACAAGAACTTAGAAAGTGATCCTGGTCAACGATTTTTTTACTCAGTTTTTCAATGTTTGGAGGCCAAACTTGTGTAATTGGTTGTTTTTGAATTTAAAGTCTTAGTTCGTAGGTTGTTTGCGTAATATTATCTCTCAGTATAGTTTTTAAGTCCTGAAGCCCTTTCTTTAGTTCTTTTATTTTTCTTAAACAACACAATGACAGTGAGATTCTCTGGGTACAAATTCAGTCTTCCATCATTATTGATAAAAATTCGCAAAACTTCTTGGAACTCGTTTTCAAGCTTTCGTCGAATGTGTTTTTTTGTTGACTCTCGGACATCGCTGATGCCATAAAATTCCATCGTGGATATCAATCTCCTTCGTATTTCAGTAATTGGATAAATAACTCGTGGATCAATAAACAAGTCGTTTATAATAAATTTAAAAAGTTCCTTAAAAGTGACTTTTCCACGTCATCATAATTTGTGCTATCTTCAATAAGGTTTTTGTCAGTGCTATTATTTATATTTGTGTTCTCTGATTTTCTGTAAGCAAGGTAGCACGATCTATGATAATGAGCCTTTGCAGATACTAAGTCTCTGCTTTCAATACCAATAATCCTTGAATCCATTATCATTTCTGCTGCATTTCTAATACTTTCATCTGAACGTAATGCACAACACTGAACGAGTGGTTCCCTTGCACGCTGACATTTCAAGTACTTATAAATGTCTTCACAGAAAATACATTTTGTTTCATGAACTACAGTGGAGGATCCTCCGTCTCTGTGACAGCATTATTTACTTTTTGACTCATCTTTCGTTTGTACTGGTTTTTAATTTTTATTTTTTTTATAGTGTTCAACCGTTTCTTCGTTGTAAAAATACCTCGACATTTCCTATGGTAATATATTTCTGGCATTTCTCCTTCTGTGACGTTTTTTCCAGTATTCAGAATTGGTTCATAATTGCGGATTTCTGCTGTTCTCAGTAAGGTCTTCCAAGATTCAATACTTTGCGGACAGACTAGCTTCGCATCGTCTTCCTCATCCAAAACATGTATAACACAATTCCTATGGCAATGCTTAGATGGAAATACGTCTTCCTCTGTAACCTCCTTTATTGTTTGAGTTTTATTTCTGTCCCGCAGTTAAACGAAAATATACTAAATTATGGTTAACATTTTAAGAAGATATTTTAAGACACAATATTACTGATATACTGAAGAAGAGAATGTGCCTACGTGAGTTTTTCCTATGCACAAATTCAATACATAACATTCAAACCTGCAGTACAGAAGGCAAACATGTTGAAAGATAAGTTTATTTAATAAGAACTAACCAAAATGCAAATGAAAATATTAATTTTGAATTCCTTTTATAAAGAGTTTTAAAATGAGATATAAAATTATGGGTTTGTGAAACACTGTTCTGATGTTTGCTATGAAGATCCCTGTGGCTTACTTTTAAACCGTTTGTAAAAAGTAGTTAATGCTAGTATTCATTTGAAAGGTCTCATTGAGAGGAATTCGAAACTGGTTTCAGAATTTAAATAGGTGAAATTTTGAAGTAATTAAAAACGTTTCTAAAGAGCAATAAAATTGAAGTTTGGGATTTTAGCAATTTGACCTTTTGACCCCTTAAGCTACTTCGCACACATGGCTATCATGCAATTTCATGTTCGTGGCATCATGTAGGATATTTTGGAATATGTAGGTTTTTTCCACTCTGTTGGTACACATTTTCGGCCTGGCCCACGGACTAGTACAGCATTCGTGTTGAAGTCTCTGTGCAGAGAATGTATTGTTTCAATTACTCAAAGTAAGTAAGTGGGAGTAGCCAGGTTCTTTAAACGATGGAGGTCTTTAGTAAAAGGTTTAATAATAATAATAATAATAATAATAATAACAACCTAATTTATTTACAAACGCCACAAAGAAAATACTCTCGACTTAATAAATCACATTAAATTGCTATCACCTGCTATTTTCCAATAAACTTTACATAACCATTCATAGAATTTCAGAAATTAATGAAATCAAATAACTAATATCAGTCCCAATGGACAGTTTATTAACAGCTATTGAATTATTTGATAAACTTTATGTAAATTTTTTGACAGTTCCAATATAATTCAGTCCAGATTCCACCACTCCGCAATGCTATAGAGTGCTCCGAGCTCCCCCATGTACAGTAGTATGCTACTATACTCGTGTACAACGCCCTCTATTCAGTCCACGCTAAACACACTCATCTGCAGTCATCCGCCCACTTGCTGCACCGAATTTAATCCCGACTTCCGCTTTTTAGCCAGATGGCTACCACAAAATCTGCTAACCCTCCTGCTGCGGTGGTATTAACAGACGGCACTGGTCCTCGTTCAGAACATTCTTCACAAGCTACGTTACGCAGAGGAAAAGATTAAAGGTTGTTCATGATAAAGTGAGCACTTTTGAAATCAACCTTAGAAAAAAGTCACTGCCCCAGTTTGCATGTATTTTAAAGGGCGCTTATGTGGCTAGTAAAGTTGGTAACGGTGGATGGAAAGTAGTTCCATATCTTAACGTCGAATAAAATGTGTTAGTTAACCATTCATGGTAGTTTAAATTATTTATTATGCCTTCTGGTTTTTTTTAACGCCCCAGTGTGTAAAAATTAGCAGATTTGTAAACTATTTTCTTTTCTAATAATTTCACAGTTTCATTTGACCGACGCATGAATAAAGTTATGAGGCCCATGGAAATGTTAATATTACATAAGATGAAAGAATACAAAACGTGCACACAAGTAGATTTTAAGCAGGGCTTTCAAAAGTGCTAATTTTTCCGTGAACAGCCTATACAAGAAAATTCTTGCTCAGCCTCTCAAGTCTTCGACTCCTCCAGCAGGGGGAAGGAAGAGCTGTGACGCCAGCCATGTCAGATGTCAATCATTCCCCCGACCGCCGGGCGACGTAGTGTTGAGCGGGTCTGCCTCGGGGAGGGTAGGGTCGAGGCGAGTCACTCCCCACAGCGTTGGGACCGTGCATAACCAGTCCGCACGTACCCTTGTTCTCATGGAACGGCAAATGTACTGCAGCAGGTGCCACAATTGGAAGTCACATTGTTATCGGTACTGCAGTAAGATCAGCTGTTCGTATTAATGCACGTGCTGTTGTTGACAAGGATATTTTTATAAGGTTTTTGCGATATATAGAACATTTTTGAAAGCCCCGCTCAATATCTACATTCACGCCCATTTTGTATATGTCCGGTGTATGCACAGTAAATGTCGTGAATCCAAACACGTTACCCATGGGTCTTTAAACTGAAAACGTGAAATTGGTGGTGACGTAAATATGTTACTGCTATGCCAATTCTAATACTTACGCGCATGTAATTAACAGAACTGAAGTGATACACACAAACGCAATACCCAGAAATTTGAAAATAACATTTTCAATACGACGTTAAGACGTGGAACTAGGTTTTATGCATCAATGCCAACTTTGCTGGGCACGTGTCAGTTAGGCGTGTACGTTTAAATACATGCAACTACGGGTGGAATATTTTTTCTTCAAGTGTTGATTACGAAAGTTTTTAATCAACCGTGAACTAGCTGTATGAACAGTTGATAATATTGTCTGTCTGGCTAGTTGTAGCAGCCACACGACTACACCAATATGTCCAGTTATATGTGAGGTTGACAGACTACTTACTGAAATAAAATAGCAGTGAAAGAACATAGCGAATCTGGTGTTTTATAGATCTATAGTAGATGGATGATGTAGGTGAGAATTGAAATGAGATCGGTGAAACAGTTCCCTTTATACGCATGTTCTGAAGAATATAATTTTGACGTTTTTTTAAACAAGCGTAGCCGATGTACAGAATATGTACGGACTACATAAATCTTGCCTGGTAGCTTCTGTTTGATTTCCGAGGTGGGACAGGAAATAGTCTCTTGTCCCGAGACTGGTTTTTTTAATACCGGTATCTTAACATACAATATATCTATGCGCTTGATTATGTCAGAAATACGGTATAATAGAGCTGCATTCTTCAATTAAATTATCAAGTAATGGCACGACTTTAACCTTAATAAGAATGCGGCGTCACTGACAGCCTTTAAGGCGCTAAGCGGTGAACGCTAAGAAAGCAATAATAAATAACCTGCACCCTAATGGACCGACTTTCTCTCTCACTTTTTCTTGTACACGACGTCTAACTTAAAAGCATTCTGGTGTTTCAGTTTGTGGAGAAACTACGCAGCACTGTTAATGGCGCGCGTGATGTGCTGGTTGGTAAGAGTATATTAAGTACACTGTCTCGCACACTTGCAGCAAACCTGTTGACAGTAGAAATGTCATTGCGCTCACGTACGAAATTGAATAAAACAAAACAATTGGGATGGAAAAAAAAACTGACAACACAGTTATATGCAATATTTTATACGTATATACGATAAAAGTGCTTATAGGCTGTTCACGGTGAAATGAGCACATTTGAAAGCCCTTCTTAAGATCTACTGTGATGCGGGATAGGAGGCTGGCAACCCACATCGCATATGTAAATACAAATGCCCGTACGTAAAAAGTGTCAAATATGTGAGGGTATTATTCTCCTTGGTGCATAGATGAATGCGCTAGCTGCCACAGCGCGCATACGTCACACTTACATATATAAAATGATTTCAACAATGAGATGTGAGTTATTATGTGAAATCGGGATACCTTGCGTGGACAAAAGGTTTGGGTACACGTCTTTAGTCCAACCAATGAACGTGCGACAGCGGAAGCTCACGTAACTTGTTTTTACGGTAAAGTGCACACCTTAGCTGCGTAATTTCAACAGTCCAAATCGTGCCAGACTTAACATGCTTGACAGAAAACTAGTTCCCCCACTTTTTTATCCATAAACACATAAATTAGGCGTGAATAATACATTTTAAGGGCCAGTGACAGAAAACACCAGACTGACGGGACACTCTGGCCCAGATACGTCCTTGCTGGAACATAGGCACACTTTCTACCCAGCTTATTATAGCGTGTAATATTTTTACAGGATGCTGGACCATGCTCTGGAAGGCACAAGTACTTGGAGACAGATTAACAACAGCATTGTGCAGGGGGACCAGAATAAAACTAACATTTATACCAAAAGACAACTATAGGTCTAGGTATTGTAGTTTTCAGAAATAAAAATATTTAATTCAGCTTTAAAATGCACGATTTCAACTTGACAATCAGCAGTTTCATTGAAGATGGCAATTGTAAAAAATTGAATTAGATTCAAGAAAGCCGAAATAATCTTGTTTGAGGAAGTGGCCGTTGTTACATTTAAGCCCTTGCAATTGGTTGATTTCAACTATAAGGTGTTCAGAAATAAACGTAATTACTAAAATTATCTGATTCAAATAATTATTCATATTCAAAACTGTCTACACGGCAGATCAAAAGCTCTTACGGTTTATCGTGATAAACTATGGGAAAGTCTGGAAATAATGTGAAATAACATGGCGGCTGTCGTAATGTTCTAGAAGTTCTGAGTGTAGAAAAAAATATGGCAAGGCTTTAATATGGCAATTTTCTTATCTGGGTTCTTTAGTTAGATGTCGATTCTATAAGTTCTGTACTCTCCCTTGAGTTTGTTTCGCCGCGTCTCATAACTTCCGCTTAGTATAACTTTTGACTAGGAGAAGCTACGACGCTCGTTTGAGTTTAAATTGACAGCTCTCATCAAGATAAATCGATTGCGCGTATAAAAACATTTGTTTGGCGTGGTTGCGGTGAAATTGCATGAGCTTAATGTAAAAAATTAAGAAAACACATTTTCGGCCTATCCTTGTCCAAAAGCCAAGTCGAAACACAAAATCGTATACGGTTGGAAAGAGCATATCAAGAGCAATCCAGTGATACCCATAAAACCTCATGTGCTCGAGTGAAGTGGTGACGGAAAAAAAAAAAAAAAAAAAGGCGTACGAGCGTGTCAACGTAGACGTATTCACGCAAAACAAACGGCCGTGATCCAACACAGCCACACCCAAATCTTTTGCTAGATATTTCGGCAATCACGGCTCGTGCCCTGGATTAATGTTTGAAGCTGTGATCAGGCAGGCCGTCCAGCTAAGGCCTGTTCACAGTTCATAAAATCATGTAACTACGGAACGGATGTTTGTTAAGATGACCATTTTAAAAAAATGCAATATGTTTATGATCATGATTATCTTTGCGGAGTTAAGCTCCAGTAATTCCCAAAACCTACCGTAAATAATAAGAAGTGGTGGGTCATCGCAAAAAAAAATCGTGCAAGTTAGCGAATTAGCGGATTTTGTGAGGGTTACCTGTTGAACAAGACTGAAATACTCCGTTGCGGCCATTAGCGGGACACCTGACTATCACGCAGTATTGCCAATGGCAAACAATAGCGCGCAGGAGAACCATGGCTGTTTCGGAATAAAAGCAGCTGTCGGTGCAATCATAAAAAGAGGTGCCACTTTTGTGTAAACACGATTTCCCCATTAGGAAGATGGCTCGTGATTTACACAACTCACGGCTCGGTTTCCGACAGTAGGTTCGCTCGATTGGCCTGGCCTGCCCCAGGCTAGCGAGGTGCCTGAGCGAGTTACACAGGCTTGGAAAACGGAAATATATTCCATTCTCTTGTAATCTTATAAGCAGAAAGACCACCAGCAACGCATGTAAAAATTGAAGAAGAAAAACACACAAACAATTTTGTGAAACGCGTAAAAATTTTCCTTGATAAGGAAAGTAAAGTACGTTAATGCTTTTCAACATATTTGCAACCCACAAAAAATATAAAGCAGGAGCTTAAAAAATATATAATCAATTTTATTTACCAAAATGCTATTGATTTTTATGATTTTTCAAGTTATAATCTTAAGGCAATTCTCAGAGGCCACGTACAACTATCAGGTATAAATCGAAGTCGAGTGCGAAACCAATGAGTTCTGAATATGGCGACCTTGCTCTTCCAGTTACTCGATGACGTGATCCCGACTGTTTTCACATTATTTGTGTATTTTTTTTTACTCATGTAAACAAATAGCGGGTGTTTTTGAACAACGCCGACAAATTCCGGCAAATTACTTATCACGAAAAAATAAGTTGAAAATCACTTTTCCCATAAAGTGATTATCAAGGGGGTTAGGCGACCCCAAAAATTTAATTTTAAAATTCCTTTCGTGCAAAATATCGGAAACTACTTTTGATTAAGCAACAAATGGGAGAATGCTGTTATGTAGAAAGGGTATCTTACACATCTGAAGACGCGGTTGGCAATATCATCCCTCTTCATGTCAAAAATCGGGGTTATGTTATTTTTGGATGGAATTTCGCAACCCTAATATGTACACGATATTTTTAGACATCTTATAAATCAGCACGTCTAAACTAACAAAAAAGGCCGTCTTTTGTCCCAACACTATCAGACGAACTGTTTTCGAGAAATCGATTAGTAACTCTCAAAACAAACTGTTACGTAGGCAACACATCTTCACACAATTGCATTTTTAATCAGTGTTTTGTGGGGGTGTACAGCTCCCTTAAAAATCATTTTGGGAGAAAAGTGTACGTATATTTTTGCATTATATTTTAGTGAGGAATAACCCACCGAAGCTTATCGGTGTACACTCATACACATACACATTTACAGGCTGTTTGTAAAGGTAAACGCTGCCTGCCAATTTTGTAGTACGTCAGATATGGCGTACGTAGTATATAATATATGTGGAAAATGTTAACAAATATAAGACATATTCAGATTCCCTTCTGAGTGATTGCCTTTCAAAGCCAGTGGACATAACTATAACGGACGTAGTTTACGTGCCAGAATGTGCACTGTAAGAAATGATTCGCAAATTTACCACATCAGCGTATACGCATAGAGACAAAAAAGTGAATGGTAAAATTCTTTCCGATACGTAGCGTTTATACATTCGCTCAGGATAAAGTCAAACGCGGACGGAAGTTTTCCAAATTTGTATAGTAGCAATGCGACAAATTCCTATTTTTTCAGCCTGCTGTGTGGCACTATTCCCATACAATATATGTGCAAAAACTTCCATTAAACTTTAGGAAGTTTACCAGAATTCTTTTACAGTGTAGGATAAGGCGCACTGCACAGAGTGTGTGGCGTTCTAAAGGAAATGTTCGAGCTGTTCGCCCACAGGCATCAACGCAGCCCTGCGGACGTGTTTTAATGGACGATGTCACACTTACAGATACGTCGTGGTGGTTGGTGTGAAAGTGTTTGTATGAGGCCGCAAAATGCGCTGCCGAAGGATATTAGTCCTGCCAGCAGGAGTGTTGTAAACGAACGCGTTCACGTGGCCCCGAAAGTAGAAATCGATCGGATTTAAGGTGAGGTGATTGGGCGGGGCATGGAATTGGTCCCTTGTGTACGATCCGCGCTCCCGGATAACCAGTGTCTAAGTAGCTGAGCCGGCTGAAATAGGCCGGTGTGTGCATGGACCATGCTGCTCTTCGCTGACGTAAAGGAACAATCTCGGACAGTATGGGTACTTTATTTTCCAGGTTGTTACTGTAGGCCTTCTCAATTAACCTTTGAGGTAAACGCTGTTCACGATAAAGTGAGCACTTTTGAAACCAACCTTAGAATAAAAGTCACTGCCCGTACCTGCATATAATTCAACGGGCGCAATGAGTGACATGCGCCCGGTAAAGTTGGTATTAATAGATGGAAAGTAGTTCTATATCTTATCCTCGAATAGGAAGTGTTAGGTAACCATTTGTGATAATTTAAATTATTTATTTCGCTTACTGTTTCTTTAAAGCACCAGTGTGTTAAAATTAGCAGATTTATAAAATGTTTATTTTTCTAATAATTTTTTAGTTTCACTTTACCGACGCATGAATAAAGTGATGCGGCTCATGGCTATGTTAATTTTCATAAGTCGGAACAATACACAACGTGCACACAAGTAGATCTTAAGCAGGGCTTTCAAAGTGCTCATTTTACCGTGAACAGTTTATAAACAAACGGTTCCACCGAAACGTCGTCCACAGACTCATCCTAGATATTTAAAGAGAATTGATTATTCCAGGAACTGTGTTATCGCATGAGGATTATCATCCACTCATCCATAGTCTACCTTGAGTATCCTCCACACACTGGCATAGTGTACATCATCTTCTTTTATTATGCCTTTGGTGCTACCTTCAGAGTAGTTATCGCTGTGATGTAGTACTCATCGCTACATATGAACGGCCCTTTTATAGTCTATTCGCAGTATCATCACCATTTTCGAATCAAATCTTTGAAATATCAGGTTGTTTCCTTAATATGTCACATAGACTTATCACATGCGTTTTACATTTCAGATAACATAAAAGTATTTCATTTATGATTAAATTGCACTTTTATTCGCCTTCTAAACAAAACTTATATTGCATTTGCAATTAATATGAATAAAAAAAGGGAAAGTATATGTGTGTTATAATAATGCCTAGTAAGAAATAGTTCTCTTGCAAAATATTATTGAATTGTGTGCGGTCAAATACTGTGCGTTGTCCCGTTGATGTAATTTTATAGACTTAATTAAGCTTTATATGCATGAAGCGGAGGAATATCCTGAAAGAAGAACCTTAACGTGAACTTCATAAAAGTAAGAAGTAACCCTGTATGGTCTATATTATGTCAATACTATGTGGAATTACCCTTCCCTCACCGCACATTATTGCGTATTAATACTTACAGTTATTCAAGCGTTTTTAAAATTACATAGCCTAAACCGTCTAATTCGAAAAAATAGAAAAATATATATTATATTTTGAGACCAGAAAATTTCGTTGATTCATTCGGTAAACGAGCCAGGTTTCACAGTGCAAGCTTAAGCTTCATTTAGTTGTTTATTAACTGTTGTTACACTTTAGCCCCATGCCAGGTAGCACGGGAGTCCCTACTTTATTCCTTGCAGGTACTTTGGTTGGCCAAGGTGTTCCCGAGCGCATCTAAGTAACTTAGGTCTGATAGAAGAAAATCTCAGATGTACACGTGGTTGAAGTTTAGATTGCACTTAAACAAATTAGCGAATTTTCTGGGTCTCTAATCATAAATTTAAAAAAAAAAATAATATGCTGGCAAAGTTCCTCGGGGCTTACCACTTCTTTCTTGCAGCCAGAACGGAAATTAAATCGAGCTCTTCTTATTTCATGAACCAATAGTATTCTCTATTAAAAATTCCTCTCTTTGAGAAGCAACTGGCATGTGTGTGTTTTTCTGCGAGCGCACATAAAATTAGTCTCTGGCGGAGGAATTATGCTGTCCCACGAAGTTCTCAGAAGTTAAGAGGAACGTCGCTTCATTAAGCAGCGTCGCAGTGGGTTTGAGACAGCTTCACGAAATAAATTTCTCGTACTTGGTGACACTTAAAATATAGCTTCTTCGTACGGTACGTCCCAACTGCTAAGAAACTTTTCCTTGGGAACGAAGTAAACGCTTTAGTAAACTACTTTACTCAATATGTAGAAGTTTCATTATGCCCACGCATTTTAGAATAACGCAGACGTTTGACTTTATTTTTTTTTCATCTCTAGTATTTTACATTAAAAGTACGCAAATCATATTGACTTACAGGAGGTCGAATGAATTACGGTAAATGCTTAACATACATTCTGGTCTTAACACGAAAGACGTGAGTTCTTGTAAATTTATAACTCCACTGTTGTGTACAACAAAGCGTCATTTTTAAATGAAACATTAAAAAAAAAAAAAAAAACACCATTCCCATATACCTTAAGTTTGTCAAAATTTTTATTCAGTAGTATCTACAGTTGAATATTAATTATTTGATTATAAATAATTTTAATATCACAAAATACACGTAGGTGTACAATGTCATATTGAAAAATTTTCTGCTTTATGGAATGCATTCTATAAATATCAAGTAGCATAAAGTATTACAGATTTTACTAACTTATTTTACAGATAATGAAATAATGGATTTATGGTGTGAGGAGGATAAGGTTTTTTCTTTTTTTTTTTTTTTTTTACTTAACACTGTGTTGTGTACCCAAAAACTCAATGTAATTCACGAACAACAGCGTACACATTTTCGAATGCAATTAATAGTGGCCAGTTGTTTATTTTAAGAAACACCTAATTATTACCTACTTAGCGTTCAAGTGAGTGAGTGAAGAGATTTGGGCGGCTATTAACAGCGAGGTCTTGAGAGCCAATGAGGGTGATTGAGGTGAGTATAGAGCAGTGCCGAAATTAAATGGTAGGGGAGATGGAATAACCCTGAGAACACCCACCGAACAGCGGCATCGTCCGGCACGATTCCCACATGCGAAAATCTGGGAGTGACCCGGTGTGGGATTGAACCCGGTTCGGCTTGGCGGGAGGTAAGCAGGCTAACCGCTCAGCCACCGCGGCACCCAGTAGTATTCAAATCTTCGGCTACATGGAGAGTTTTCGGTGTCTTAATTCTTTATACGTGATATACAATTAATATTCAGAGAGTCATGTATTGACGCGAATGTTTTTCAAACACCGTAACACTGACTTCTCTTTTAAAACCTCGTGTTTCCTGATAAATGGGAATTCTTAGCAGCCCATCAATTTAGGAAGCTCCGTATCAGTCAATAATGAAATGATTTATATAAAACTGCACCAATGGAGAACGTAAATCTACATAGATTACATCAGTGACCACTAAATTTCACATATTTTTTCAGTGAAGATATTTACTGAATTTCTCTGCTCCGAGCTCCTGGTAGGGCAAGCAAATGAGCGTCAATTCATTGAATGTTTGGTCGATATTGAAACGGCTGTTATATCTACCGCTAAATAAAATTCTTATATCTTAGTTTCTTGGAGTATAAAATAATAATAAAGTATACGTTTTTCTTTTCTCAAAGCTTGTAATCACGACAGAAGTACCAACATAGGAAAATAATTCCCACATACGAATGTGGCTATGCAGAGTTCTGTTGGTCCGTATGCACTGCAGCTCTCCCTCGTGATATATTCCTAACGTGCGAGACTCAAATTAAGTGCACGGGGAGGGGGAGGGTTAACTGGTGGATATATGTCGTTAATTTTCCTGTAATGTGGAGCGTTGGCGTTCACCCTGCTGTACAAATCACTATTTCCGCGCGTCGGTGTGTTTGTTGTTACCTCCTTCAAGGCTACACGTCGCGGGAGATAATTACATAACTATCTGAGATGCACTAGAGCTTGTTGTAAAGTATACTTTTTTTGCCGTAAAAAATAAACGTACTTTTTAAAAATAAAAGTTATTTTTAATGCCTAGTGTTGAATCACTTTTCCAGTAATAAAGGAAAATATTTGTGTTACGCACAAAATATAATCAGTTTTACCTGAAATTTTTTTTTAGCTTTCACAAATGGAAGCTAAAAATTCTAGGAAATATGTTGATGGTAAAAAATTTAGTCTAACCCAGGTAGTTTACGTTAGGAGCCTATTGCACAGTAGCGGTATTATTTCGGAATAATAAGTTTAAATCTGCTGTCAAAAGAAATGCGGTTCTTTATTATGATGTCAATATAAAATTATTAATTAATAAATTCTACAGAGTTTTAAAACAGTTTTTATTTTTCTAGTCAAGGCAATGTTTTGTGTAAATATTCACTTTGTGGTTTTATGAAGTCTTCGAATTAACATAATTTAAAATAAAAAATATATTGAAATTCGCCTCACGTCCTGATTTTTTTCTCCGAAAAATTGGCGGCATTAATTATGTGCAATCGCAATGGTATCCTTTCGTATTTCAAACGCGTGATATTTTATCCTCGCGTTCACTACAAACGGGGTAGCTACCATCAATACTCATTGCTCCACTCGTTAGGCACGTGTATCAAATATGCGATGACGTATAAATGAACGGAAACGATTTTCGTATTCTCGTCGAGATTTAAATCATTTATACATTTAATACGGCAAGCCGCTCTGTTCGGCTAACCGTGTAACGTGATATAGCTAATTTGGATCGCAGCTTTTCCCTTTTGCCTGCTTTGTAACTTATCAACTGTTAGCACTCTGAATACGTGCTTCAAAACAATACATCGTCTATTGTATTCAGTTATTCGTCTAGGACTTAACAATTTGTCATCATCGACATTAATCAATTAATGAAATTTTTTTCTGCCAGTTCAGTTGATGGTATCAATTTGTTCTCAGTAGTCGAATGCATAAAGGCGTTTGCGAGTGTAGCCACCCAAGTAGCAACATACATTGGTCTAAAGGTTGGTATTTGGTCGGAAAGGTTGGCCATAGTTAGGTTAAAACAGATTTATAAATACAACGTTGGCCCAACGTAATATTTCCAACCAAACATTTCTTACTCGAAAATTTTAATAAAATATCTTAGAAAAACATACATCACCATCTCACTATATCAAAAATGTCAGAACATGTTGCAAGAGCAATTTTTGAAAATTTTAAAATGGTTTGCTAAATGTTGGTTACAAGTTGGTAGACATACTGTTGGTAATGTATATTGAATTTAATGCTCGGCCATTGTTGTAAAACCCACATTTTATGGAAAATTAGGGGATATATATTCTTAATTAAAACAATGCTTCTTCCCAGCATTTTATTAAATACAAATATTTTTCACGATACTGACCATTTTTCTTTGAAATACGTGTAGTTGGTTTTATGTTGGGAGTATATTCCAAACCAAACAGTTGGTGAATGGTGATTTTTTTAGTTAGGCCAACATTGTGCAATTAACGTATTTACAACAATGCTCAATTGTATATTTGGTATGAAAAAACAAACAATAACTTTTAATGTTTGTTTAACATTTAGGTTTTTTAATACATAAAAGTTTTGTTTAAAATCGAATTTTGATGTTCGAGATTGGCTGAGCATTGGCAACAAGTTGGTAGATATACAGTTGGTAATTGGTATCCATTTTTATGTTGGGCCAACACAGTACAACCAACATCATAATTTCGTAAAGCCAACAAACAGCATTTTGGTTTTTTGATTGATTATGGCATATGTTTGAAAGAAAGAGAATTTAGGAAAGCGTGCAGAAAACCATACATTTTCATTGGCTCAGTAATGTAGGTTGGGCGTCATTTTTCAGTTGGCAGCCAACGTAAAAATACACTTTGGGCCTGCATTGACCCGGGTGACATTTTGACGTTGGGTCAGCTTACATTTTCCCACGTTGGCCCAACTCCAGCGCCAGACGTTGGGCCAACAAAAAGTTGCTGCTGGGACAAGGATGGTAAAATTGAATTGAGAGATTTGGACAGCCCTTAACAACGATGTCTTGAAAGCCGATGGCGGTGAAATGAGGTGAGAATGGAGCAGCGCCGGAATGCAAGGGCGGGGGGAACGGGAGATCCCCGAGAAAACCCCGCTGACCAGCAGCGTCTTCCGGCACGATTTACATTTGCGAAAATCCGGGAGTGATCCAACCGGGAATTGTACCCGGTTCGCTATGGAGGGAGGCGAGCAGTGTAACCGCTCAGTAACCGCGGTTCCAATAATGGTAAAGTTAGGATGTTTTGTCAGTAAGTTAATCAACATGCAATAAGTCTCCCATACAAAAATTCATACATTAATAAATAACGCAATAAACATTACAGATTTGAGATATATAGCCGTCTTAACGTTTGAAATAATGGCGATAATGTTTAAATTTATACCCGGGACTCAAAACAGTGGAGGAGTTTATTTTTAAAAGTCAATTAATATTATTGTTTAGTGCTATCAACCACATGGAAAATAATTAATGAATTAGTTTGAACTATTTTATAGGCAAGCCAATCTTACTACCTTAAAATATTGCTCAGATTATACCATAGAATTTCGAACATATAAACAGAAGATGGCATAATCAATCAATAAGTACCTGAATCATCATTTCTTCAGAAATCTAACTAGCACGGTAATGACCAAATTTTGCTTTCTCTCATAAACTGACACTGTGGATTCGCCAGAGTCCTAAATGTGCAACCAATATTAAAGGGGTGTCGCTGTGATAGAGTAGTTAGACTACTTGTTTCCCTCCCAACGCGGAACCTGGTTCACTTTCCGTTGTGCCGGACGATGCCGCTGGTCGGCGGGTTTTCTCGGGGATCTCCCGTTCCCTTGACCATTACATTCTGGCGCTGCTCCATTCTCCCCTCGCTCAATTCTTATAGGCTTTCAAGACTTCGATGTTAACACCGAAAAAATATCTCTACTCCACTGCACTCCAATATGAAAATTTCAAAATTTCTTCTCTAATGTGTATAAAAGAAGACCCGTTATTTTTAATGCATTCAGTTTAAACATTTTACTCGTAAGTCAACGTATAGTCTTACAACTATTTTAATTAATTAGCTGTTAACTTGAAATGGGAGCCTGAGTGACAGTTTGTACTATATGTAGTTATGGTCAGTTATATGTATATTTCTTTTTCAATTATTGACTTTAAAAGCGCTGACTTTACTGAATTTATTAAAAGATGGAACACACGCTCCCTTACTAGCACGTTTACGTTTTTCTACGCGTGACCAATACGTATCGTCTACAACAGAGTTTGTAAGAAATTGGACAAGCTGCAGCCAAGGAATCAGCTACGGCCTGTGAAAGGAAACATCGAATCATTTTTCAGGGATTATTTCGGAAAACCACGAAAAAACCGAAGTCAAAGTGACCGAATCGGGAGCCGAGTTCGGTTTTTCACTAATGTGAGTTTCCCATGTTTCCGATTCACCACACCGCATTTTCTTTTATCTTTCTTCATTCAGTTTGACATGTTATTCCAACTCTGGCGGTCTTCAGGTGAACTTTGCCATGGCATGACAACTCAAACTCTACACACACAAATTCACGTTCATGCCTTACCCGAGACTTGAACCCAGGTCCCTTCATGCCGTAAGCTAATTCCGCCATGGTTGTCGACAGTCGACAGTCGCTCAGTAATCTGCTTGTAGCTGTGGTATTTATAGCTAACCGTTCTTCAGCCGGAACAGTCTTGAATACAGCTGAATAACTTGAACAAACAATAACAAATATTTCCTTAAATACAAATCCACATATTTATTCCCTGCCAAAAACCTACGGAAATGTGATTAAAGTTATATATTTCATGCGTACCTGCTTGTATACGCCACATCTTAAACAAATATAATGCGACAATTGTACCGTTTTCATTTGAGTATTTCATACTTCGTATTATTAAATATATGAGTTAGTTCGATAGGGTATGAATTTTCTGGAATTTATGCAAGAAAGTAATTTAATGAAGTGAAATCGTTGTGGTTTAGGTATACCCGAGACCTATATATCGACGCAATTTCCAAACACTATGATCTATGATACCCTCACTACATAATCTTATTAAAGAATATGAAGAAATAAAAAGCAAAAACCAGGTTCCAATAAATTTAAAAAAAAGTAAACTATGAGACAATATGCACTCTAAATTTGAATCAGTGAGAATTTCACTGTTTCAATCAGTCAACGGTGCCTGACTGATTCAGCAGCCACTTCAGTGAATTTAACTGGTGAATCAGTGAAAATATGCCAGATTTCCTTCACTTATTGATTCAGTGACATTTTCCACTGATTCATTAGTCTTTCTTTTTCACTTTTTCAGTGGTTTATTTTTGACTGATGGATCAGGTAACCAGCGTGTAAAGATTGCCGTCAAACAAGTGAAATAACAACGAATAAACTAATAAAACCAATGCAAAACACTTTCTAAAATGTGTTTCGTCTTTCAAAACACTATTTTACGAGGTAATATGAACATCCCGCCTTTCATTCCGGTTTTACGCCTTTAATTTAGTTTCTATTTTATACTCATAGAGATCTGTTTGAAGGTTTAAACTGCATATATTGTGGTGAAGAGAGTGCAATCATAGAAAACGATTCGTTTTAACAATCCTAACGGTACCAATTAAACCAAAAGCGAAAAGTAATGGAATACAATTGAAATATTCACGGTTTCGGTAAACCTATAACACATCTATTTTCCTCTTTGCTTACGTTGTGGCTTGGTAGCACTGATGGTAAGGTAACGGCCTGAACTCAAAGTGGCGAGGGTGTGTAAGTTCAATACCGGTCAGCTCTGAAATTTTTTTTATTTTTATTTTTTACTTTTTAGAAATACGGTAAATTGCGCAATATAAATAGCAAACTATCGTAAATCTGTTTATTTCATGTCATTATTTGGATACATTCAATAAAAACTATATTTAAATTGCCACTGCAGTTGACCGTCACTTATTCAATCAGTGAAATTGTTTCACGTCGCTGATTCAGTCAGTAAAATTTTTTCACTGAAACAATCAGTGGTTTTCCACTGATTTTATTGGAGCCATTTTCATTGATTCGAATAGTTGAATTTCACTTTGAATGAGTGATTTTCCACTGATACGAATTTAGAGTGAGCTCCAATTCCCTTTAAAAAGTACGCCTCGTTAAGTATTTTCGTCTGTCCGTTATTAAATTCAGCTGTGGAAGTTTTTCGTAAATTTGGCGAATAGTCTGGAACAGCTCTGGAAGATCACGATGTATGCAGCCTCAACTACGGTGAAAAATACGTAACAGATTCGGCGCCCGACGTCAAGTGGGTCTTCACGGTAAAATGAGCACTTTTGAAAGCCCTGTTTAAGATCTACTTGTATACACGTTGTGTATCCCTCAGCCCTTTATAAGGCCTCTCATGCGTCGGTCAAATGAAATTCTGAAATTATTAAGAAAATTAATGCTTACACTTCGGTGCACAAAAAAAAAAAAAAAACAGAAAGTGAAATAAATATTATTAACTTCTAAATGGCTACCTAACACTTTTTATTCAACGTTAGGATATGGAACTACTTTCCATCAATCGTTGCCAAATTTACTGAGCGAATGTTACTCTGTGCGCCCATTAAAATATATGCATGCAGGGAGAGTTACTTTTTTCTAAGGTTAATTTCTAAAGTGCTCACTTTATCGTGAACAGCCTTTAGCTGCTAGTCAACCGGAATAGTGGCCGCTTCAGCGTCAGATATAGCTACATAAAACTACGAAAAGTGCGCCCGTGTTTCCAGCCCGGCCAGACGAAAGATTGACGTGCCTCACCATAGTTGGCTATGCCTTAGTGACGTTAGAGATGTTGCCATGAGTTGCAGGTTGAAGAGAGAAAATGCCCATAACAGAAAATAAGACTGTTGCCGTGCAGTTCTGAGAGTCCTCTATTTCAAAATATATTTTTCCTATTGGTTAAAGTTAAAAGTGCCGAATTAAATGCTGAACACTCCGTTGCCAAATCTATTAAATGTGAAGTAGTGGCAAGGGGTGAGGAAAGCGTTTAGTAATAAATAGGCATGCATTATTTGGAGCTGGTGTGCTAAGTTCTCAGACTCTGGAGGTGTTCACAATGGAGATAAGTATTTTAATATGTGTGTATCTTTTAAATAGTTGTAAATGTAGAAGAAAGGTGGAAAATTTTTAAGTGTTAGGCTTTGGCCAGTATGTTTTTAGACGTTTTTATATTCAAGTTTTGTGAAAAAAAGAAAAAAAACTAAAACATGTAAATTTTGGGGATGATATTGTGAAAATGTACCAAAGAAATGCAGGTAATGCTGTGATATCATAGATATTATTTTTGTATAAATTTTGATAGCTTTTATTTGAATATCGCTTTTGGTAAAATATTTTGTAATATTGTATTAAACATTTGGCATGAAAGTAGTTATAGGCTGATCATGGTAAAACGAGCACTTTTGAAAGCCCTGCTTAAGATCTACTTGTGTGCACGTTGTATCCGCCCTATTTAAAATTAACTTCTCCATTAGCCTCATCACTTCATTCATGCATGGGAGAAGTGAAACTGTGGACTTATTAGAAAAGTGATCATTTTTGAAATTTACTCGTTTTTATACTTCGATGCATTAAAAAAACTTAAAGCGAACGAAATTAATAAGTTATCACGAATTGTTACCTAAAACTTTTTATTCGACGTTAAGATATGGGACTACTTTCCCTCCATCTTTACCAACTTTACTGGACGCATGCGACTCAGTGCGTCCGTTAAAATACATGCAGGTAGTAGCAGTTACTTTTTTCTAAGGTTGATTTCAAAAGTGCTCACTTTATCATGAACAGCCTTTATATAAAAAAAATCCAAGCAAAATAGTTCACGTTTCGTAATTATGATTTTTTTTTTAAATTTCGCATAATATGTTTCCAGTTGCAACAACGCAAATCATTAAAGTTTTGAAAGGTTTGAGAAAATATGCCAGGGCACTTTTGTGAGACGACATGATGCAGAATAATATAAAATGATCACCTTTCTGCTTTGTGCTGTTGGGGTTTCTCCGGGAGTGTTTCCCAAGGCTTGATCAGGAGAAACTTTAATACGTCTTGAAGTAAGCAATGGAAACTCTTAAAATTAACTTACAGTACGTAATTATTGCAACTAACGATTTGTTTGTTATTAGAGGTACACTTACATACTTTATTTAGATTATATTTCAAACGTAGATAGCTAAACATTTTAAAGTTAAAGAAAATCTTCATTTTACAATTTTGAGGGTCGTAAATGACGTGTTTTTGTTGTGCCCGATTCTGATTGGCTGAACTCGTCAAACAAGCAATAAAATACAGAACTTGTCCAATATACAAAATATTTGATTGAAAATTCAGTCATCGAACGTCCAAAGGCAAACCTGGAAGTGGTGATGAAGTTTTGGTGACGTCACAACTTTTCAACTTTATTCAACCAAATATTTTTCAAGCAATTTGACGGCAAATGTCGACTACGTGACAGGGACTAAACAGAAGTGACAATTGCCTCTTTTAACTCACAAAATTATTGCAAAATACAGTATGCTGCCTTGGAAACATTTTGCAAGCACAAAAACAACAAAGCTTCACTGAAAAAATAATGGTAAAATTACCTGACAAGTGTAAGGTAATATTCGCAAACTTGTGGGGGAAATATAGTTTTCCTTACGTGTAAGGTAAAATTACCGCACTGTGGAGTAAAATTTACGTATATGGTAGTGAACAGTCCCGTACATGGATGGAAAAATTACCATACGACATGTGGATCTCCTAATCGGTTTGTAACTATTTGATAATTGTATTACATATATATTTTACATTAAAATTAATTTTTTGATTTATATTCATACAAGCTTTACAACATGACTCTTTATATGTAAGGTAAAGTTACCATAACGGTGGAAAATCCCTTTAACGGATGGGAAAATTACCTTACGACGCGTGCATCTCTTCAGCATTTTCTCAACAGCTAAGTGGGAGGACGGGCGGAAAAACACTACTCAAACACACTGATATTCACTTATGATGTCATGTTTTCGTCATGGTGAAATGGATAGCGCATTGGCCTATCGTGCTAGAAGTCTCTGGTTTGCGCCCGACTTCTGGCAAGTGTCGAGCATTTTAGAGTTAAGAATTCGGTTACTGTTCGTCAGAGGATGTAGGTAATAAAAAAGTTACCAGTACTAATAACCCGTGTATTTTTAAATATAATTTTATTATACAATATAGTTAATATTACCTTACTTGTATGGGATTTCCCCCCACTTTTGTCAGGTACTTTTCCGTACGATTAGGAAATATTACCTTACTTGTAATGTAAATTTACTCCACATTTGACAGGTAACTTTACCTTACATGAAGAGGAAATAAGCTTCTTTTACATGTAAGGGAATCATACCTCAATTTTTTTTTACAATGTTGTTTACTTCAGAGTATTAGAGAATAAAGAGATGAAAAGCCGCTTATTCCGCGAACTCCAGCAGTGCAAGTCAGCATGTGATATATATGCTGCTACTGGTGTATTTGAAAGTGGTGTTTTAAGGAATGGTCAGACTTAAAACACTTTTCTGGCTATTATGACTATTATAAAACTCTGCCGGTAAAGAATTATGTCGAGTTGTTAATTTATCAAATGCTTTGTAAATTCCCTCTATGCGCATAGCTTTTAGGAAAATTCGTATATGTACATCAATTTATGCTACCGAGTTCTTATGAAACAAATACTTTGCCTTTTAAAAACTTTATAAGAGACAGGCAATAATGGAACACGAACACATGCTTATTGAAATGATGGTAACACACTTGTAATGGTTTAAGAACGTAATAAATAACCGAATTTCGAAAATAAAATATTGTGTTTTTTTTTTTTTTTTTTTTTTTTTTTGTGCTGTAACATTCGTACGAAGTGTAGCGAGAAATAGGATGGGTGGCAGTTCGGCGCTCTAAAGGCCTTTTATGGTTACTGCATACTGTGTGTCCAAATCGCCACCCTGAACAATTTGTGAAAATGCACGAGGAAAAACTGTTTTCTGTAATAAAAAAAAATTACGTATTTTGGTAACTAAAACTATTTTTAAACATAATTAAAAAAACGGAAACGTATGGAATTCAGCTACTTGAAATCGATAGTGAATTATTTGTGCGTTGCGTTGTTGTGCCTTGCGATCATAAGAGCGTGACGCTGTAGATCTCGTTACATGGTTAAGAGAGCCGCACTCAACCTTCTGAGCTCTAGTTTGATGTTGAATAGCTATGATAGGTACGTAAACAGTATTTAATTACAAAATCGCAAAGTGCATTATTTAATAATTTGACTGACTTATTCAGTAGTGATAATAAAATGCAATAACCATTTGTTTATCGATAATTACAAAGGCGGGGATGGAACTGTTTGTGAGTTTTGATTAACCATAGGCCTATAGTTAGTTCTACATCTTCCGCGTATTAATTGCAATTAACTATCTCAATTAAAATTCTTATTAATTTTTGAAACTTGGAAAACAAATTCATTAATTTTTCTTTTATGAGATATGTTAATATTATGATAAACAACGGCTCATATTATTAGGATTATTAGACTGCTCTCAGAATATTATTACACACAGTAGGACTATTATGAATAAGACGTACCGCAGAAAATCACTCGCATCCCATCGTCGCAGAATTGTGTCACTTTGTATCGTCATATTATAAACGTTTAGTCTGCGAAAGCAAAATTTACGCCGCAGGAGAAAATTATGGCAGTCAGCAGACAAACAAGTTAGCGTCCAATATGATTGACTAAAATGACTGACTTCTTTTGTGGCTCGCGAGAGCTTTGCACATTTAACCACTGCAATTGGATTATGAACAGTAGAAGGCACGTTATCTGCGTTTTAGATGAGTGTTTACGTTTGTCCGTCAGGTTATGTGTACCGAACAATGATTTGCTCTCGAAAACGTATACATTCGTGGCAAAACGTATCTTCATCAAACTTATGTTTACCTTGCATCACGGCGGATTTCCTGTTCGCTGAACAAGGGCTCATATCCAAGCATCAATTGTGTTATTGACTGGGTATTCAGCTCAGAAGAACATTTTGCTTATGGAGGAACTACGTTGGAAACAAGTGCGAATAAATTCATCATTTATTTCTCTTTTAAGTCATCCTATCATTTTAAAGAATCACAAATATTTCAGTTTATTGCCCATGCTCAATTTGTATAAACGAATATGCTATAAGGAAAAAAACGCTTAAAATTAAGGTTAAGTGAAATTGAATTAATTTTAAATACGCATATTATCTAAATAATTAAAATCTATTAATAACTATTTGTTATGAATCTCATATTAACCACACAGGAAAAAATTGTCTGTGCTTTTACAAACAATTATTTGGATAGTAATTACCAAAGATATTCTAGTAATTTTACAAATATACGAGTACTTAAAACTGTGTGTTTTACAACACATTATTTTAGAAAACATACTGATAGTGTATATATGACGACTTTGGCGCAGGCATCTTGCAGCAGGATCCAGGATCCGTCCGCCATCTTGGTAGGCGTGGCCGGTGGCCATGTTGGTCAGTGCTGTCTGCCATATTGGTAGGCGTCACATTCAGGGCTCGATGTCATGCTGGATGTTCGACCCCCCCCCCCCCCCCGTGATCCCTAGAAATTATTTTAATAAAAACATTATTTTAATGACAAAAAATTATTTTAATAAAAACATTATTTTAATGACAAAAATTATTTTAAAAAAAATCAAAGAGGGTCGGCTCTCCACCTTGGAATTCTTATAATTATATCGGTTTCGAGTATTGTTGCAGCTCATAATTCCATTTTTATTCTTTTTTCGAGTAATAATGCCTAGAAGCGAGTTAAATAAATTTAAATAATTACGGCCTGCTACTTCGGTACCAAGTCCATCGGGGGACGCATTGATACCACCTCCCCACCTCCTTCTAAAAAACTGTAACAAAAAAAATCTGTAAAAATTATTACACACCAAACCCAACCCACCACCACACACCGCCACCCTCACAGCCCCATCACTCCCATCCACACCCTCGCCAACCCCCCCCCCCCAATTCACTCCCCTCCCTTATTATCTACAGGTTCCAGATTGAAAACCCGTCATTAGGAGGGTGTCGCCTCGCTCTAGATGCACTTCACACGCAGAATTTATCTATTTATTTAGCAGAAAATCTGAAATAAAACGACTCAAACGACATGGGCAGAGAATTTAGGAATCGCAACAGCGTAACTCTGCGGTGGGCATATGCCACTCTGGAGGGAGTGAGGAGCAGTCAGTCCTCTTTAAAAGGACACGGCGTTAAGGTGGCCACCTGGGTAGGCCGCAAAACGGTGTGCAGAGCTTACGAATATCATTTAAGAAACGTTAGTTGTCTGTATACACTTTTAAGTTCCTCTCTTTCACTCTAAAGCATGTTCTTGTGATAGAGAAAATTGCTCAAATGGGTGTTTTCACGGTAACTTTTAGGTATGAACATTCCGGTACAAAACAATAAAAAAGGAATAGGGACGTGCATCAAACCTTTATTT